>JAZGTK010000017.1:0-324447 GCA_036877625.1 Ambastaia sidthimunki | reverse complement strand
GTGTGTGTATACAGAGGTGTGGGCTTGTAAAGACTAATTTTGAACGATTTTTGAAGTACCACAACCAACCACATAACAGTGATTATATGTTGATGAATATATGTTAGTGCATCTATGCTAATGGAAACAAATAGGTTCAAGTTATGATTTCACAGTCAAGTTTACAGTCAGAATTAAATGTGAGAGAGACACAAATCTACATGTATGTATTTATATGCATGCATTTAAAAAACCTATCCTGACTAATTTGCTGACTTAAAAAAATCATCAACTGATAGTCACTGAGGGGAGTGGGTCACTTACATTTGCACCCAAGATAAGGATGAGGTAATGTTCCTTTATTCCCTAATAATAAGGCTCTCAATGAGTAGAAAAAGAGTGAGGAAAATAGGTCATAAACTCCCATTGTAAGATGGGTAATTGGATCTCCTCACCTAGTCATTGCCAAGTTCTCTTTACACCAAAAAAAGACAAACTTGAATGACTGATTGTGGTAAGCAGCGTGTCCCGTCATGCCTGTCTTGAACCTCATAATGTCAGTGAAAGTTAAATATGTCTGCCTAGTCCCCATTTAAGCAACTTTATTAATTGATGCATTTAAATGTGGAAGAGAAGCATGAATGGTAGTTTTAATCTTGCATTTTGTGAAAGATTTTCTCTGTCATATGAATGAAATGTGATGTTTCTGTGGTTGCATATCAGTCACAAAGAGTTCACAACATTTTAGGAGATGAGTAATCTCACTGTGAAACTGTACCTATCTTAAAGGGAAGACACATTATTCATTTTGGTGGCTTCAGATGTTCCACATAAAACTCCAGGCATCTTGATTAACGTTGAGTTGTGTCTTATTTCTTTTCCTTATGTTTTGTATGTCTTTGATTTTAATCTCAATTTGATTAAATACTGGATGTGTCATTTGTCATTTGTTTGTTGGTCTTAGCTGGCCACATTGGAGCACTGATGGTTTAGTTGGTCAGCAAGCTGGTTTCTTAGCCTGATCAGTTACAAAAATGCCAAAACTTCAACTGAGTGTCTTTATAGCATTATGTGATATGTGAAAATAGCAAAACTGTGTGAGTGGCTCTTCTCTGAGCGGAGGACAGACAGCGACTGCTGTGAATGGGTCAGGGTGATTCGGCCTCCTGTTGGTGTCTGGAGGCGTCTCTTCTCTACAGGATAAGAAAGCCAGACTGGCACTCGGCCCACAGCTGACACTGCCTGCAGCTGATTGCAGGACCTTGTGTAAATGCAAGAAAGCCAGAGGTGAACGGGGCCAATTCGACAAAGTGAACGCAAATCATCTAGGAGAGTGTAAGGAGCAAGTATAGAGAATAATGTGTGTGTTCATGTTTTTAGACTATTGTCGGACTGGCCAGCAGGGGGAATGTTGGGAATTCCCCTAAGCATCCTTTATTAGCCCTTTGAACTTCGGTCCTGTTCACCAACAATCTTTTTATTAATGCTCATTTCTCATTCATTCTAGCCAACTCACTGACCCTTCCTTTGGTTGTAAAAGAGCTTGGCCCATTAAACTTTAGAAAGTCATATAAATTTAAGGAAGTCTTGATTCTTGCTGGCATGAATACTAATTTAAATATCCAAATAAAAATATATATAGACTTGTCTCACATGGCCACATTGATAGAGAATTACACAGTTTTACATTGACCAAGCTTATATACAGAGCATCAACCAACTGCAATGTATAAAACAGAAATCACATACTACTGACCCTTTGGCAGCAGTACATGTGTCATAAATGATGTTTATAGATAGACATTATTTTGTAATCTCCTCTTAATAAAATTTAAAGTGAAATGCATGGGGTTTAAAAGAACATTAAGTCTCAAGAAATCATGAGCCATCAAGAAGACATGTAACACAAATCGGATCTTTGAGATCATTTAATTTTATAAGTTCCTAAATAAACAAGCTTTATGAGGGCTGCCATTTAGCACAAATTTGTTAATAAGCCCTATGGGAGTTTTTATGGCCTAATCTGAATATACAGACAAGGCTGCCGTTTTGCCAACATGTGATATTTGAGTCATAAATGCAGGACGTTGCATCCACATCACTCATAAAAAGACAGAGATGATGACATTTGACATTAGGAGGTAAGGTCAGTAAGAATGCAGATCTGTTTTTAAGGTTATATACGTTTATATATGCATGTATATGTTTAAGGGTTGTGGTTGTGCTTATAGCAGGTAATATATACCAGTAACATACCAAAATCAAACATTTGGAATGTCCAAAAAAAAATACATGTAAAATTTGAAAAAATGTAAAATTTATTTTTGTTTATTAATCTCAACTATGAGCTTTTTGCATAATGAAAGTCTGTATGACCAATAGAAAATTGAGCTTCATGGTTTGTACGGCTTCTACAATGCATAAAATGTTCCTTCTACTTGACAGATATTTTAGGAAATCATACCTGTCTCTGTGATGCCAAAAAGGTTGAAGCAGAGCGTTGTGGAGAGAGGGCGTGTACTTTTAGTTGTCAAAATGGTGGAATTCAGCAATACAGCACCTTTAACATTTTACATTTCCATCTTCAAAGCTGGAAATTAGAAATGAAAGGACTTTCTGTTTTTTAAGAGGTAACACAAATTTAATTTTAAAAGCAGCATTACCCAACATTGCATGTGGCTTTAAATACTGGTTATTACGAGAAGCATTACAAACATTCATCATGTTGGAGGACAGAGCTGGAGGCAGTTTGAGCCAGACAGCTTGTGGACATGTGAAAACAGTGAGTGCAGCTCAGGACACCCTTCCACCACCAGACCATGGCTAATGGGACTTTAAGAAGGTATTAAAACATGGAGCGTTCCACGTTATTCAGCCTCCAACCTGAGAGTGTGTCAGAGGAACAAGCCGAAACTCAACAGCTGAGAGAGAGATTGTCAACTGTTCATTCATCACCATAACGATGCCTCTGTGGTGGCTAAATGGCTTTTCCTCATTGTTTATTTGTCAAGTAATTTTAATGTTCAGTTAAGCTTGACTCTCTTAATCTTAAGCTCCAGAATGGCTGCCTTGACTGAGATGGGCCCCGATGATCAAAGGCTAGTTTTATCCTCCAGAGGGGTGTAGGTTACAGTGCCATGATCTTTATGGGTGGTCAAAGGGTCAGATGTACTTGTAACCGCATAGGAGATAAATCCTTAAGAGTACCAAGCTCAGGGTCAGCAGATAGGGTGTGATGTGTGAGGTGAGTGAAGACGATATCATGTCTCCACTGTTCTCACGGACCACCACGACTCGATGGCCACTTATCTAAACTGTCCATGTGGTGTCCTGAAATATGAGCATAGTGATGGGATTCAAAAAGGGAATTCTTGGCCTTTAGAGATCATTATAAAGACAATTTAAAGATCCAGATGTGTTAACAGACAGAAACTCTCTCATATAAAGCTTTTCTGTAGCTATAGGAGTGAATGGGACTGACAATACCAGGGTTGTGGGTTCGATTTCCAAGAAATGCATGTACTGATAAAATGTAAAGCCTGAATGTACTGTAAGTTGTTTTGGGTAAACCTGTCTGCAGATACATTAATGTAAACATCAATAGACTCTGTATGACAAGTAAACCATTATCTGTGTCTTAGACATTGTTGACTCTGACATGAGTTCCAAAGATGTTAGTTAATTTTACAGCACAGTTATGAAGTATGTCCTTGCTTGGCATTTGCATATTTCTTCAAAATGTTAGTTCAATGTTTCTCTGGACTGTTTAATTATTAAAAAAAAAAAAAACACAAGACCACACCTAACATTTAATGTTCACACAGCATTGGGTATGTGTTAATTTTCAGTAATTCAATCTGTTGTCTGTTGTCAATTATTTCTTACATGCGTAATGATTTTCATCAGATTGTGCACAATGTTTTGATAAACATTCACATTTAACTAAAATCTCTTATGAAGAGGCCAAGAGTTGGTTGTTTGATGCTTTATTAAACTTTCTCAAGTCTTGCTAGACTCAACAATTACTGTACAATTAGAAATTAATGTTATACTGTGCTTATATACTGTGCTTCTATAGTTAAATCTGCTGTATTTGCTTGCCAGCTTGTTTGACACAGAATAAAACGGACCACAAACACTGTATCTGTATCTTGATTATTGTATTTGGAGTGTCTCTGTTGCCACTCCTTATCCACAGACTCTCTCTGGTCATTGCGGTAAGAATCAAGAAAGAGGCTTTAGAACAAATTGCTGCCTGTTTCTTTAACCTCTCCACTCCTGCAATTTTTATATTTCCACACATGAGGGGAAAAAATAACCACAACAAAAATATTTAGACTGCAATTACTGGAGAGTAAAATTCTGTGTCTGACAGTGAATGATAGATGATGGTTTTGATTGGTCAAACACAGCACTCGGAGAATTATTCGTTTGCAGACGCTACACTAAAAATAAAGCGAGCTGGCCTGTGTGCTCACTGCAAACAAGAGCACAATTGAGGCTCACTGTGAGGTCTACATGAATGCTCTTCAGCCAGCAGAAATCACATGTTAATAGGATGCAGAGTGTTTACCAAGTAAATTTGAGATTTTTTTGAGCGCAATAAATAATGATGTGTTTATTGAAAGTGTGTGTGAGAGAGAGAGAGAGAGAGAGAGGTGCCTCTTCTTCCACAAATGATCTTCCTCTTACCTCAAGGCTGTAGGACTAAAGCCCACCTGTAGTGATTCTTTACACAGGTTTTCCAGACAGAAACAGCATGTCTCATATTCTTTTTACTACATTCAGTTTTAGTTTAATGTGCTTTATTGGGCATAACAAAGCATTTACATAGAATATGTACAAATAACGCAGTGTAAACCAACTTCCCTTTATTGGTAAAGCATGAAAACTATATTTTTCTTGTGATTTGTTGTTAGTAATTTGTGATGTGAATGTCCTTTTTTCATACAATAAATCTCAAAAACGGCAATTCATGAGTTCATGTGTTTAATATGATCCCTGAATAAATGTGTAGGTAAACAGGCTTGGCTGTATGTCCCAATGTAAAGAGGTTTATATTACTCTAGCTTTGTGACTGGCTGGTTTAAAGATTCATTCCAATCTTCAACATTTTTCATGCAAATTGGAGAATTGAGAACTGGAAGTTATCAGGGGTTTGAATTTGGCTTGTGTTGTTTTGTAGTCTCATTCTGTATTTAATTTTTAAAACTCTGATTTATACTATGAATGTAAAACTTTACTGCCATTATATTCAATTTTTTTCAAAGTCCATATAGATGAGGCAACTAAGATTTTATAGTTCATCACTAATGGTAGTTAAGAGATGGATTAGGGGGCTTGATTTTAGATTAAGCAGTCATTCACTAGTCTTATCAGATGTTAAAGCATTGTTTAGTACATATTCAAGTCTTTTTCTCTTGTCCTCTTGCTAAGCAACAGTGCTGAAACTGTTTTGTCTATACTGTATTTTCAAGTAAAGTGACACATACAATGTAACAATAACACCTTATTAGTCCTGGGTTCAGAAGTATATTTCCCATTTATTTTATTTTAGAAATTGTAAATCCAAAGATTTGACATCATAGAGTCTACTATTTGTATAACAATATAGCTGTATAAATGCTGAATAGAATGTTTTTTTATTTTCTGCTTTTCATAAAATGTATACGCCTATATCATCCTTCACAAAATGAATGTTCATTTACAAACCTGATGATATCAAGTACATAACGTGATTTGTGCTGTCCATTGAATCATAGATCAATTGAAACTAGCAGGCTGAGGTTGAAATCTTTATCTTTATTTGGCGATGTGCTTTGATTTACCATCAGACATTATGGTTTCAGTGTTCTCCCTGTTCTCGAAACCCAGTAAGGGGTAAATTAGGAGCAGATACAGGCAACTCTGGCATAGCTCTCGCCAGCTGGAGCTGCCGTTGGAAAAGCCACTGCTCCACGACATGCAAACAAATATAAAACAAATGCTATACAGACACGTAAAAGCAGCAGAAACAAATGTTAGCTAATATGAGGTCAGAGGTTGAGTTATGACCTCACTGCCTATTGCATTATTTTGGTTAGGATGTGAAATCAAAGCTGGTTTCAATAGTCATGCATGCCAACTTTATGCACAAAACTGAATTGATGAAGATTTCTGTTTAAGAGTCTGTGCCATAGAAACAAAGACCTTTTGCATTCTTTTAATTTAAAGTACTCCAGAGTTTACTGGTCCAATTGCATTTGTAATCAAAAGGATGACTGGCACTGTATTGTTCGTTGTTAGGTTGGTGTTCATGAACAGCCTGATTTTTGGACAGACATTTATGAGTCTCCTTTTTAATACGCTAAATTTAGCATACCACACATAAACCCATATGTCAGCAAGGCATTGCTTAATGATATAGTGTTGATCCACGCTGAGCCATCTGTGCCCACTCTATTCAGTGCAGTTAGGGCACAGTTTAATAAACAGAAAAGGAACTATTGTCGCACAAATATGCAGTAAATAATAACATTGTAGTTAAAGCAAAACTCATCTTCCTGTGAGGTTTTCTGCAGTCGGCTTTGACAAGCTGAACCCCCAAACAACATTGGCTAAAACATCTGACAACACTTTTTTAATGTACTTGTTTTAAAATAAAGCTACAATTTAAAGGTTTGTAAAGGCACAAACTCATTGAATGGTTTAATTCAAATTAAGATTTTCTTTAAGCTACTTGTCATATGTTGGGAATAGTTGGGAACACTGTGAACTTAGTGCCACTGTTAATTAGTAGTAAAATCAGAAACCTCTTATGACGTCTTTAATAAGTATTTTATGCTTTGGCTAAACCCACATGATTCATAAACATTTTAGCATAAAAACTGGTGGTTTTATGAGATCTTTAATAAACAATTAAACAGGGAAAACAAACAAACAAGCCAAAACTGTAACGTTCAAAATCAGATTTTAGTAGACAAAAGTAGACAAAGCTCTGGCCACTAACAGCTGTTCTCTCTCTGTCATCTCATCTCGTGAAGGGAGGTGGAAAACTCATATTGAGATCATATTAAAGCAAAGAAGTCGTGCTTCTGTACAGAGGCAGTAAATTATGAATACTATACACAAATAAACACGTACAAATGTTTGCTGTGCTTTTATTATATCCAAAGCGTTGCTTAACGTACGCTGGGCTTGTTCGACAGTCGGCACAGAACAAAACGTGACGTGAAAGCGCTTTATTATACAGTACAACATACAATATCATAAATCATCCCTCACTTCATTCACAACTCTCCAGTTTTACATTGAGCAGATGAACTTCTCAACAGCCTGTGTTTACTTGCGCTGAGCACTCGTTTAGAAAGTGACTGTTCTGCGTGCGCTCATGTGTTTGCGGACCGGCTGAAGGTGCGGGAGCGCTAATACACTAAATCTCCCGCAGACGGTCGTCACCGATTGGTGGAAACCCCCCATTCTTTGCTCATCAACCGGTCCTACTATCGCAGTTTAGTGTATACACAAGCGCACACACGCTCGGCGTCTGTCATCGCTCACCAGTCAGCGGTGCTCCACGCTACCTGTATTCGCAGTGCGCGTTACCCTAATGCACCCGGTGGATTTTACTTGAGGATCGGCAGAGACGGTGCAATTTAAATCATTAGCAATGACTATCTATTGCATTGCATGGATTTGCGCATTGTTTCTTTCCCAGTTTTTGAAGAGGTAACAGTAAAGGTGCACGCGCATGTCTATATGGATTGCCTATTTCTGTTGCTCTGGACTTTACAAGTCCCGCTTGTAAACAGCACATCAATGAGATTGCTGGCGAGTGTGTCGTTTGGGAACTTTATAAAGGCAGGTGACATGCTAACAATTATTTATTTGTTGAATGTATTTTTAGTAAGTTGTGTTTAGATATTATTCACAAGTTAATTATGTTTAATAATATGTGCTTTTTTAGGCTCTGCAGTTTTGTTGCTTCCAGTCTGTGTCATCAGTTTTAAATACCGGTGTCACCGGCGGCCTTTATCACGGTCTGTGTTTTTAATAATGTCATTGTTTTATATTTTTCTGAATGATGACAAACTTATTATTGATGCTGGTACATTAAGTCGCTCTGTAGTTTATGACCAAAGTTTGGCAAACTGTAACTTACCTGTCCTCCTTTTTGCGCTACTTGTAACGATAATATATAAATAATCGTAATAAATATAAGTAAATATACTTACTATTTTTAATATTGATTATTATAGTTTTTTTATTGTTTTAATTAAAGAGTAAAAATAAAGACAGAGTAAGTGTGACCAAACGTTTTGTATTTGTTCACCTCCCAGATTATGATTTTACTACACCAGTGGAAGTGGACTCACTTGGCAGCTACATTTCCCATCATGTGTCAAGGCACAGACGGAGCAGAAGGTCCCTGTCTGAAGCCGGGGGTCCCGTGCACTATCATGTATCTGCTTTTGGAAAGGAATTACATCTAGACCTGCAGCCGTCCCATGTGCTGGTGGATGGGTTTACAATACAAACACTGGGTGCAGAGGGCATCAACACAGAAACCCTTGAGCCTGCTGTATATAACTGTCTCTACCAGGGTTCCATACGCAACCATTCTGAATCCTCTGTAGCCATATCCACCTGCACAGGTCTGGTAAGTGACTTTGTGGTTCGTTTTGTGCTTTTCAATTGTGATCGCCAATATGTGTGTGTGTGTGTGTATTTTTAGTTTGCGTATATATATACAAACATGCATATATACTTATGTATGCATGTATGTAAGTAACCCAAAACAGAGGAGTGGCTGGAGCCAAAGTCTTGGTTTCTCTATAGAACGGATCACATGTCTCACCTTGAATGCTGGACTGCTGTAAAACCATATTCACCCCACAGTTCCACCTCTGCTCCCTGCTCCTTTGTTCTTTATTTGTCTTTTTTTTCCATGTCTCCCTTGTTGTTCACAGTTAAAGGTGCTTTCAGGTGCTTGACTGGCAGGGCTAATCTTCACATTGTCCTTTTCATGAATGGCAGCTTCTGCTCAGTATAACTGCAGTGACCCATTCTATGTGATTTAAGAGCAACTGCATTTGAATAGACTGCAAGAACTCTTTGATCTACTCCTCCTTCTTTTAAAGCTTTTTATAAAGAATAGCCCGAGCTATAGGTGATTCTGTTTCCATTTCAGATATAGAAGACATTGAGCAAGACCTGGGTGTCCCTTTAGATTTTGTGCTCAGATGTAAAGAGGAGAAAGGCTATGTCTGAGAAAAAAAGGAGTCTTTCACTTTGTCACGTTTTCTCTTTTTCACACTCACTTTCTTTCTCGCTTTCTTTGTTGGAGTGGAAAAGATGGAGTCACAGAGGACTCTAACCCTTCCATATCATCTCTGTCTGATGAGGAGCTTTGGATTAAGCACAAATTTGCTGAGCCGCAGCAACCCCTCGTGTTGTGAAAAGCTGAGGAGACTGTTGCTTAGACGGCGAGAGGTTATGTGTGGTGAGAACATCAGTGCAGAAGTGAAATAAATGCTTCTGTGCACGAGAACCCCCACAGCCAGTACGTTCAGAGGCAGTGCTGTCCATTACGTTACTGAGTTGATGAAAGCCTGATTTGATTGGTCTTGTCCTCTTGCTCTCTGTTAAACAGTGCATTGCATACCAGATGGAGAGGGATTCTGTTGTTAAATGAGGAACAGGCGGTCTTGGCCTTTAAATCAGGAACGGGGATTTGTGCTGTAAATCCTGCTTCATTTAAGTTTTTAATTACTGTGCACTCTGTTCTGTTGGTATCATCACATGCTCCGAATAGATTGTCTGTCCTCAGATGTAGATGTTTAGACCTGGAGATGTTTAACTCCAGGTTTTTAGTTGTTGTCTTTGAGGCACCTCTGTTGTCCCACAGAGCATCTTCTATTCTGAAGATGCTCTGTGGGAAGCATCTATTGGCAATAATCAAATGGTAGTAATAAAATGCATTGCATAAGATGCATAAGATGCATCTATTGGCAATAATCAAATGGTAGTAATAAAATGCATTGTGTGTTAGTTGAACCATGTGTGTGTTTTCTGTGTTGTTTATAAAATCCTTCATATGGGCTGCATCTATGAAAACACTACTGTGAGCACAGTTGTAATTAGGGCGGAGCTTCTCAAGAAGTGCCATGCTGCTTTCGGTCACATTGGTGTTTAAGTTCAGAGTTTCTTTCCAGCCTATACGGTCACTGTTCTACATGGCTGGTTGCAGGTTCAAGCCCACGCCCCTTCACAATGTCATATTCTGCGACATATCTGCATGGTACATTGTGACTGGCTGGACCTCTAATTTGTCCAGAACTGGATACAGTACCACAATG
Organism: Ambastaia sidthimunki; assembly: GCA_036877625.1. Taxonomy (NCBI): domain Eukaryota; kingdom Metazoa; phylum Chordata; class Actinopteri; order Cypriniformes; family Botiidae; genus Ambastaia; species Ambastaia sidthimunki. The sequence goes on along the minus strand of JAZGTK010000017.1, from coordinate 314,131 downwards.
AAAGACTGAAGGATCTTTAATAATACAACACTGGTTGTTTATGTATAAACTTTTCTGTTTTACTATTATGTTGTTTTGAAGTTTTGTTTGTCACGTGGACACTGTCTAATGACTAATTTATTAACTTGTGCCCTGACATGCCAGCACATTCATTTACTGAAGCAGTTAAAGAGGCAGTAGACTTTATCAGTTCTTTATTAGTTAGTGTTAACAAACAACATTGTTTGTTAACAATTAGCATGTTTGCAAACACTGTTAGATAGGCTAACAACCTGTTGACTTAATTGCCTTCATCAATGGAAACGTCAATGGAAACATTTCCCTTAGCCATGATGTTCTGCCAATTGAGATGCCAGGTCAAGAAAATTTTAATTGAATTTAAACTTTCCATATATGTCCAATCATGCTGAACTCAGACATGACCTTTCCCAAGCCCCCTAGTGACTTTTCAACCTAGGGTCAGACTATCACTTTTCTTTTCAGCTGATTAATATTTACAACAGGACACAGAAAACTTGAGTAACTTACCTAAGCTCGCCTATGTGTTACTCGTATTGAAGGAATCAAATATATGTCATGATTGATAAGATGATGTGAGATAAACCTAAACATTGTAAATTCAAATAGATCACACACCAAAGTCTGGGAGGTGGTGAGGGCTCATGAAGTGTGTGTGTGAGGTGTGTGTGTGAGGTGTGTGTGTGAGGTGTGTGTGTGAGGTGTGTGTGTGAGGTGTGTGTGTGAATTGCTGCAGAAGCACTTCAACTGTGTTTATTCAGCACCAGACCTGCTGGTTTAGGCTGATGTTCTAGCGTGTGGGATGCACTTAGGGACAGTTGATGCTAATTCACTTTGACCGCAAGGGAGAAAAGCTGTCGGCGCATTCAAAGCTTGTCTGGATATACTGCACTGAGTGTAAAGCACCAGGCCATTGAAACATCAATGGAAGAGAATGGCTGGGATTTATCATTAACAGTCTTGGAGAATGAATCTGTAGTGCTTGTCTGATTTAGGAAATTGTGAGAATGCTTTGGGATTTTCATCGGTTATGTCTGTCACACGTGGTTGATGTTGGGGGCCTCCCAGTTTGAAACCCACTTGCATTGCTGCTATCATAATTCCATGTACTGGGGCATAGGGCTGTTTGGATGCATAAATTGTTATAGTGTGATTCTTTAATCATGATGTCACATTTAGACCCTTGTATTAATTAAAACATATTTATGTGTGCAGTCTTTGTCTACATGTTTTTTAAGTGTGCATATCTTTACTTACAGCTTAAAGACAGTGTAAAGGATTATGCTAACCAACATAATAAATACCTTATGATTTCTTTTGTGGAACACTGAAGAAGAACTCTAAATATTTTGATTTGGCTATTTTTCTATACAATAAAATTATCATTGGACTCATTAAGGATATTAATATCAGAAATATGTCTTCAGACATTTATAACCAGAACCATCAATTTAATATAAAGAGAATTTGGGCCTAGTTTTAAAATTAGCCAGTTTTGGTCTTATTAAAATGGCCTTGCAGCGTCCTTCATTTGTCTGTGTAAATGTAACTCTCTCTCACCCCATGAGAGAGTTGATGAGTTGATGCTTTGGTCAGATGGAAGCCGGTGGTGGAATTAAGATGCGTTTTAAAGCTGGGTAATAAACAGCTTTGGGTTTCTCACCGCTCCTCTCCAACCTTTAACAGGATGTAAGCACTTACTCATCCAGATTATAATGCCACGGTCAGAGGCTTTAAAGCAACACACAGTTTACACAAAAGATGCTACTTATGTTTCATGCATCCACAGAGACAGGAAATAATAATTTCCCATACTCGCACAGAAGACACACAAAGTGATGGAGTTAAAGACAGATCTTACGAAACCACATAAAACAGATGGTCCCTATGGTCACATTACATAAGCAGGGCTTTGAGAACCAGGGTTTATTAGTTAATTCCCAACATCTGATAATCCTTTGAAAATGTGAAGATTCTGATTCTCCATGTCTCAAGGAGGGGTGTGAGAGTTTAAAGACCTCTGGTAGTTTTTGTCTTTGCTGTGAAAATAAAGCATGTTTATCTTGCAGACAGTGGCCCTCTAATCTACATCTCTTACAAGTGTTTCTTAAAGCAGAACTAGAAGTCTTCCAAAAGAAGTCCTCCTTTCTTTGAGTGTAATAGGCTTTAAGAAGTCAGGTGTTTTTGTACAACAGTACGTATATAGATAATTATAAGATCTCGTATTATGTTATTAAATAAAACCTTGTTTTTACTTGGCTGTGTGTTTCCAAGCCAGGCATCAGATCTGAAGTAAATATCGACTCTTGTCTGAATTTTCTCTTTTTCTATATTGAATTTTAGAGATTGTTCCACTTTGCTCTACAAACTGAGCTACAGGAACACTGTTATAGTTGTGCCTTCGTGGAGGCCCTCCAGGATGTTGGCTAAGCGAATGCTTGCGGGGTGGGAAGGATTTCATTGCAGGAAGCGCATCTGGGCTAATGTGCTAACATGGTTTGTTCAGGAAAGCTGACATCTGTCAGCTTTTTGGAATCTGGTAGCTGATGTAGACTGTCAGCTTAGGCTGTTTTATCTTTTATCCTCATTTACTTTGATGATTCATTTGGTTTGTGTCAGTCAAGTCAAGGTTTATTGTCTGTGCCTTCCTAAAGAGTGTTTCTCCCTTAGTGGTCTTGCTGTATATGGAAATAGAACAATCACTCAGTAAATGGCAATAGTACAGTATATATACTATATATGAGCAGTCCATATACAAATACTGTATTAAAAACTAAGGTACTGTACTGTAAAATACTGTATTAGTCTATTTATACATGCAGTTAATCTTACCACATTAACCTTATTTAACCTTACAGTTAACCTTATTGTTTACAACAATACTGTGCACTATATTTCACAAATGCTGCTAGACATTTTTAAAAGATGTTTACCTGAGGGAAGAAATGGAAATGAATGAAGTTTTATCTGTAAGTGTGGTTTTGAATATAAGGATGTATGTGAATCCACTTTAAAGTTATTTTTGAAAGCAGTGTTTCATCGTCATATGCAGAATGTTTATCCACAGCATCAGTTTTCTGGTCGTAAGTAAAGTTTAATGCAAAACTACACTGTAATCTTGATATGATAATAATAGGGTGATTTCGGACTATTCAAAAACGTTAACCCTGTTGTTTAAAAAATAAGGTAAATTACATACTATCTATCTTTGGTAGTTTGTGGCAGACATTAGCTTGTGTTTTAAAATGTATTTGTGTGTGTGTTTGATGTTCTTAATGCTTGAATGCAGATTTCAGTTTGACAGTGTAACACACTTTTGCATAAACAAAAATTAAGCTCATCTAAATTTTACACACATATTTTACACACAAGTGTGTACTTTTTTAATTCACACACTTGGATCTGAATCCAAGCCTCGCAATAGCCTAATCTAAGCAATGCATCTCAATACTGCTGGATTATAGCCTTAGCCTCAGATGCCATGCCCATGGGAACATCTGATGCATAAATCACACACAAACACACAAAATGAAACTGCTTTAGAAGTTTTGAGTTCGACATCTGATCTTCAACACAGTTCTGCAGAATTCTACAGAATGCGTCAACCAGTCTAAAGGTCTGGCTAGGCGAGACTAGCTGGATTGTTATTGAGCTCTATCTCTCTTTAATGATCAGGGTTGTAGCTGCTGGCGATTCTAGCATCTTACCTTAGTTTTTCTTTTGACTTCCGTTAGGGGACAGAAATGCAACAAAATGGTCTGTAATTATGATTATAACAATCACCAATCACACACTGGGCCTGCTGAATTTTAAACCAATTGGAGCTGTATGTCTTCAGCATTGTCCCCATCCAGTCTGAATCAGCAGTGGTTGTAACACTAGGTTTTGTCTGGCACATCCTGAGCTCCTGGCAGTGCTGTGTGGTGTAATAGAAGAGGCCAGCATGGGTTTGGATGGATTTGAGTTGCCCTAATGCCCTGCCCTTAATGGTGAGAGCAGATGCCCAAGATACTGTAGTTGTGGCATCCTGCCATAGTCTACCGCTGATTTTACAGCATGCACTGTAGTGGGCACTGCGTCAGCCCTGGGAGTGCCTGTGTTTATTTTGCCCCCTGTGATGTGGAAGGGGTTGGGCAGGTGGGATCAAACGGTCTGGGGCATAAAGAGGTTGAGTAAATGACTAAATGCGCTATTCTTGTAAGGATTTGCAGGTATGTGGAGGATGGGATGAGATAGAATGTGTTGAGGTTGTGCAGTCAGAGACACAGAGTTTGAAGATCTGGTCTTAAAGAGGAAGAATGACCTAAGCTCAGGGATGAAGAGGCTCTGTACTAGCAAATATGTGACTATGTCATATAAACACTAACCTAAAAAAACACATTTGTATCACTTATAATGAAACGTGTGCATGTGTTGGCTTGCTCTGGATGTGTTCCAGGGCCCCAATACGTGTCACTATCATAGCATGCGCTAAGGTTTGAGATCACCTTTGACCCTGCACCTCATTAATCAGCTGCTCATGAACATCTGACCTCCTCCACCCATCTCTCAAGCATGACATCCATTCTGCTCTGAAGGACATATTAAACATTCTTACTTTTCCAAAAGACACAAGTACATACATACATGTACAAAAGGAGAACTGATCATGCGAATCCGTCCAGGAGTTTCAATAAACATTGGTTATTCTTTGGTACTGATGCAAAAATGGCTGTTTTAGAAATAGCTAATCATTTCTGCGGGTATGATGTTATACAGCTTTGTTATAGGAAAAGACCAGCTTATTGCATTTTAGAGGCTGGTCAACCAGCTTGTTTGTTTGTGTGCTTGTTCATGAACTAGACCATCTCTGAACCAGCAATAATGATAATAAACTAGCACGAATCAGCATTGTATCCTGGTAAAAGATGTTTTTTAAGCAGGGACAGTATGCAACTTTCCTCAAAAGAGTCTTGCAGTCTATCATACCTGTCATGCCTGGCTCATGGCCATGCTAATCGTCACTGAAAAACAAGCTGCTGAAAAGTTTTGCTCTCTGTACTGTAACGTTTGATAAATGAGCTCTTCAAGATGCCATCAGAACCCCAGGCTGCTCTATTTCTTACCTCATGTCATCATTGTTTATTGTGTACTGACAGCTGTAACTATGGTGATGCCCCTTTTTGTGACTCTGCAACAGCTGTTTTTTTAAGCACTGATGTTTCTCCTGGAGGGACAGTGAAGCCCCCTCCACCAGGAATGTAAAACTTTGAGTGTGAGAAGAGCTACACCTTTACTCCTGAAGGGCTTTTCTCCCATGACATCAAACACCTCATACCTACTTGACTTGACTTTAAGGGGTCCACTTGATATATTTTAGTCCCCCTTTTGCACGCTTTTATGTTAGCTTGATCTGAAGGGTTGTGTCCAGCTGTCAGGGTGATTCATTGGCCAAAAAAGTGAAAACACTAAACAGGCAAAATTAAAGCTAACTTAATAGAATTATTTATTTATTATTTATTTTAATAGACACTGTAATACTGTTACCAATTCTTTTGACCAGAATAATCGTATTAAAAATCTGAATTGTGACAGCCCTAACTGACATAGAGTCCAACCCCTTTGCTTTCACTTATATGGATGTTTAGCAATACATACGTCTTTCTCTGAACTCTGCAGTCAGGTCTGCTGCGATTCTCTGGCGAGGAGCTTTTCATCACTCCGCTACCGCAGCATTTGGCTTTAAGACACAACTACAGCGCTCCTTCTGGACATCAGCCACACGTAATCTACAAGCGATCAGCTGAACACCGCATCCACAGTGATAAGACTGACTGGACCAGCAGCTTTCCATCGAACAACCACTATGAGGACCACCATCATCACCACCGTCACCATGACTACCAGCATGGAAAACTCCAGAGACAACATTTCTGCGGACGCCGCAAGCAATGTATGTAAGGACATTTCCTTTTAGCTATTTGTTAAAGGAAAGATCAATACACAATATGTATTTGTAAGCATGAAATAAACAGCCAGGTCTTTTATAGTGATTACAAAACAAAAAAATGTTTTGCTCTCATCATTATCATCTTTATTAACTGAATAAACTAAATGAATGCTGTGAATTGAATGACTGAACATCCAATCGCCGTCTCTGACACTTTTATCAGGAAACCGACTTGGAAAATGGAAAAGCAGTTATTTGATGCAATTTTCAGTCTATTTAATTTCTCTCACCTCCGTTCATGATCTTCTATTCTGTCTTTTTATTTGCACCTCATCCTACCTGCAGATACTCCCAAGCCTCCCACAGAGGATCGTTTCGTCATGCCTGATGAGTTTAAGCAGCCAAGCCGAGTGAAACGCTCTGAGATAACATCCAACAATGAGGGCAGCCTAAATGTGGAAACTCTGGTGGTGGCAGACAGGAGGATGCTGGAGAACCACGGCAGAGAGAACGTCACTACCTACATCCTCACTGTCATGAACATGGTGAGCAGAGATCACATTAACATACAATTTATTTAGAGGACACTTTAGTCAACTTTTTTATGTTAAACAGGTCTCCAGTCTTTTCAAGGATGGAACTATTGGAACAGATATTAACATTGTTGTGGTCAGTCTTCTTCTACTTGAGAAAGATCCGGTAAGATGGTTTGTTTATTCAGCATTTAAGGTCAATTTGATGTGCCTTTCTTTATTTTTTCAAAGAATCCTAGTTCTTTTTATTCTTCTTTGCTTTCTGTAATTGTATCTAAAAGGATGGATTGTTAGTGAGGCAGTACTACAAAACATCACAGAGTTTCTAAAATCCTTTGCTTTAGAAACTCTAAACTCAAGTAATTTCCTGGAGGATGATGTCATTCAGCAACTTTTGTTAGAACTTTTGTTTGTAAAAGGGATATTACAAAAGATTAACTGGATGGAAAGTTAAATTGAGTATAAAAAAAATCATAAAAACAAAATAATTACCAAAAATAAATAAACACCTGGAATGTTTTGTAAAACACTGCCTTTTCCACGTTGAAAGTTGAACTCATGCAAAAATAGAAACATCCTTTCAAACTAGCAGTACATTTATCACAAATAATTATGTTTATATAATTGTGATTCAAGAATATAGAATATAATTTATGTTTCCAAAAGCAAGTTTAATACTTTATCTAGTGCATAAAATAAACTGTATATGATGTGGATGTGAACATAAACAGCAGGAATTAACATCTTTCAGATGCCTGATCTTTCATTACCTTCTTTTTCTCTTTCTCTCATCATCCTATTGAACTTTTTCTGCATCAATGGTGTCAGCTGGGCCTGTCTATCAACCACCATGCGGACCATTCCCTCAACAGCTTCTGCCAGTGGCAATCAGGCCTGATGGGTAAAAATGGCAAGCGCCATGACCATGCCATCCTGTTGACAGGGTTAGACATCTGCTCCTGGAAGAATGAACCATGTGACACCTTAGGTAAGACCTTCACCATTCAGCACCTGAAATAGGTGTTGTGTTCTGAGCGTCACAGGAGAATTAAGTTGCAGTGAATTACACAATGCCAAGGCTGGAGAGAGCATGTGGTTGGTGATGTATATTCTATTCTGCCCTTAAGCAAAGACCTTTACCTGAACAAGTCCAATAAAGCTCAGATCCATTTTGCAGTCAATTGGCAGCTTCTCCTGTCTTTGCTGTGTTCTGTGTAGAGGCGTCAGCCAAAAGTAATGAAATCAGCTTGAAAGCTCCAGACCACAAATATGCACTTCTTTGAATGTATGGCAAAGGGGAGAGGACTGTTTGAAAATTGCCTGTGTGTGATGTGTAACTCAAACCAAAGCTTTTTCTTTGTTCTAAAAGCATACAGTCAGAAATAATAGTCTGAAAGTGTATTTATGTGTAATGGGATCCTCTTTCAAATTCTATAGTTTTAAAAACATTGTGGTGTGTTTAGTGACTGCTTTCATTTAGACTATTGGTATTTAAAGATTTTCGTAGGAACTGAATTTTGTTCCCAACATGCATTAGTGGCTTTCACATGTTCTCATCCTCTCTCTGTATGTGCTTTTGCTGTTTGCTGTTTATTCTCCTTATTTATTGTGTCCTGTTCTCTCACTTCCTGTCTGCAGGTTTTGCTCCAATAAGTGGGATGTGTAGCAAATACCGTAGCTGCACAATTAATGAAGACACGGGGCTGGGCCTTGCTTTCACTATCGCTCACGAGTCAGGACACAAGTACGTTTGCTCCTGTTTTTAGGTCCAGTTACATTTTAATTGGGGACACCATCTGCTGTACAACAGCAAAAATTTGATTTGTGTGCTGTGCTGGTTTCCATTGAGATAAGGAAAAGTTTATCTTGTACATCTGAGATTTATTTTTTATGACAAGTCATTTTTGGAGTCCTCTGGTTGGCGCATACTCAACATAAACTGGAACAAAATTAGTTCTGGGGAAGCACCAGGCTAATAACTTGGTGTAAGATTTGTTATTTTCAATTGTTTAAACGTTTTGGTCAAATGAAAAAGACACATGGCCAGAAAGTATAGTTTCTGGGGCAAAATCTTCCCCAGCCAATGGATTTTAATCACTGATTTATTGAGGAGTGATCATTTCTGAGCACAATGCATATTCCGAGACTCCTTATATCTTACTGAATGTCTTGGATATGATGCATGTGTTAGTTTAGATGCAGTAATTGCTTTAATTCTCAAAGGGCTGATGAAAGCAAACATCTAAATTTGAGTGTAAAATATGTGACTGGTTCAATTCAGTAAAATACAAAGATTACTGAAGGGTTTTGCGGGATGAAAGCTCTGCTAGGTTATGGAGGTCCCACCTGACTTGGAAGTGGCTTTTTGCTCTAATGGTCTCTCTGGGTAAAACTTACAAGCTCTCTCTTTCTGTATCCCTTTTCTGTCCCTACCATTTTGTTTCCTTTCTCTATTCACTCTCCTTTGCCCCAGTTTTGGAATGATCCATGATGGAGAAGGGAATCCCTGTCGTAAGACCGAAGGGAACATAATGTCGCCCACACTGTCCGGGAATAATGGTGTTTTCTCCTGGTCTGCTTGCAGTCGGCAATACCTCAAGAGATTTTTAGGGTAAATTTTAACCTTAATTTTATTAATACATCATCTTTGCTAAAAAAATATTTTGGCCCAACATGAATATTATGGGTGTAACAATACACCAATGCCACAGTTCGGCTCGTATCATGGTTTCGGAGCAACAGTTCTATTCGACTTGCATAAATTCACAGCTCCAATCGGTCCGGTGTTGAATATTGTTACATCCCTAACGAATATTTATAATGAAGCTGGTTCGCTAAGTATATCTTACTGGATCAATCCTGGTAGGGTTACTAGCATGCCACACTAGTTTACACTAGCATGTAAAACACGACTTATGTTTACATTTTACTGTTTACATTTAGTTATATTTTACCACTGGTTTCTGTGTCGATCTGAATTGCATGCATATGTGTTCACAGTACAGCTCAGGCTTCATGTCTGGTGGATGAGCCCAGACAGATAGGCCAGTACAAGTACCCTGAGCAGCTTCCAGGTCAGCTGTATGATGCTGACATACAGTGCAAATGGCAGTTTGGCACCAAGGCCAAACTCTGCAGCCTGGAGATTGTAAAGGTAACCTGTAGTTTTAAAATCTTGTTATTTATTTAAATGTGAAACAATTCAATGCATCTTTATACTAAATGTGTTTGAACATGACTCTTGTTAAAAAATTAAGCATCAATAAAACCTTTTAAAAAACACAATAGCAGAAGACACAATAAGTCACAAAGATACTTAAATATAGCTAAACCTGTAGTGTTTGTGTGTGAATCATGGTCTGAGGTTTTGAAAGAACACAAGCTAAGGAAAGGAAGCTCCTTGCCTCAGAATCTGATTCTAAGCTTTCACTTATAGTCTATGGACAAAAGTAACCCTAACACTTTGGCATCTGCTGTAGCGTTTAGCATCCAACACATTCATATGCAAATTAAAAAGTGTGAAGACTAAGGCCTGCAAGAAAGTTATTGAACATTGGACAACGGGAAATTAACATTGCAAGAGTCCATCTGTGGGATTAGATTGTGGACTTCCTCAGAGATTCCTGTTGTTTTTGTGTATTTCTGAAATTTTCTACACTCGCTGAATAGAGTCTTGAACATCAACCTTGAAAGGCAGCTGTACATCTTAATTAAGGGGGACAGTGGAGATAATAGCTAATGTTTTTGTTTTCTATCCCCTCAAGTCTTCCTGTCTCTGTCACGAAGTTGTTGAGATAATTAGCGTGGTAGCATGCTGCTTTTAGCAAGCAGGCGAGTTAGCAAACAAACCACTCAGAGCCCAGCGTTACTAGCTATTGCAAACCACGTGTTTCTTGCTGCATGCCAGATGCAACTGGGTCGTCAGCCAGCAGTGGCTGGTCTCCCAACCCTTCATCACCCATCTATTATTGTTGCATTGTGGGAAGAAACAAACTGCAAAGATAATAGCAAGTTTCTTGCAGAGCAGAGCAGTGATTGATTTTGACAGGATCTTTTATTTGTTGTAAGAGTTGATTGGCTGTTGCTCTAGAAACAGGGGGTCGGTGTGGCGAGGTGCAAGCCAGAGAGGTTAAAGGGTTCCCATTGTGTGTAGACCCTTCTTTGACTCTGTTTGTTCTTGCCCAACAGGACATCTGTAAATCATTGTGGTGCCACAGGACAGGACACCGATGTGAGACCAAGTTCATGCCCGCTGCTGAAGGCACCATCTGCGGACCAGACATGGTGAGTGTATAAATGTCTCATTCTGTCTGACCTTGTTTGAACTTCTTTCTACTGAAAACTGACCAGTAAGAAAGAACACAGATTAACTGTTCCACATTTACTTGAATTTACTTGAGTAACTCAAATTCTTTTTCTACCTCTCACCATTTTTCTTCACACACCTGCTATTGTATTGTTTTCTAATAGTGACCTTGTGTTTTCCACTGTTTGGGTTAATGGTGAATAGGGCAAAGAGGGTGCTGAGGTGTGAGACTGTGAGGTTTGGCAGGGCTGAGAGTTCTGCTTTCCAGGTGTAGCTCTGGGCTCTATCCCAAACCTCCCCTTAGCTTTTCTCTTGTGCTTGTCTCCTTTAAAATACCCCTTACTCTCTCTAACTATCAGACTGGTTTTGCTGATTTTGCAGGCTGTGAACATCTATTCAAGTGCATTTGTCATTTCTTATTTTTTTTCCCATAATGCAGTGGTGCCGGAGAGGACAGTGTGTGAAATTTGGCGATCATGGTCCTAAAGCAGTGCACGGCCAGTGGTCTGGCTGGTCTGAATGGTCTGACTGTTCACGTACCTGTGGTGGAGGGGTCATGTACCGTGAGCGTTCCTGTAACAGCCCCAGGTAAAAAAAAAAAGCCCAGACACCACATTTTACGAGAAAGACAGGCTTTTTATATAACATATAACAGCTTTTTAAATGAGCCATTTACTGTGCTACTGAAGTACAAGGTGTAAATTAAATTCATTATGTGTTCTGTTTGTGTAAGAGAGTAAATCCAGTTAAACATGGCAACACTCCCAGGACTCTCTACATGCAAGCCTATTGAACATCTTTTAGCTCTCAAGAAGTGTAGAGCAGCCACTGATCATCTCAGCCTTAAAAACTTCCAAAATAAGATAAATTTCACAACCTTTGCCAGGCTTTCACCAAAGAATCTATTTATTCAGGAAGTAAATGGTGATAAACTTTATATGCTTCTTTTAATACCCTACAAGTTCTGCTGACAGAAATGATCTTCTTATTTAAGGGCAGTCATCACACTGTTTTCATGTGCCAATGGCATCTGATCTACTGAGAGAGGGTGCTGAGAAATCTGTTAGATGGACTCACTTTCGAGGCAGAATTTGTTGGTGCACTATTTTAGGCAGGGATTAGCCTCTATTTCCATTGTTTCTGATATCAATGTCCCCCCCACATGTGTAAATACAAATGCAGGCTAATGGCTGTTTAGTGTATTATGATCATGGAAATATGAGGTTCCTATTGTGAAAAGCTGCCTACATTTTTATGTCATCAAAGTGATTCCATCAAAGGGAATCAAAGTTCATGTTCATCAGAACTTATTGACTGTATTATTTGCCTGTGTTTCTTAACTTTGTTTAAAAAGTGCATTTTGATGGATAATAATTTCTTATGGCTCATAAATAGCACCTGCAGAACAATAGGTGTTTTAACACAACAATGGTTCATTTTATCACATATTTGTCTTCTGTTGGTGGTGGTAGGAAAATACCATATACCACATCTTCATTCAGGAGACCAAGGGATCCTAGATCTTAGTAAAACAGCCTAGTAAAATGCATGCAGATGGTTGTTGATTGAATTGCCATGTTTAACATGCCCACAAACTAGCAGAGTGTGGGTACCATTGCATTAGTTCATCCTTACCGGAGGTTTCAACCTTAGGGGGTGGATGCATGTATGATCACCCTCAGGACTTTGTTGATCCCCTAATGAGCATATGAATTATTTTATTTAAGCCTTTACATCATTGTTTGAGACTGTTTTGTTTACACATAATAGAGAGGTCTCTGTTTTAAGGGTCTAAATGTAAACAGGATGCATCGTTGTTAACACTGTGGGCATAACAGGCGTTTGATTAGAGGGAGATGATTGTATGGGATGACAGATAAAAGGATGTGGGTCGGGGGGGGGATTTAGAAGAACAGGGTCACCCTGTCTGCCTGCTTGCCTAAAGTTTGGATCCACTGCTTCTGTTCTGTGATTTAACATTAACAGTGGGACAACAACAAAGTCTGCCGACAGAGAGAGCAAAGAAACTTTTTTCCTTTGACATCAAGGCTTGTGTGAACTGTAGCTTGTGTACAAGATTGATTTTGGCACTTTATAAACAATGTTTAATCAGAAAAGCTAAACTTCCCCTGTCTTCCCTCTTCTTTTTTGCACTCTGTGTGGTTGTAAGTTCTCTACCATATGGGTCTTTACTATACTGTCACTAAAGCCCTAACAAGATCAGCCTAAAACTTTGCTTCAAAACACAAAAGCAGCCCCACACAAACAGTCACTGACAGCACCGTTGGAATATTGCTAATGCTATTGACTTAACCAGGACAGTGAAGCATAATTTTCCATCACAATCTGTTTGTACACACCTGTAGAAGATAGAACTATCTTGTCAGTTAGCAGAAGAGCAGTAATTCATTTCTGCAATGTATGTAACTGTGGGTTTGTTTTCTCATTGAGGGCTCACAATGTTTGATCACTGCTGATGCATAAAAGTGATGAGTGATTTTTTTTGAACATGAGGAAAGCTCACCTGGCCTCTTTGTGTGGTTTCCCAACCTCAAGTGTGAACATGCAATAAAAAGCGGAAGGCCACAAACCAAAAGAACGTGCAGAGACGCACATACAAGCAAAAACACAAATTGACAGAGCCTCAACAAAATAGTTTCAAGACGCAGTCAGATCTGCAGTCATCCCCAAGAGACCTCCACTTTAAAACATGCAGCCATGCCACAAACATACTGTACTTCTGCCCTCACAGCCCTGCTTAGATGATCTGCTTGGTTGGTTTTCTTTGAGGAAACAGGGTGACTGTGCTTCATGTGGCTTTTGGAAGGAGGCTGTTGCTCTTTTCCAGGTTTAGGCTGCCTCAGTAAAGCAGGGTGACTGTTCCAGCACTGTCTAGACTGTCTATTCAGTGCTGTGGGTCAGAACACAGATCTATATAGTGGCATGTTCCAAAGAAGCGTTTGCCTAAATGCTGTTCTACCATTTTTCCATATGGCTGAAACATGCAAGCCAGTCAGCTCCAGATATCACTGTCTGTAAAGCTCATCTGAACATCTGCATGTTGTCTTTTGCCCTTTAAAGTTTAATATTCAGAAACCATAACAAGACAATCAAGTCCAAGTATTGAACCCCATTTTAGGCACCTTATATTTTTTACAGCTCTTAGTTACGATGTGATACAGTCGGACACATCACAGATAACACACAAAGACATTCCCAACGGCTGTCATTCCTCTTGCTTGTTGAGTGTTTGCTGAGGCACATCTGTTTCTTCTTTTTTTCTCTCACTCTCTGCTTCCATGTTAGCTGTGCTAATTTCTGGTTGCTTCACCCAAGCCCACAGCACAATGGCAAGTTCTGCCAAGGCCCCAGTCGACTGCACCAGCTGTGTAACACTAAACCATGCCAGCCCAATGGAGTGGACTTCAGAGCTCAGCAGTGCGCGGAGTACAACAGCAAACCGTTTAGGGGATGGTACTACAAATGGAAGCCATACACCAAAGTGGAAGGTATGGAAGATGTTTGTGCTATAATGCATTAATTTTAACAATTGCAAATGTCTCATTAACAGAGCAAAACTAGCCTCTTCTGTGGGTTTAAAATCCCCATCCATGTTAACTTTTAAAATGGCAAGAACATTAAATCACCCCAGAACTGTTTGCCGTTTTCTGACACATTAGCACTTAAATAATAACATTTCAAATAAGTCTTCAAAAAGATAAAAACTCTTTTATCTTGAGGTCTGTGATCTTTTTACATCATGCTGCCATTTAACTTTTAAATAAAGATTGTGGGTTAATTCAGGATCCTTTTAATAATTGTCTAATTTGATGGCTGACATAGTGCCTGATTAATTTTGATGGACATAAAAGATTTACTTTTTTAAAAAGAATAAAAATATTCCCCCCCTTGCCTGTTTGTTTTTGATACCCTGTGATATCTGACTCAGCAGGAGCGGGTTTGTTTTTGAATTGTAATCATTTTCATTTAGTTCTGACAAAATGTATTGAGATTTTTACATAGGCCAAACATATTTTGCCCCAGCTATTCATCTCCTATAATTTGTATTTGTACTGGGCATGAATAGATTTGCACTGGAAACATGCAGCTACTCGATCCTTGAATTTAGTGCACTGATCAACCCTGCAGGCAGGTTTATACCTGAATAAGACCTATTGAGTTTGTTTATATTTAAGCGCTTTGATTTACAGTAAGTTAAGAAACTAACCTACTTTTTTGAGGCATGTATGACTCTACGTTTTATTTTTTCAACTCAAAAGAAAGTCTATTGTATGTACACTTACAGCAATGTGTTGATAGAAAATTCCAAGTTCAAACTACCGTAAATGGTAGTTGTGAGAATTATGCATAGTTAAATATATGCGTGTCTCACTTTATGGACTTTATCAAGGTGGGTTTGTTTTTCACGTGCATGTCCATTTTATCTGAGAAAAGGTTCATAAGCTCTCTGCATAAGACTCCATGACTCCATAAGAGTACAGGTGCACATCTTCAGAAGATCCAACATATAATCGCTTTGGAGCTATAAGCTATATATCGGCTAATAATATTCATCTCCTTTTTAGAAGAGGACATCTGCAAACTGTACTGCATTGCTGAGGACTTTGATTTTTTCTTCGCTATGTCCAGCAAAGCCAAGGATGGGACATCTTGCTCTGACAACAAAGGAGGCGTGTGCATCGATGGGATATGTGAGGTATGTGAGGATATGATGATCAGGTGACACATTTCTGACACAGTTACGGCTCATTCTGTAATAATGGAAGTTGACTGACATATTTGCTTAGTTATATATTTGACAGGCAAAACTAAATGAGTTTGATCATGTTATCGTTACTTTTACCCCTCTAGCCGGTGGGCTGTGACCAGGTGCTGGGCTCAAAGGCTGTTCTGGATGCCTGTGGGGTGTGTAAAGGTGACAACACCACCTGCAAGTTCTACACTGGCCAGTACACCCTCCAGCACAGAGCCAACAGTGGGTTCCTTATATTTAATATGTGTTTCTAGAAAGTGCTTCTCTACTTTATTTTGGAGAGAGTAACAGACAACAAAGACAAACATTTTAAGGCAGTAATTATAAAGTAATATGAAGTACAGAAAAAGGCCTTGTAACAAATGCATCATATTTCTAACCGCTGTATTTCTACATGGAAAACGTAATACCGATGTACTCCATTCCACTGTTCTGCACAGTTAACTCTTGTTCAAGAAAACTCTTTTTCCATCTGTCCAGAAGCAATGTTAAGTGCACAGCTTGCATGCAGCTTAGAGGGAACACTGTTCAAAATATAGAGCAAGATTATGAAAGATAAAGTAAGAAAATTATCCTGCAGCCTGTAAAGCTTCTCTTCTGAAACATAATCACAGCGTGTTCTTTGGGAGCACTTACAATATTTTTAATAGAGTCTTAGCAGCTCCACAGTCTGGCACTTCATTGCTTCTCTCCAACTGAAGGAGGTGATAATGCATCAGCTCAAAGTTGCACTTTAACAAAAGAATCTACAGAAGAAAACTACACTATTGAGCAGACACAGTGATGGACTTTTATCTCACCCTTTATTCCTCAAACAACTTCTCTTTTTCTCTTTTTAGAATATTACCCTGTGGTCATAGTTCCTGCTGGAGCAAGGAGCATCAGGGTGCAGGAGATGGAAATCTCCACCAGCTACCTGGCTGTCCGCAGCCTGAAACGTGCCACTTACTATCTGACAGGAGATTGGACGGTGGACTGGCCAGGCAGGTTCCAGTTTGCCGACACCACCTTCAGCTATCAGCAATCTTTTAACCAGCCTGAGAGCCTCTATGCCTCTGGCCCCACTAATGAGACCCTGCTCTTTGAAGTGAGTCACCCCCATCCCTATCCAGCCTGACACCTGTTAGTAAATTAAGCTTGACATAGCCTTGGCAAGAGCGCTGTGGTCATTCGGTCAGATTGAAACAAAGCTGAGTAACAGTAGGTGGACGAGAGAGATGAGAAACAAATGAGGGAAAGAGAGAGAGAGACAGAAGAAAAGGTACACAAATGAGTTGAATGGGCTGACTACTGCCTCTGTTTGGGATTAATTGCAAGCCAAGCCGGTGTGGTTATTGCGACTTTCATCTCTGGTGTATAGAGATTCAAGATCAAACAGTGCAACAATATGAATGGCAGTAAACTCTGAACTCGCCGCACTGCATGCTATTGCTAATGGGCAGCACAGGGCACCTCTCGCATGGGGAAAGTCTATAGCTTCAGATGACCTGTGATGTACAAAGAGTGCTTCATGGTAGGTCAGTTCAGTGAGCTCCTATTTAGTAAATCTGTTTTTGGAAAGGGGGCTCTGCTCTTGTAGTTCATGTAGATTGTAAACTAGCTGTGAATTTAGGTAGGGAAGCAGGAACAAATCCAAACTTGTTTCATTTGCATGTTTCTCCATATTCTGCAACTGCAGTTCCATAGTAGTTTTGTAGCTGCATGTTTTCTAAATTCTCTGTTGTAACCATCCTAATAATCCTAAAGCTTTAACTACCAATAAATCATGATTATTTATTACTGATTTTAATTATGTTTAGATTGAGGTTGTACAAATGTTAGCTATGCATCATTTCATACATTTCATTCATTCATTGCTTTTCTTGAGCCCACTTGCCTTTAACATGTATGCTCCTATGAGGCCTCTCTTCCTCTATTTGTTCCATTTTGCCTGGGGTGGGCAGTGAAAGCAGAGGTCTGATTTGCAAATACGTTGGCATTAATCTCTCTCAGTATGCTCTGTAATTGTGAAAAGAAGAGGAGGAGGTTTGACTGAGATTAAAAGATTTCTGCAATTGAACTCAATAGACTTGAGAGGGTTTGAGTCATGAATCGAGAGAAGCAGCTGGTTAGTTAAGCTGGATCTGTCAGTCTACCCTACTGTTGAAAATAGATACTTCAGCCTGATGACCTTAATGCTATAAACACTTAAGAAAATACATTTTGATGAATGTGAAGATAAACTTTGAAATGTTCCCGAAGGCTACAATCAGCTTAGCAAGCTGGATTGATGAGAACTTGACCAGACATAACAGAAGAGTTTCCTTCAACTTAATCTGGTTCTGTATGAAACACAAGAGTAGATTAATTTAGGTATTGAGATTCTTGTGGCATAAGTCAATAGGGTCTTGTCACTCCAGGGTGATGGATTGTGTTTCTCTAGTTGTGTGAAACTTGTGCTCCTATACATCGGTCTTTCCCATCTGTCAGTTGCTCCTATTTCTTTATGACAGGTTGTCCCACCAGCAAGGACACAAATGGATTTTTGTGTAGTAACTCTATACTTGAAGTGATGATAATGAATCTGTCCTAGTGTCATTAATGGGCCCGGTCCTGCTCACAGAGTTCAGTAATTACCCCAGATTTTCCATCATTATTCAGAATGAAAAGGGTCAATTGTAAGAAACCATCTCAAGTGAGCCTGAAGCTAGTTTTGAAGCATGTGAGATGAAGTTTTTTTGATTTCCTGTTGCAGAAGTTAAGGTTGAAACTTCAGGCTTACTATATCGGAGAGCACAGGCATTGTGCGGTAGACTCGTATGGGTCTTGACTCTGGCTCAGAAGAGGTAGTCTCCGTATGTGTTATCTCTGTATTAGGATGGCTAGCGGGTCACAGATGGAGTGGAGGTCTTCTCCTGAGCCTGATTCTGGACCATTTGCTCCATGTTTGTTTCTAGCTGTAAATTTAGACCAGCTTTGAACAGGTTAGAGTGCAGGTATCACAGACCTCTTCTAGGGCAATAGATTTTGCCTGGTTGCTCAGAAAACTTCTCAAAGTATCTTGGCTCACTTCCCTTTTAACTTGCCACAGTCTCAATGCACTTTCAAATTTTTGTTTTATGTTTTACATCCTCTGGAAAACCTTCATTTTTTAAACACTACATTGTTTTGGTTCACACAATGCATTCTGGTGCTGTCTGGATTATTTCCTACAGTACCTGTCTAGACTTACATAAATCTCACATTCTCTTTCTATATGCCTCCATCCAGGCCTTTATCCAACTTAATGGTGATGTATATAAACATATAGCCATTAAACTAAACTGAACCCATTTTTGTCTAGTGAAGGTATTGTCTGGTTTTGGCTAAGGGATAATCTTACAGAGTGTTGCGGTTGGAGTGTTTATTTCATCTGTTGTGACTGACTTAAGGATCTGCCCACGTCTAGCATATATTTACAAATAAAAAACAATTAAATACAGTGCAGATGTCCTGTATAAATGGCCCCTTACACACCAGAACTTTTTGCCTGTCTTGAAAATTACTGTTGGTTTGTTTAAAAGTACTTCTGAAACTCAAAAAAAGTGTGTGTAATGACCCTTAAGATTTGATCCTTGTTTAGTTGATAGTGGTTTCAGCTCAAGCACGTGTCCATGTACTTTTTACATACAGTTCTGGTGGTTTACCATTTCCAGTGAATTCTGTGTCATTGCGTTTTCTTTGTTACAGATAGTCTGAGAAAAATCTCCATATGGCAAAGCCAATGTGAAAACAAAGGCCCTCTTCTTTTAGGAAGACTTTTCCCCTCCATTGCCTGCGGCAATTCTCCTTGGCCTTGGGCACAGATTTAGTGAAGAGCTGGCTGATCTTCCTTTGTGGTCTAGTCTCGGAAAAGTTACTTTAAGATCCTCAGGAACGGCCACCAAATCTGCAGCATATAACTCTACAGAAACCTAAACAATCAATAATGAAAACACAGTAATGTCAAACATCCTAAAAATAAAGTTGAAAAGTACATTCCCATGTGAAAATGTAAACCAGACTCTAACAAATCCACAACTTGTTCCACTAGTGATTTTTTTTTATATTGCCATTTTCCAAACTATTAAAGTAACACGCTTCGGTTCAGATACATACACAGTCTAAATCAAATATCCTTCCAGGGCAGTGGTTACTAACTTAAATGGCATTTCTGACTGCTGTCTATGAGCATTGTGGTGTCTATGTCTCAGTCCCAACAGAGCTACAGCCACAAAATATGCACAGATGCTCTGGCACCCTGTTCTTCAGTAGAAATCGAGAGCTTTGACAAGAGGCAGACCCATTGTTTTGACTGACCCGTAGCCCTGCTGTCTGGCTCTTTTCCTCTGACCTGCTCGTTTGATCTCATTTTCTCCTCCACAGGTTCTTCTTCAAGGCAAAAATCCTGGTGTATCTTGGGAGTACACGTTACCCCATCCAGAGAGGAGGCACAACTACACCTGGTCTGTGGTACGCTCTGAATGCTCTGCGCCCTGTGCTGGGGGTACGTTTTATGATCTATGCTGTATATGTACTGTAAATGTTTGCTTTTGTGTGGGATCAAGTGTGTGTGTGTCCTGCATGTATGGGGCGGAGAGAGGAAAGGCAAAAAGTTTGTGCTTGTGTGTTAGCGATTAAGGAATAATATTTTGTGTGTCTGAGATTGTTTGCCCATCAAAAGCACCTTTGTGAGTACAAGGACGAACGTGCCTCTACTTCCTCAAGACCTCCGCTAATGCCCACCCAATCTCTTTTACTCATCTCAATATATGGGTCTGTGTGGCAGTGGCTCCTCCATTTACAACTGTCTGAGTGTTGGTGGTAGGCAGACAGCACTATGACATGCCCAGAGCACAGATCTCTATCTGTGCTCTCACACAGTTTCATTCATGTTTTTCTTTAGAGCAGACCTCTGGGCCTCCCCTCCTGGCCTCACACACTGACAGAGACCCGGCTTTGTTTGCCCCAACAGAAGCCACACTACAGTACTGCCATTCATCCTGAGCTCATATAATCCCATCCATTCACAGACAGTGTGCACTTCAAGCTTTCCTTTTCAGAAGATTGTTTAAAGGATGCATTAGTTTATCAAATGGAACAAAGCTATATGTTAGACCATTTTAGGTTTAGGAGAAAGATCTGTAAAACATCTAGAGAGACTGGATGCAAACTTTTAGTCTGTATTATGTCGTTTTAAACAATGGTTTCTGTCTTTTAATCTGATTGGTCAAGCAAAAGTATTGATATTTAATATAACAGCACTAGGGTGTTTTACTGTTTGTCATGCTTTGCTTGTCTGTGTTTTTGGTGTTCTAGACTGACTGTCAGTCCCTATGACATAATGTGGTTGTTTTAGCTTCATTCCAACATTTTTAGAGCATCAAATACAGACAAAAAAATTGTTCATGTTGTGTCTTAAATTCAATTTAGACAATATGATCTTTCTCATTATCAGCATTATTAAATGCAAAGTGCATTACTTTTGTTTAGCATATAACAGCATTCTTGCTCATGTGGTATCGCTTTCAAAATTACTTTTCAGGTCGGGTCTCAACGAAAGCCATCTGTCTGCAGGATCAGCACACACAGGTCAATGCTTCACTCTGCAACCCCCAGACCAGACCTGTGGTGGGCTCCCACCTGTGTAACACACAGCCCTGCCCTGCCTAGTAAGAGTCTGAGAGTGTGCATGTGTTATTCTGTCCATCTGAATGTTTGCATTTAAAAGCTGGCTTCCTTCTGCAATACTTGTTTCACTCCAGTGCTGTTGGTGGGCATAGTGCCCTGGAACCAGCTGGGGGAGCTTCAGTGTGGGCAGAACTTAAAGCTCTGGAGAGACACAATCTTTCTCAGCTTCTTCTCTGATTCCTTAAAGCAAACAGGATTAACATAGCCTCCAGACAGGGACTGACTGACTCTCACTGCCCAAACTCTTTCTCCAAGCCACAGCCTGGCACATACACACACAGCCTCTTACAATTATACAAATGTGTACCCACATACATATATACACAGACTCTTACAATTAAGCACACACACACACACACACACATTACAGTACTGTTATTATTACAAGGACTTTCCATTGACTTAATGGTTTTTTTTTGAGCCAATGATACTTTGTCTAGATTTGTATAGATTTTTGAGTTGAAATGTCCTCACAAGTTTGTTTTTGACACGTCTTACTGTTTTTGTGAGAACATTTTTTTTTTATTTTGTAGCAGGTATAACCAATCTTGCCCACACAACCTCTTCCAGTTACAGTATACAAATACCTATGTACATACACACCACAAACTTACACAAAGACATGGAAATACTCTGTTTCTGCCTCTGTCTTGCCTTTCCATTGACTAAGGGGAAAAGCTGTTGAAGGATAGGGTGAATTATTACACAAATATTTCAAGAAGAGTTGAAGCCATGTTTATTGAAGGCTTCCACATATATTTACTGTGAGGCATGTGAGTGGAAAAGATCAAAAGTTTATCTTGGAATTGAGGGGGATAAATAAAAGATAAGTTGTGTAGAAGGTGATGAATGAATTAGAGATGTTGTACAGTATGTAAAACATGGTTAATAATAATTTCATGAAAAGGAGGAACTCACTAGTGACTCTGGGAAAAGGTCTAAAAGGTCTGTCTTACTCCTCTCACTCTTTCTTTGGTCTTAAATCGCCAGGCTGTGTGTGAAATGCTGGCTGCCACCAATTGGAATACATGGGCAATGGCGAGATGATGCTAAAACAAAAAAATCAAGACCATATGAGCATTTCTTTAAAACAACAAGCTCTAACCGATGTAGCTTTTCTGACAAATAGTCCAATAACAGAGGGTAATTGAAAACAACGCCAGAGTTGACAGAAGAACAGTGTATCTGCAGTAAGGCTTTATGTCCAGTCACAGCACTGTATGTAACTTGAATCACACTGCACGGGTTCCATTCACTCAACACCAATATCTGCCTGTAACCCAATGGTAGACCGAGGGGGCTTTAGATACCAGATATCTTCCTCCAGTTAGTGTCACACTTCAATGCCATTAGCATCCTGCTTGCTTCTGGATGCTAACTCTATCACACAACAGAGATAGTTTAGTTAAAAGCACTTCAGTTTTCAAATGTAGGTACAACAGGGTGTTGTTTAGTTTTTTTACAAGAAGTGTGTTTAGTGTTCAGACAGACAGGTCTTAAATCCCCTAGTTGCTAATGACCTTCATTTTATGCCAAGCAAAGTCTGTTTCTCGTATTGAAAGACATTACAGGCTTACATTTGTGATATCGACTCCCGAAACATTTTTTGTTTGAGGCATTATGTGCTTTGATTTATGAAAATAGGAAAACTCTAAAAGTCTTCAGGAAAATAAATAGGCCTTTAGAAACACTTCCAGAAAATGTGTGGTCATGCATTTAAACACAGGAGTTGAGAAAGAAGCTTCTGCTTATCTTTCCAGCAAATATCTCCAGTGTTGACAGGTCTGCCCATGTTTTATTATGGAGCTAGAAAAACTGCATCCCCATGAGGTTTGAGCTCGTCTAGCCAGCCAGGAATCAAGAGCTAATCTCCGGACCACGGCCTGCAGGACTCGGTCTGATAACATACTCCCAGCTGCAAAAGCTACACTGCTGTTTCTGTGAAGTATAGAGCACGGTGACTTCAAACACGGGAGGGACCCAGAAGCCCCAAACTTGGTGGCTTTTCCACAAAATTCACATGAAAAGATAAATGCACGTCTTAAAGACTTTTACAGTGCCCTGTGCATTTCCTCTTTTCCTGACTGTCACAAGATTATATGCTTGTTTTTGTCTCCAACTCTTTAAAGTGAGCACAGCACCGGGCTGCTTACCACACTTTCACTAAGTTGTGATATTGTAAAACAGGACAGTTGTAATGAATCACAACAAAGACACAATGTCCAGTTTTATAAAACCAAGCAGCCAAAACAAACAGTGTTACCTTACATGCCATGTGGTTAATACACATGCATTTGGAAACTGATATTTTTAGCAAGAAAATGCAGAAAGCCGAGTGGGTTTAGGAAAATAGATGGCTTTCTCAGTGCTCTCAAAATGATAAATGCTTCCAAACCAAAACCATTCTCCAGTGAGTGCTAAAAATTCAGCCTTTGGTCCTGCATACAACCAACGGAAGCTTAGATTTCATCT
Organism: Ambastaia sidthimunki; assembly: GCA_036877625.1. Lineage (NCBI taxonomy): Eukaryota > Metazoa > Chordata > Actinopteri > Cypriniformes > Botiidae > Ambastaia > Ambastaia sidthimunki. The sequence goes on along the minus strand of JAZGTK010000017.1, from coordinate 290,411 downwards.
AGTGATTTGGAACGCTCTTCATGTAAGCATTATGTTCTAGGATGCAACATTTTGGGCAGATACATACTGTAGACAATTTTAGTATCAGGAAATGTGAAGCAGTCCACAGTGTTTCCACAAATTCCAGAAATACAAAATTAAAATAAGAGCCAGCAGTGATTTTCAAAGAGGGAAAGCAAGTTTGCTGTCAGACCCCAGCTAACAGGGAACATTCTCAGAATGTTGGTGTGTGTTCTCTCAAAGTTCTCAAAAAGTTGCAGCAGAACATTAGTAGAATGCTTTTTTAACATTAGCAGTAACTTTAATGCAGTGTCTAAAAAACTGGAAATTTGAAACGTTCCTATAAAATTCAAAATTACATTACGTTTTTTTTACTTGGTGTAAATGTTTGACAGATGTTTTTACAACCTAAAATTGTTAGCTGGGACATTGTCATTTATGTGGAAAGAAGAGCAAAAAGAGAGTGAAAATGCATGTTATGCAGCCAATCATATTTCTTTCCTCATTGAAAATTGTAGCTTAGCCTTCTAAGGATTTTTCTGTTGTGTGGATCTGGTTCTTCTAAGAACTCGACCCGGGGTGCCTGTCCATTGTGGTGGCCACAGCTCTCATCAGAACTGTCATTTACTCTAATCTCTCCCTGGCCTGCCCAGTTCTAATTTAAGCCTCTTTTTATCCATGGCCAAGAGAAGCAGGAATAGCATTGCTATCTGGGATACTGGAAGGAGAGTGGGTCACAGCCTGGACATAAGCAGACCCGGACAAGAAGTCCATAATTCTTCTGAATGATCGGTCATAGTGGCCATTGTTATATTAAGTATCACAAATAACGTTTGGAAGCACTAAGTGTCCATAGCCAAATATGACATATTGGGAATATTCAGAGGGAAGCCTTTGATTCATCACAGCTGTAGCTCGTCACATTTCTGCAATGAATCTGATTCATTACAGACTCTTGGAGTACTCACAGCTTTACTTGACACCAGTTTATATGTTTTGAAATATCTTGTAACATGTACATTGCAGAGTTTGAAATCATACATATGAACTCAGATGTTTCACTGTCTCCAGCTCTTGGCTAGAAACTTGAGTGTACAGAATAACTGTCTGTGTGTGTGTGTGTGTGCCCATCTAAGCCGATAGGCAGAGGGTGGGTGCAGAAAGACATGTGGTTTTATGATTAGTCCTTTCCATCGTGTGGTTTACAGACTAATGAGGTCAGTCATGATCTAATGATCATCATTAGGTGCATTTTGTTTTAAAAAAGCCTTACTGTGAGTTTGTGTGTGTGTGTGTGAGAGAGAATATGTGGAGTGTCTTCATGTTAAATGTTGCTCAGATGTTCTCTGAAGGTGAATGTGTTGTCGTGACAGCTGGATCACAGGTAAATGGGGAGTGTGCAGTAGAACATGTGGAGGTGGGCAGCAGATGCGTAACATTCGCTGCATGAGGAAGGTGACGTACCAGCGGGAGGAGATGGCAGCTTCCTCCTTATGTCCAGTGATCTTACCAGCTCAATTACAACCCTGCAACACACAGGCATGTCCTCCAGAGTGGAGCACTGGCTCCTGGTCACAGGTGTGTTTAGATATACATGAAACCTATTGAACATTTTAGCTTTGAACATGTGTTGTGCTTTTGATACAATTAAATACCAAACTGTATTAAGTTCATTACATTTATTTAGTACCTTGTGTTTAAATGATCAAATGTGAGGAAAGGTATGGATTTATGATGCTAAATACATTGTATAAGAGAAACATTGTTACATCTGTGCTGAGGCGCTACTGCCCCCTGGTGTTGTAGCAAGAGTAGCACAGAGAGTATTACAGCATATTGTCTTATAGTTCTTTCTTGGTGAATCAGTGAATTGTAATTGGAAATGTAAATGTTTTGCATGTCTCTCTCTCTCTCTCTCTCTCTCTCTCTTTTTATCTCTCTCTCTCTCTCTCTCTCTCTTTCTCTCTGTCTTTGCAGTGCTCTAAAACCTGCGGGCGTGGGTTGAGAAAGCGCAGTGTTTTCTGCAGGAGCACTGATTCAGGTGCCAGGAATGTGGTGGTACCTGACAGCATGTGTAAATTACACCTGAAGCCCAAAGCCCAGGAGACCTGTGTGCTCAGCCGCTGCCCCAGGAATGAGCGTCTTGAGTGGATAATTACCGCCTGGGGAGAGGTAGGGCCCCTCACAGGAGCATCACAGGTTACCTAGATACATATACAAACATTCCTATGCAGCATGCGGATATTTTCACCTATTTAATCTAGATGCATAATAAGACAGTTTCATGCAAGTCTGATAGTATTAAGTGACATGTTAAGTTAACTTTAATGTCGTTGCTGCTTAACAAAACAGTAGAACACTGGCAGTTCTCGCAAAGTTTCTCAGAGTTATCAAAAAATGTTCTTGCAGTAATGTTAGTACGCTTTTTAAATGTTACATATATATATATCAAAAAACATTACAGAATTAAAAAAGGTTGAGTGATGTTCTTATAACCAAGCAATAATGTTAATAAAATGTTTAAAAAACTGGGTGTTTTGAACATTCCTAGAATTTGCTAAATAACATTTTAATGTTTTAGTTACTTAATGGAAATGTTAGGGAAACATTTTTACAACCTAAAATTGTTAGATGGGTAGGTCCCCAGTTCTCCAGAGCCCTTTGATTCCAGATAGTATTGTAGCAAAGTAGCACAGCTTGGGCTTTCTGCTGTTTCTTCCCCTATTCTGCATTTGTATCTCACTAACTCTCCTCCAAACAGCTTTGTTGCTATGGAGACTTGAGATGACTTTGTAGACATTATGGGGATGTACATACATTATTATCTGATCGCACTTCCACTGGGTGTTTTACACAGTGTTCGGCCTCCTGTGGAGCAGGAGTGAGGAGAAGGGAGCTGCGCTGTGGGGAGAAAGACTCCCAAGGAGGCCATGCAGAGTTTTCCACAAGAAGGTGCAAGAACCTGCATAAACCCCAAATAGATCTCGAGCAAGCTTGTAATATAGGCCCATGTCCAGAGCCCTCACCTCAACTCCTCCAGCCTAGCCCACACAGAAGCGATTCCTCTCTGGCCCTGGGCTGGTACTCATCTCCTTGGCTGCAGGCAAGCACATCTAGCCCTTTATAAACAATCAAGCTCAATGAAGGTGAAGAGTTTGTAGCCCTGAAAGTTTTTAACACACTTACAGAATGGAGATTTGTATTGCTTTGTAACTTTACTTGTAAATGGACAACTGTCATTCTAAAATCCCTTTTAAAATTCTTTAGGGAATCTATGGTGAATTAGGCTTCCAGGCTACATTATGGCTTAACAGCTTCACATTCAAAGCTACTTTGTGTTGTTTTGTGTGTAATAATTAAAAAGACCTGATAATTATATATTCTGTCTTCCAGTGCACTGTATCCTGTGGTGGTGGAGTGCAGACTCGTAGCGTCCAGTGTCTGAGACAGGGACGTCCTTCAGTCGGCTGTTTACCTCATCAGAGACCTTTGAGCTCACAGGCCTGCAATACACATTTCTGTCCAGCTCCAGTCATCCCACCTCCTTCACCCTCACTTACAGGTATAAGCTTTTGCCATTACTCTCAGTTTAAGAATAATAATCTCAAGTTGCTTAGGGGCACAATGGTGATGCCTCAGTTCCTGTGGGGGATCAAACTAGCAACTATCTGGTTACCAGATACAAGCCTTAAGCAACACACCAAACGACAATTTTAACCTTAACTTATCTCAACTCCAATAGTCCTTGTGATACCTCAGTGGCTACACTGCTAAAAGTCTGGAGCTTCACTGGTGGATACTGATAAAACTAATACTTTGGATAAAGCACTGAGGAGCTTCTGCAAAATGCATGAATATGATGCTAATATGTTCTCAAAACAATTCATTGTTGTTATTTTAACAACATACAGAATGCAATTATGAAGCTGTGTATTTTTAACTGCCCCTGATTTAAGACCCCAGTGGGCAATGTTGATGCCATTGTTCGGACACTGTTCAATAAGACCGCATTGTTCATTGTTCTGCATTCTGTGCATAAACCAGGTCCAAAAGCAGACAAAGACTAAAATGTTGCTTGCCATTTATTAGAACGGCATGAAACACACACGTTTCCAAGGCTAAAAATAAATATTCATTATGTGTTTTTTCCATTAACAGAAGACCAGCCTTGCATTGACTTCTTCAACTGGTGTCATCTGGTGCCTCAGCATGGTGTTTGCAATCACAAATTCTATGGCCAACAGTGCTGCAAGTCCTGCTCCACCAAAAGACAGTAAAGCAGGTCTCTTTACTTCTCATGAGCCTCTTCACTCATTCTGAGAGCTGTACTTATTATGATACGGATGACCACTATGGACAAAGCTGACTTTGCAAGATGTGCGAAAAGACATTCCAATGGAACATGTCTAAAGTCTTATGAGACATCATAACAGATTAACTAAAGCTCTGTTATAAAAACATCTGAAAACTGTGCCTGATTTTGGCTTCATCAGTATCATAACTAAACCTGTGATTCTTTGAAATGATCTGCAGTGTTTTTTCCCGTTTTGAGTCGGACCATCAGATTAAGCCATTCAAAGAATTTCAGGATTTTTACATTCAAAAGCACCTGAATAACTTTTGTAATTACTAAATAATGTGTAAATGTGACTGCATATCTGTGCTGTAGAATTTGTGTTTGCTCCTCAAGCTTCAAACAAACCCACAAGAGCAGCCAGCTTTACCAGCAGACTCTGGCATTTCTTCAGTATGACACTGAGGCAGTACATTCTTAGCCTGTAATCATTTAGTGAAAAAGTGAGTTTGTGTTTAGGTGCAATACTACGTGCACAAAATACTATGTATATTGTTCTTCACATTTATTAATTTGACAGATGCTTTTATCAAAAGCACTTTACAGTTCATGTCATGCATACATTTGACAGTTTCTGTGTTTTCTGGAAATCAAACCCTTGACCTTTGCATTGCTAGTGCAACGGTCTATCAGTGAAGCTACTGGAACTCATTGCTTACTAAACCGTACAATATATATTTAAAGATTCTTTCTGTATAAAAACTCTTTATGAAATCCGTTCTTAAGTGTTTACAAACTAGCTCTTTCTGTTGCCATTGGTCTAAATTCCCCAGTCAAGAGCATTCAAATCTCTGTCAGTCCACTGATTTAAACAGACATGCCCGCATTATTTCTGTAGAACTAGTCCTGTGACTTGATATATGTAACTGTAAGGTTGAATCACAATGCCATCTGATCATCACAGAAGTCAAGTGTTTTCCAGTATGTGTGTGTAATATGTGTGCAGTTCCTGCAGTGCTCTCTCCCATGCAATGTATGAGAGGGCTAAGCTGGTTCCAGATGTGTGTAAGAGAGTAGAGTAGTTGCTCTCAGTCACTTTGGGGGACCAATTAGTGTTCAGAAGTGAATGTCATGTTCAGGAGGAGGAGCAGCTAACAAACTCAAGTCTCTCTGGACTCTCTCTCTCTCTGTGTCTCTCTCTGTGTGTCTCTGTCTCTCTCTCTCTGTCTGTGTTGCGATTGGGTCCTTTGGGCTACTGATTTGTACGTGGCCAGGGATTGTCTTTGGCAGAAAAGTGGAACTACACATTCTCATGTCTTTACCTCAATAAAGTTTAAACGGTTCAGGTAAGATAAAGCTTCTCAGGCTCAGAGTGCTCTAACAATGACAGGACATGAGGAATAGCACCAGTACTGATTCTGTCCTCATTACATTCCTAACACTTCATTCCAATCCACAATCTCTTGAAGGGATATTTGCATATACTAATAAGTGCAAAAGGTCACTACCAAATTAGAAGTTGTATTGCAGGGTGCTCTACTTTTTTTGTTTAAAACATCTTGAAGGGCACTCAAAAGTTTATGTCTTGTTATAAAACTTTAAACTTCTGGATGAACTCCTGGTCTCACATTACATATTTTTTCTTACACATCTTTAAAAGTGTTGGTATGAACACATGCAAATAGAAAATGCATTGTTTCATGAACAAATGGAAATGTATGAAAAGAAAAGAGAGAGAAAAATGTATTTTGTCATTTTGCAATGTTTCATCACTGTCTAAACTGAAAGTGTAATTTATTATGTCTTAATAGTTCCTGGCAGTGTTGTTTTGAGGGGAGCTGCTTGTATAATAGCACATTATAAATGTAATATTTAATATTTTCATTGAATGTTTTATAATTAAAATTATTTGATATACTGTATTCCCTGAACAGTAAATTCCCTTTGGCATGAAAGAGAGATTGTTTTACTGTAAAAGGATAACTCTTCAATGATGAAAATGCTGCACTAATAAGTGAAAAATAATATGCTGTCATCTGAGTTCTTAATTTGCTATGCATACAATTATTTGATCATTTCTGACAGCATCGAGAGACTCTTAAATGAAAGCGAGTCGAGAGACTTACTGCACTACAAAGATGAAAAAAACACTGTACAGGATCATATGGCCACATACACAAACTGACAACTGCATTGACTCCTAAATCACAGTGTCTTTACACACACAAATACACACACACATACACACACTCTGTGTTTTTACTCTATGCTAGGAATATTATTGATCTGTGTGTTCGTGTTTATTTTCCTTTAAGTGACTTGTTCAGTTTTTGCTCCCCTTGAAATGTAAGAATAGATTACAGTACCAGCACACAGCCTCCTCTTCAGCCCCGCTGACCTTGGCACAGAGAAAAAGACATGAGTTGTGCTCTGCTCCCTGTTCTCTCTCTCTCTTTCCGTTCCTCTCTCTCTCCTCTGCTTTAACCTCTTCACTCTAAGGCTATTGCAATGCATTTCATGACTCTTAAACTGTTGTGATGTATTATCACAGGCAATTGAGTTCATCAATTTCCTGCCAAAAGCAGACCCTTGTCTGTGTTTCAAAGTGAGCTTGTAAAACAGCCTCACACCTGTGCCCACGTGTACTGGCCCTTATCTCTGTTCTCTAGTCTCCTGAGATGTTGTGTGTTGGAGGACATTGATTTATTTTACACGGTAATACAAACAGTGGGAGGGAACAGGCCACCTTAGCTATTGCCACCTGTGTGTTTGTACAAAGCACATGGCACAGGTCAGTGAAGCCCTTTCTGCTTGAGTGGCTGCTGCATATTTCATAGTACCCATGATGAATGCTAGTTGTCCCCTTAGAAAAGAAACACTGAGGAATGGAAAAGCCAGTATCAGTCGAGTGAAAGCAATCATGTATGATCTGAACTTAGCACTGTTCTATTTGACTCCAGTAGAGGGGGGTGCATCTCTGCTGTTGAGTCGCTATTGAGTTGCGGCGTTTGGCCCTCAGGACATTAATCTCAAGAGTTATTCCTAAAGGAGTAAAGATATCGGTATTCATTTCACACACACATTTTTAGCAGATGTTTTATGCAAAGCGACTTATAGTACATTAAAGCTATACAATTTATCAGTATGTGTGTTCCCTGGGAATAAAACCCACAACCTTTGTGCTACTAACCCAATGCTCTACCAAGCTGTAGCAAATTAGTACATTTAGCATTACACAGTATAAAACTTCAGTATTTCAAAGGAGAAACCGGGTTTTTCACATGAGCTGTAAAACATGGTTTAATATCGTGGCTTTTAAACATATATGAAGAAACAGTTAAATCCTTGTGCAGTCAACAGTGCTTCAGTCGAGACGATTGGGACAGTGTGTATTGTGCAGTCGTAAAGAACAATCATGCAGCATGGTTACATTTTCAATACAAAGGAGCTGTCAGACTTCCATTACTTCAGTTTGTAGCAAACTCTGTGTATTTTTGTTAAAAAGTGTCTGTTTGGTGGAGCTGACATCATGTATAGTTTGTCTAAGAAGTCATGGAAATTGTTAGAGATGCTGTTCAGCACTCTAAAAGTAAGATATTTTTACATGGTTGTCATGGAAGATCCTTCTAAAACACAAGCGACAAGCAAGTATAACTCAAAACTGGCCTGGCATCTCCAAAGATAACACCACTATCTCAGTTACCTGAAACAGTTTTGCTTTAGAGCTGTCAAATTTGTCAGCAGGAGACAGGGGAGTGTTGATGACAGTTACAGCTCACACTTAAGTGATTTTTTTGCTTGTTGCCTCTAGTAAAGTTAGCATGAAAGTGGCTAGCTGTGTCAGCATTGCTACCCGTTGTTGTTATTAAAACACAAAACAAGCTGTCACTGTAAGCCAAGGCGCGCTTCGGAGAGCTCAACAGCCTTAGCGTGATGCTGTAAAATGCAAAACAAATAAAGTGTACGTGCCTCTAATAACCTTCGAATAAATAAATCATATTTACAAATCACTCCATTATCAAGGGGAGCGAGCCTAGTGTGTTCACCTTCCCTGCATGCTGCTCAAAGCCCAAGGCACGGATGTCAAACAGAGTACCAGTTACAATAGATATCACGGCAAATCATCATCATCTAAAATGTCATTAATTTCACAGAGACCAGTAAGGGCTGTTTTGCTCTGGGAGGCTGGTGTTCTCATTTGGGATCCATAATCAGCAGTGTAGAGGGGAATGAGTGCAGTCCCATAAGCTCTTGCTGTGGAAAGTTTACTTACCTCCCTGTGGTCCGCCAGGTCCCCCCGAGGAGCTCCTCTGTCTACCTGTTCCCATTGCTGGCATTCACATCAGTTAGTGCAGAACCATTTTGCCTGAACCTATTTGGGGGTTTGTGTGAGGGGTCTGTGTGGCTTAATTAGCCAAGAATGGTGCATGCTCTTGAGGAAGATTACCAGACAAACCCTCAGAGAAAGAGCTGTGAGGAGTAGTTTTGGAAACCAGCAAGACACAATGATTAGTTTCACCACAAAAGCATCAAGAGGAGACAGTTGTTTTGACTCCTTGATACCTTTCCCACCATTCCAGGCTGGGTCTGAACAAAGTCCAGTCAATAAAAGTTACTTGTCTCTGGTCAAGTGTATAGTGCACAGATATTGTTATTAGATACAGGTTTCTCAAGTGATAAAAATCAGAAAGTTAGTTTTATTTCATCTGTTTTAATGAAAACTAAAAGTAACCTAAATAATAAAAATACAGCAAATTTCAGTATAGAATCAGTATATACCCACCTAACAGGTAATGTTCTTAGAACATTGGCTAACGTTCTCTGAAAGTTGTCCGTTATTAAAAATGTTCTTGCAGTAACGTCAGTAAGGTCTATTACCGTTACTGCAAGAACATTTTTAATAAACAAACCTGGTTGAGATATCAAGAGTTATATAAAAATATATATCTTGAATTTAATTTCATTTTCTTGGCCAAGTTTTTCTCATTAAAAACGAGTGACAAGTACTCTGGTGAACATTCTTTTACTATTTTATGAAATTTTGCTTCTCTAGGGCATCTCATAGAAAAAAATGTTTTTGTGTATCATAAAAAAGCAAAATCTGCAAATAAGATTTGTAAGGTGATAATACAGCAGTGTTCTTCCTGTTTTTTAGTACATAAAACCCACAAAAGTAAAGGTTATTTTCAGTTCCACTTGTGCTGGAAGTGCTGGATTTTACCAGAGAGTGTCTTCTGCCTGATATCCAAAAGCTTCTGTGACCACCCACCATGGGTTATTTATGTCTTTGTTGTGAGAGGGTCCGTGTCCAACATGGGCCAAAGCTGATTGAGTGGTCTGAACCCAGAGATGGGGTTACTGGTGTAGCCAAAAACACAAGCCTTCTTGTTCTCTGATGACTAGTAAGAAGACAGGTGAGGCTGATTTCTGCAGTGGGTTTAATTTGTGAAAGACTCTCACAAGATCTCACTGACAATGTTTGTGCCCGGCTGTGCGTTTTTTGTGCATGTGTGTTTAGGGGGTGTATTTTGAAAAGTAACGTGCATCCTATTCCAAATATATCCTGGCATGTTTAGTCTCAGGTGCATAGGCAGAGCCACAGTATGTCTGTGTGCGGAATTGAGCATGTGCACATATGGAAATGCAGTGAACAGAGGAAAACAAGAAATGGAAGTGCACACATACATATTTTCAACACAGAAGGTGGATATATAGAGGGTGGCAGTAAATCAAAGCCAGTCTGATCTATCTCCAGCTGTATGGTTCTAGGCAGCTCATGGATGACATTCCCTGCTCCATCCCTACACCATTATCCTGTCTGATATTGAGCTGAAAATGTTCTGTTGCAACTCTCTGCTTTCTTTTTCTCCTTCTGTGTTTCTCTTGCTTTTTGCAGACTGGACAAATTTTCCTTACCAAATTATGGAAAAGCTTCATGGCAGGGAGCTGGAAAGGCCTTTAATGGAGGTATTGAGAGGGTAGGAACGGTTTGTGTTTATTATGTGTTGTAATGGCTTTGGGAGTCTGGTAAGCTGCTGGGGTTGTTTTCTGTGCACACCGGGTCTCTGTCTCCTAGACCGCCCTCATCCCTGGCCCAGTGGGATTTGGAAAAACACTCTGTTGAGGGCCCATCAGCTTGCTGGCATTTGATCAATTCAGAGCTCCCTCTGTGCAGGTAACCCACAGATATAGGACATTGTTATCGGCAGAGGATTGGAGGCGAATAACAGGGTCTAAGTGGAAGAAAAGAAGTTGGAGAGGGAGAGAGAGGTGGTGGGAGGTCATAGGTGGAGACAGGGGGACAAGGAGAGATGTGGATAACGAAAGAAGGATGAGGGGTGGAGTGACACATTGGAGATCAACACCATGATATGCTGTCAGAAGGTTGAGAGTGAAAAGACAGGAAAAAGAAATGGCAGATTGAGATAAAATTGGATATGGTCAAATAGGGGAAGCAGGTAGTTGTATTTAGCATTGTATTTAGCCACAAGCATTTTGCAGAGCTTTGAAAAGCAGTAGGTTTATTAATATTAGTTGAACCGATTAAAACTCAAAGGAATTCTGATGGAACCAAAGCTTTTTAGGACCGTTAATATTTTTTTGCCCTTAGCTGAATTCTGAAAATTGTAAATGAGTCTGGAATTCTTTTCTCTCTGGTCATTTTGCTCTAATAACATTTTACAATAGTGTTGATGAAAAATTGTCCTTAGCCAAATTTAAAAAAAAAAATCACTAATAGAAGTACACAGTTACTTTTAATTTAAAATTTATAGGGAAAAAACAAGAATGTACAAAAATATCTTCAAGTGAAAACAGTGTCATGCCTTGATGTTATAGGGATGACAGGCAGGGATGTTCTGAGCACAGTAACAGGGCCATCAGCACAGCAGGACACATCTGGATTTGCAGGAGTCCTCCACACGGTCAAAACTATTACCCGTGACCTTTTACTGTGGCAGAGACACCCTCATCCATTGCCTAAAACACACACACACACACACACACACACACGCACACAAACGCACACAAACGCACACAAACGCACACAAACGCACACAAACGCACACAAACGCACACAAACGCACACACACACACATTGCATGCACACAGCAAGCGCACATCACTAAAGCACTGTTCTCAGATTCACCATATATCATCTGCAAAGCAATATTCAGGATTGCTTTAATGGCCAGAGGAGGTGCTGGTTTATCAGGCAGCTGTTGGTTATCATGAGCTCAGTGCAGATAAAGACTCTGAAATGATAATGGCCAGACAGCTGTAGATGCCTTTCTTGTCAGCGCTGGAAGTTGAGAAAAGTGACAGAGTTTATCACCTCCTGCCCAGCCCACACCTGGTGCACACTGACTGCGTGACATTGCCTGTCACAGCTCTGTCTGTCAAACGGACTCAACGCTAATTCTGAGTCACAAATTCTCCACCCCAGGAGGCTCAGAGGCAAAATATCTGCTGGGTGATATATATCACGACTACAACCTTGTTCACTCTGGCAATGCAAACCTTTATTTAACCTCCTTTTTTGTGCCTCAAAATTTGTGTTTTTTTTAGCAGGGTAACTGTGTTCTGTGATATATATCCTGGCTTTACGCAGTGATAACAACTTGTTCTCTTGTTTTATCTCTGGATAAAATCTATAATCATAACCCTGTTTTAGTATTCCTGTCATTGGCTGTGTTCTCCCCTGCTCTTACTCCAGGAAAGATATACTCTTATTCTTGTGATGTTGTGTGTGATGTTCTTGTGATGTGGTGTGATATGTGTAAGCTGTCAGTGTTCTGGAGGATCATGTTGAGAAGCTTTGTTTAATGGCTGGATATGGATGCAGAATGGCAATAGATGAAAAGGGATATTTACATAAGTGGATGAGAGTGAAATTAAAGATTCCTGTTGAGAGTTTAGGGCTTAGAAAGTCGGCTTAGGTTTAACCTTTTTGACACAGTGAGATTGATTACAGAAAGTGCAGGAAAAGACTTACTTAGTTCAATGGCTTTTTTTAGATGGTGGCATGGTGTCTGCAGACTTTCTGGTTGTCAAATATTAGCGGAACATGTCCACAGTTAAAGTGTGTGTGATAAATGTGATGAACCATACCATCAACCATCGGTTGTAGCCGAGCCCTGCTTGAGTAGAGTCCAGCTTATCCCAGTCCAGGGACTGACTTGACTGTCACTTATGTAGATGAGTAAAACATAATTGGCAGTGGTTATCTGAGGTGTCTACGAAATGAGAACATTTCAAATCAATGTTCTTTAAACTCTCAGTATGCACACTTTCCTCATTATATTTACATTTAGGTTTGCCAGGCAAACATACCTCTTTCTCCAGTCTGCTTATTGCATCTGCCTCAACTGTAGCTATGTGATCAGTCAGCATTTAAAGACACATTATGAAATAGATCATATTCATAATTTTATTGTCTTATGCCTGGGTGGTTTCCTTTCCCACCCACAATCCTTAGCCAGGAGCCTTCTGCAATGGACCATAAGCATCAATTTGTAAAGCTCTCATACAAATGCTTATCAGCCAATGACTCTTCCTTGGTCTTCCCATCCCTTAACAATTATAGATAACAAGATGAACACTAAATGAAAAGGCCCTGCAATTAGTGGGCCTAGATTGAATTTGGGTATCACCATCTCATCTGCACATTAACCTTGAGTTTGTGCTCTCGTCACGCTCGGTTTCTTTAATCATCTGGAGGAAAAACAGAACGGCAATGTTTTGGAGTACGAGCAACATTCGTCACTGTATTGTCCACTTTGAAAGTGGGTGGGGGCAGTGATGGAATGGGTCTGTAACATTCAAGCTATAATATTCACTCATTTCCTGGTGACTGGAACCTGATAAATGGGGATCTAATTCCAGCTGTCTTTTCCCCTTCTTTTCTGATTTACGAGACAACACAATGCATCTTATTTCTCATCACACTTAGACACTCTGCATAATAATTTAAAAAACACTGCCATTCACAGAATAGGTAGAACACAAATTCATATAACCACAGCGTTAATGTAACAATACAATCTCCTTATCTTCACACTTCACAGCGTTAGTGCAGTATGGGTGAACTTCATGTTCTCACACAAGATGGCACTGTATCTCCTTGCTGAGAGCGATTTATGCTTCAAGCGTGTGGTCGTGTCTTTGAGATCGGTTCAGGGGAATGGGGTGAGCTTTAATGAATACAACAACACAATTACAAATTTTAACCATTTTATGCTAAATTTAATCTGATTATCTTTTTAATTACCGACATTAAATGAACATTAAATAAAGGCTCTTTACTGACATCAGAAACTTGCTCTCTTTTTAAAAATACCCCTTAACTGATTCATTGTATATGTATGTGTGTGTAACGTGCTGTAAAGCAGTATTCATTCTGGCAATGGTGCTAATTTATGCAAACATTGTTTTATAAACATTCAGAAAACCAAAAAAGTAGTATGTTGCTTATATAATAAAGTTTAACATATCTGATCTTGACCTAGCTTAGTTTAGACAATAGCAGGTAACAGGTGACATTGTCCTGTGACCAGGAATATGCGTGTTGAAAATAAAGATAGGGACATGTTTTGGGGCCAAAACTTTATTTAGCATTTAGTGTTTATGTAGCAGAGCACAGTTTTAGAATAGCAGTCTGTCAGCCTGTAGGGTCCATGTCACCCTGCACTAATGTTATGTCCTGGGCTTTCAACCCAATGAATCCTGTTCAAAGAAACATTTTATTTTACATAAAAAAACAAAACAGCTCTTCTAGTAACCCTACAAGGAAGCACTTTTGTACATCTGAAGCGAGCTGGTCAAAAGAGCTATGTACTATGAAAAACAAAAAAAGCAAAAAGCATTACATTTGAAGTTGCATCAGGTTACCTGCATTAAAAATTTACTTAATGCTCTGGCACATACTCATTGATGTATGAATATCATGTATGACAATGGTTTTAGGCAGCATTCACTGCAGAGAAATACTTGAATATTTCTTGCACCATGCAGGCTGATATATCACCCTGTGGAATTTACAGAGACACAATCTAATAAGAGTTGTGATGTGGAGAAAATACTCATATCCATTTAAAAGCAGAATATTATGGTTTTCTGGACTGATTTATGGGTAAAGAACCAAATTAATTATTTGGAGAAGCTCCTAAACTGACATTTCAGTGGGACAGATTTCTGCATTATGCTTTTGTCCTACAGTAAAAGGACATTTGTCTTTGGAATATTTTGTGTCTTAATACTGTTTTCTTGGCCATTTAATTGCTTCATTTTACAGGAATACTGTGTGTTAATATTTACACAGTCTTTAACAAAAAAGATATAGTTTATTAACAAACCTTGGTAAATATTTATGCTTAGGACATAGCATAGTAAAAATAGTAAAAAAAAAAATCAACAAATGGGACAGTAGCGTCTTTTTGCTTGTGGTGCCAGTAAATGCAAAAAAATTAGCATCACATTGTTTAAGAAGTGAATGTATTGGTCCAATAAGCAGAATGTGGGTCAGTATTACAAATCTGATATGAGTCTTTCTATGCCCCTTAACAATTAATGTTTCGTTAAGATTTGGATGGTCTGTACAGATTTGAAGCTTTTCATATGCATTTAGAAATAATCAAGATAACAATAAAATATGCATGGCTCTCTAAAGACTAATGCTTATTTTTCTTTCTCTTTGTCACACTAAGTAGGTTTTAAGACCCTTTAGTCAAGATGAGTGTAATGCAGGCGTTTTACAGGAAAGTGTTAGCTTTGATCATTGCTGTCTCTGGTGCCTGTTTCTGTGTGTGACTGTAACTCCTCTGTATAGTTGTAATTAGGAAGTGTAAATGTGCAAGGCATATGTTAAATTTGGGAGAAAAGGGCATTCTAATGGAAAAGACGAAATGGGAGACATTTGGAAAGTCCTCAGTTTGTTAAGTCATTAAATGGGCTCTAGCTGTGCTCAGTAAAGTACTACAAACATCCTATAAGTAATCCTCCAATATGAATTGAGTTACTCAACAGCAAATAATGACATCTGAGAACAAGATTGTCAACACACTAAGAGCTTTTTGTGCAGGAAAATATGTTTACATCAAGGTGCAAAGAGGGAAAAGGTGCAACAGGAAGAAGAGGTTTGAATAGATGGCAGACAAAAGGTAGTGTTTTAAAACCACACATCATGCACCAAAGCTAGAGAGTGTGAGAAAAATAAAGGGAATATACAATAGAAAAGGTGAGATGTAGCAAGATCTTCTGTACATCCTTTCTGGTCTATTATCATGTGTACCTTCTTTTAAATTGTTTATAAATGTTTGGCTTCTGATGTGCATAGCTGAACTCTCCTGTGCCCTCACTGATCAGGTACAATCAATCTGCATTAACTCAAACTGCATTCATTGTTTCTTCTGTTTATTTTTATGTTTTTAAACTATTTTAGCTGGAAGTCATGAGCTGGTTGGACTTAAGCATGAAATGACAAGGAAAGCTCTTGGTCTCATCTCCATATGGGGCAGCAAAGGGACTGACCTAAAATCCACTTCCCCCTTTTCTGGATTTTTCTGGATTGCTCTGGACTTTTTCTGGATTCCTCCAAAGCTCTGGTCCATGATCAAGTGCCTGAAGCCCCTTAAACCATTTCTGTGGACCATTTGTCTCACTTTCTAAACACAGCGTCAAATAAGCTGCAGTTGGGAACAAGTATGGATGTTTATTCCTTTTAGTTCCTTTGGTCAATTTGCTTTGTCAGATAGTTTCATAGTCCTCTAGCAGACAAACCAACATTTTAAAATAACTAAATTCTAGCAATAGAATAGGAATCCATTGGTCTTCAAAATTAAATTTTACCAGGCAGTAAATTTTTTTGGCAGACAATCTTTAAAATTCTGCTGCATTTTCAAACCTGTCTATACATTTATAATCTGTTTCGGGTTTATACTTTAAAGTAATCTCACATCTGAAAAGTACTTTTGTCTGCGCTGAAAATATCTAAGTCTTATGTGACAGACATGCAAAACTCTATTCAGTGTTTCTTACAGAGGGGTGGTGCGTCTTGCCACATACTGGGAGAAATAGAGGTTGTAACCTTTTTTCTGTCTATCAGACTGCAGCCTTATTTTTGGCTCCTCTAGTTAACTCCTCTATTTTTGACCAATCACAGCAGACAATGAGCATGGGTAGAGGTCAAAGATCATTGTTTCTCATTATTTTTTTCTGTCTCAAAAGTAGTTTCGAAGAAAACTTTGAAGTTTTTCTTAAGGAAAGAGGTTACTGTTGTTTCTGTGTTATTATTGAAATGACCTACAGATGCACACCGGGGGGGCTGAGTTTGTTGTGGAGTTTACCACACTAAATCGTCTGTGCTGTCACTCTGCATCTGTTCAGTCTGAGGGAATGTGGTGCAGTGTGTTTCAAATGTCTGAGCAGTTGTCTAAATGTATGTATACAATGTGCTGCTGGTTTCGTTCGAGGGCTGCCTTTTGTTTCACTCTGGGATTGGCAAAGGGAGATTTTTTTTTACAAGGCAAAACAAATGAAAACAACATGCTTTGTTTAAATCAGCCTCTGCATGCAAATATCACAGGCTATAAAGTCACCATTAGCGAATACCCTGTTGCATTAAATCACATTTTGTAGCGATGATGCTTTGATCATGGTAAACAGGGAGGTCCCTGGAGAAATATTGCATGTGTTTACAATCTACAAAGGTGTCAGAGAGGCATTGCTATGGCTTAACAACAGACGCGACAGCCATACGCTCCTACTGTACTGCTATAAGTGTGTGACATGTTTGTACCAAACTGCCCCTCATCTACCCATCCCGTTTGATTAAAAAAAGCACTTAAGACACACCCATTAAGCACAGCGCAGGCAAGACAAAAAATTATAGCATGTATTTGTTACTGCAGCAATTTTATTTAGGTGAGAAAGGAGAGAGCAGTTTCTGTGGTAACCTCTAGAATACAATTAAATGGACATTGAATGCTTTGCTACAACTAATAGTGCTAGTGGTAATGAGCACTAGGCCATTGGAGAGAAATAAACATGTAACTAGAATTCCTTTTGCAATAATCAAAAAAGATGATGTAGTTTCTCGTATAGCTTGTAAATATTTCTGATTTAGTCGTTTATGGTTATGAATGAAGATAGTAGCAGGTATTACTGTACTTGGGTAAAGAGAGCTAAGAAAGCTAAGACTAATTTCCATCTGCCTTGCCTACCATGACATTCAAACATTGACAAGAGTCCAAGACGATACACTGAAAAATCCCTGAGTAGTACATTAAACCGTCATACATTCTAATACCATTCATAAATGTTACATAGTCACATCCCTTAGATTCATAAGAGCACTTTGCTTTATAAGAATAAAGGCCATCAGTCGCTATCTTGCTTTGCGAGACAGAGTCACTCATTAGTGGAAGAAAAGACAGATTGTGGAGATGAATTTGTTGTGTAAGGTGGTGATGTCAGAGCAGGTCTATTTTTATTTATGTGACTGTAAAACGCAGAGCCCAGTGTTCTCCTTTGATTTGACTTAATTATCCTACAAGGCTCTTATTTAAAATCCATGTCTGGTCCATCTTCACTACAGCCCACATGTATCTATAGTGAGCAGAGGGTCTGATGCAGCTGTTTGAGATCTGCAAAACTGACTTTGTGATCTCGATCCAGCCTCCTCGGGCACTGCCCTTACTCAAAGGTGGTGATTAACGAATATACGATCATCTTCCATCATTAGTCTTGCCCCCTTTTGGGAACATGCCAGAGCAAACCAGCCAGAGCCTGAATGATCTGTTCTCTCCTCCCACTTCTATGTCCTGGCTCCCAGTCAAACTCCTCTAGTTCTTCCAAGACCAAGAAATTACCATCAGGGTAGGGATAGCAGACGACCAGGCCCAGAGCCCATGATCCCAGCTGACACCATGCAGAGAGACACTGTACACAGCCCAAACATTTCCATTGCCTAAGCTTTCTCTAAAACACTTATTTATCCCTGTATACCCTAAAAAGTGGCAATCCTGTTATCATTTTAGTTTCACTTTTGCTGTAATGTTTATCAGATGGAAACATAACCATCAATATCTAAAGAAACTTCAGGCTGCACTAAAGGAGTGACAGTTTGCCATCTTTCACCATCTATAGGCACGTGTCTGAAAGCCTGTTTGCGTCAGCCAGTAGAAAACATACAGTCACCCTTTGTTGGCCAAATAATTACAGACTTTGATTATTCCCATTTTTGTCTGCAGAGCACATGGCCACTGCTAGCAGGCAGGCACACTTAAGGGCTGGTGTCACTGAAGCTCTCAGTTTCAGCTGTAACTGAACCAAATGGGAATCACCAGTAACACAGTTTATACCCTGTCAATATTTAAATGCTGATACACTAGAGATTGTCTCATTGTCGCCTCCTTTCAATAGTTCTACCAAAATACACACTAGGCCTGGAATGCTGAGATGTATGGGACAAGGCCAAGAGATGTTCGTGGGGGCTGAAGAAAGCACATGCAGAATGCCAAAGCCACTGAGGCTGCATTCTTTTGGAATCATTTGGATCTGCATTTGGATTTTATGGAACTAACTGATGATGGGGAAAATTAGGGAGTCTGTAAATTGGGCATTGAGCTTCAGTAGACCATCTGTGAAAAGATTAGAAACTGCTTCTGCATAAATAATGGTTTACAAACAAATTAGGACAGATACTGTAGCCGGCAATCCTTCACAAGGTCGTTGAGCCAAATTGTTGATTAAGTTTCTTACAAGATGTTTTCAGGTTATTTGCAAGAACTGGCGATCTTGAAGTATCATGCTAATTAGTAAACAAGGTTTACTTTGTATTGCTAAATAAATCAATTATATAAATTCTGATTGTAATGTTGCGTAACGTTTCTATTTGTCTTAGCGTTTCCACTCTGTAATGCTTTCCATGCAGTTTAATTCTATTTCTGAAAATGTCTTTAAAGTGGGATAGAATAAGCTTTTAAACACATATGTCTGTCTGTCTGAGGTTAAGTTTGTGCAGTCTTTCATTCCAAGGCTAATTACCATCTATCAGCTTCCATATCGATGTGGTCTAATTGTAGTTCACACTTGATCCTGATCTTTAAGAATCCCTGCAGGAGGAGTAAGCAAGACCATTCATTGTCTGGTGCCTCCATTCTAACAGGTCCAGTCCTATGGAGCAGCCAGACATGGTGTTCAGAGATGCTTAAAAGGACAAATCTGTGTGTTGCTGTGGAAAAATAGCAGAGATGGTAATGAATGGTTTATGATTGCAGCTCTCACCCTCTCCCTACACGAAGAGGATCGATAGATGATTGTAGATACAATAATCCATTTTAAAATGTGACACAGTCTTTAGGGGGTTTATTGTGTTTATTTAGCCTTTTCATTGTCAAAGTGTTATCTGCCGCAAAGAGGAGGCTAGCAGTGTAATTCTTTCATGGCTTGCAAACATCACAGTGACATGACTTTTGTGTCTGTAAGCTCTGTAGTGATTTCCCTGCAGCAGTATTTGTGGAGATAAATGGGTCTCGCCTCCTACAATTGCAAATACAAGTGTTTCAAAATGATTAAGATTACAGAATGATGATTTACTTAAATATAACGTAAATGAAAGGAATCAGTAGGATTTGTTACGCATCCGTTGCATCGCTGAATAGTACATTTCACTAAATTAAACTGTTCAAATGACGGGCTTCATTATTTATTATTTATTCTGTTTCTTATAAGAATGAAGTAGAGCATATTACACATATTACACATCAAAAGAAAAATTTTATATTATGACGTACAGGCTAATGTTTCTGTCTCTACTTTATACCCTTAAGAAGCAAAGAAACACTTGTTAAATTTAAACAGGAGGGAGTGGAAAGAAAATGCTGTTGTGGCTGGTAATTGGAGAGGAACAAGGCACTGCTTCACTGTCAGATCAGCAAGCCGGTCCCCAGACAGTAAAACAGCATCTCTGACAGGGAACAATAAACACTTCTTGTGTAGCAATTCTTAAACATGTGTCCTGAGGGTCATACTTTATTTTGAGGGCCTTTTTTGCAGTTGTTGAACTGCTAATATAGACAGCAGGATTTCTTCTGAAGCTCCCAGCTAGAAGGAGACAGATCAACTCGTTCTGTACACATTCACCAGTGCCTGGCCTATAACAGCGATCACAGCAAAATTTCATTAATCACAAAGCATCATGCCTGCTAGACAAGTACCAGACTAGCAATTCCAAGAGTGATAATGAAAAATATATGGAAAATATTGTAACTGTTTCTCTTTTGGCACTTTCTGTCGGCAGTTCTTTCCATCAAAACAGCATTACGTTTTTTAAAACCAGAGGTGAAATTAGTTTAATGATGCTAATATGAACAAAACATGCAGAATACATGCTGTGTTTGTGCTCCAGCCTGCTCTTCTGTCACCCCACTTGAGGGCAAAGGTAAGGAGTTGATAAGCCCCACCACCATTCACCTCTGTCCTTCATGTGAAAACGCAGCCCTACAGGTTTTCCATCACAAACTCTCTAATTCAAACCATCATGCCAAAATTTAGACATCACCCAGTGTATTTGGCAGGGCAGAGTTTGAGAAATTTAATAGGAGCTGTCCAATGGCTTGACATTCTTCTTAAAGAACAAGACATTCAATCATTTCATGTATACAAGAGGGGCCATTGACACTGTATTTCATGTTGTCAGGCATGATGGATGCAGACCCCGCTGTGTTATATCACATCAATATAATTTTCTGTCCTCAGAGCAAAGTTGTCCAATTCTTTGATTTATCCCTGGTTCCATCTTGTGTGCCACAATTAAGGTAATAAACATTCAATTTAACCTTGAAGCAAAACATTTAAATGTATGTTTCTGTAATATTTTATAATCATACTGTTGTTTTCAATGTTCTTTGTAAGCACCAGTGTTGTCACATTGTTTTTCTGATCCCCTAAATGTGCAATAGGGACTCCTTCTGATAACAGCTGAAATGAGGGGAAGGTTTCACTAAATGCTGCCTCTAATTACTATGTCATCTTTTGCTCAGCATTCCACAGTCTTCGATGCACCAGTTCCCTCCTCCCTTTCTGATTATGGCCTCTACTTTCCCTATGGGACCAATACCAAATCCAACTCTATTAGTTTTGACAGCACTTACCAATATGAAACAGCAAGAGAAAACCCAGCATGCTCTGTTAGAAAAAAAACTTTGCATTAACTATGTTCTTCTCTCTGTTACATCTGTGGCAGTATGAAGACACCCAAGTGTAACACTTTGTGTAATGATATGAGATGAATCAGTGTTTTATGACCCCTCTGATCAAGTAAGTCACACCAGCCTCTCCTTTTTACATTGTGTTAGTGACTTGTACAGACATTGATATCAGCCGCCTGATTGGTGAAAAATGAATATGATTAAGGGATTATGATTCTCTTGTCTCCGATTGAGGTTGTGAATCTGTTCGTTGCCTTGGAAACTTTTTGGATGGACTGCAACAACTGAGTGGCCGCAAGACTTGTATACATACATGCAAAAGCAAACTGACACTTTCTGTCTGTGGCTACCATGTTTTAGTGATGCCTTGTCTATGTGATAATAGAAAGGGAGCAGAGTGGACAGGTGCCATCTGAATCCTCTCTCACTGTTTGTGAAATTCTCAGCGCTCAGGTGTTAATTTATGCTGCCACACTATTTTTCACCCTGACTGCACTATCAGAGACCTTGAGGCCTCTGATATATGAGAAAATCTCATTTAATGGTGAGAATATATAATGCTGTATCTCACCCTTTCCATGCAAGTGGGAGGTGCACAATGAGAAGATTCTAGAATAGAACATGTCATGGGTAGCAGAATTCAAATATATTTCACAGTTATAAAGGGGCATAATGGGAATCAGGCCAATATGGAGATTTGGAGTGAATTTACAAAACAGTTGTACCATATTAGCACTTGGTATGTCAATACAAACACTTGATACACCCTGCTATACAGGTAAAGTCTTCATCATTTTTTATGTCAGTCAGGCTTATAGATTGAGCTTTGTTCACGAAACTCTGGGGAAACTATGGAAGTCAGGCAGTAATAGCTCAACATCAAATACCTTGTCACTCAGAGCTAACACATAAGATTTTGAGTCATACAAATTGCATTCACAACATTTTTGGCTATTACCCATTTACATAACTCTGTTGGTTTTTAAGGATGCTAACACAATACAGAAAACACATTCAAATAAACCACAATATTGGTGGGTGCAATTAATTTTTTAGCAAATTAATCTTCAAATGATGATGGTTATCTGCAGTTTGAGAACATCAACAGTAAGTGGAGTAGCATGCTAGAGATTGATGCAGTCTGTGGCTGGAGAGTTGCTGGGTTGTGGGAGTTTCTGTTGAGTTATTGTGGTTGATGTTGACTGGATGACAGTTCATAGCACAGCAAACACTGGGACTCCCGTTTATTATTAATAATAGCCTGGGTGTCACGGCTGTCACTTCATATTGTTTTAGCATTCCTTGAAGAAAAGCACATGATGATCTATCCACTCACACACATCTGTTTCCTCAACCGACCTCAAACTATTTTCTAGGTTCCTTTTAGTGATAAGTGGCTATTTTAAGATACATCTCTTTCATGTGTTAAGGCAGATGGAATGAAAGCTGGCAAGGGTTCAAAAGCATCTCAGACCTTTTGGAGGCCACACTGTTTTCTCCAAAAGACCATGATTTCACTGTGGAGACCGGTATGAATCAAACACGAACCTACTGGCAGCAAGAAAGACATACCGGCTGTGAGAAATAATGAGATAAAATATGAAATTGAATATGAAATCGTAATATGAAATTACTTTTTAGTTCATGTTCAATATGGCAAAGTCATGGGATGAGAGATTAGGATGGTCTTCAGTTACATTGTCTCATGTTTGAATTGAACTTGATTGGACAACTTCAAAACTTTATCATGCTGTGGATACCCATCAAAAAATAAATTCACAAATTAAATTTCTTTAAAAAAATCTCTTAATGTTTTTTTCCTGACAAAGAGATAAAATAGCAGATAAATTGATTTGCTTCTCACAGTTTTCTTCTGGGAAGCAGATGTCAGTAAACTTACATTTCACTCCTCTAGAGTTTTCAACAATGTCTCAAATTGTGTTCAGATTTGGTCTGCAAAGATCAGAGATTTCAAAATGAATTTTTAAAATGAGATTCTCACAAGACCAGATATGTAAACAATGCTATGCATTATATATTATATTACATAATATAATATATATACATCTTACTCTTTGATGTTTGTCCCTCAAACTGAGTCTGTGTCATCGCCATAATGACTTTCTGTTGAAATGTACATTGGCCTCCTATATTGAGGAGCGAGGTGTTATTGTGGCAATAAAAACAGCATTAGTATGTGAGACAAAATTAGCCCTACTGCTGAGCGAATCAATAATACTAGCACAGGGGATTAACACATAAAAGACAAGAACAGCAACCAATGCCAAAGCAACTGTTAATAATTTTCTATTGAAATATTCCTCTTAGTCCAGCACGAGAGCCGTTACAGCATTATTCAGGGGTCCAAGGCAAAAAGCCCATTAATAAAACACTATTATGACAGGCAATATAAGATGGTTGCACGTAAGTGATTAGAGGATGGAAAGGGGCCCAGATTAATGTCTAGTGGACAGAAATGAGCTTTGACTGTCATTTGGGCTTGTTGAAAACTATTACCTGCATTTATTAACACCCCAAACAGTATCCCATTATTCAATTGTGTTTGAAATGATATATATTGAAGTTTCTGGTGCTACAATCAATTAGCTTTCTCAGTGTTGTAATGCCATATGATATTGAGTGACTCACACTCCTTTAAAGACCACTGGAAATGTGATGGGCACATAAATATTTGGAATTCTAATTATAGTGAGGTAACCTTTCCTTACATGGTTGGGTTTTAATCTATGATGTGCAGTTTGGGATCAGTTTGGGATAATAGCATTGCTATTCCATTGTCTTCATGAAAAATAAGGGTAGACAAATGTTATCTTGACTGTAGCTTAGATGGAGAGGGAACAAATGTCTGCTCTCAAAACGAGCCATGGCATTTAATTAGATTGAACGCTGCTGGGTTGAGTTGTTGCCAAACTAGCTGCCTTTGAATTAAAACGTGGGCTTTGGCACGAAAGACAGGGTAGAGTTTGCGGACAAGGACAGACCAGACAAAGGCCCCTCATCAAGGCTGACTTTTATTTCTTCCAGTGACAAAGCTGAATAATCTTCTCAGAGAACAGTCCAGAAGGCATCCAGACAGAATGTTTCACAGGGGCGCATGGGGGCGGAGGGGTGCTGACCTCTCAGCCTCTGTAATGACACTTGAGGGTGTATTTGTGTACGTGGGGGTTTGTATTATTATTTTAATGTTTAATTTTTCACTGTTTTGTGTGTATGTTTATTGTTGGCAGAAATGTATTTAAAACTATTATGCTAATACAGTGCTTTAAAATTGAGAGGTACTTTAGACATTGGGTGTGTATTCTGTAGCACAGAAAAATCCTATTTAATATAAGTGACTAAGCACAAAGTGCTATTAAATACATTTTATAGATTAACTACTATAAAGCATATAGTAGTGTGATTAAACATATAGCAAATTGTTTAATGTATTACCTCCATTTTAAGTCCCCCCATCCGCCCCAAGCCCCCTAATTTTGTGAAACAACCCAGTCAGCAACCCCTTAATGTCTTGCAGTTTTTACCTTTCTTGATTTTTAATTTCTGTATTTTACACTTTGTGCTGTCGTTTCCTCAGTGAAGATGATGTTCTTATTCTGTTAATGTTTTAGCATAGTGAAAAAGCAGCTGTTATTCAGCACGGTCCAGATTTACGCTGGAGAAATGCAGCAGGGGGTTAATTAAAATCTTAATGGCTGTTATTAAAGCTTTCTTCCCATTTCTCTTTTTCTGACACTACTCGCAGAACTCACTCTTTTTGGCATATGGAGTTCCTATTAAAAGATGTGGCTTGATTCTCCTCCAGATGCTCTGACTAATCATCTGTCCGGAAAGGAAACACTTTATAGGCATTCCAAATATTTACACACAGAGCAGGTTTTAGCCCCTTGGGTCGGACCCAAGCTCAGTGAATCTGTAAAGTCTTAATACTGACAGCCTTAACCGCCCCTGAGAAGCAGATGCTCTTTTGTGTGAGTGCAGTTTAAACACGGGAATTTTATTAGGTGTTTAACACAGTCGTAATCGCGGTGGTTCTGAGCTCACAGGGTGCCGTGTGTCTGCCAGAACACGGTGTGGAGAGTCCTCAGCCATCCTAGATGTGAACACTCAAAGAGCTTAAAGTGAATGTTTTTGAGTGACAGCGTAAATCTGTATGATGACAAATAACCTTCTTTGAAGTCAATGCCGTGTCAATACAAGTTTTGTGTAAAAAAAATGCCTCGTGCCCTAAAGAAAAGCACAGCACAATGTCAAAGTGGAAATCTTAATTCTGGTAGCTATAAGTTGAAAGGGTGTGTAGAATGTCACGTCTGTTTAAATCTGCATTCCCTGGTAACTTGGCATATTGATGATGGTAAAAAAAAATAGCAAATAACAAGGTCTGCTCAAATTTTTTTGTCCAATGTGTGCCACAATATATCACAATTCCAAGCCCTGTCCCAGAGTAATATATAAACTTAGGAGGCTGTCTTGTTGCAAAAATGAAAATGTACTTCTAAGAAATGAACAATTTCCCCATGGAGGAATTGAAAATTCAAAAGGACTGTCTGTGGGTGACCCATCATCAATCACGGCTCTGTTGCTGGGGCCTGGGAGAGCGGCCGTCCATTGACAGGTGCTACCCGCTGCCTAATGGCACACGGAAAACAGAGCAGTATGGAGAGAAGGCAATAGGATTGTTAATTGCTCTGGTTCTGCTCTGGAATACAGAAAGCAGCTGGTTGGAGGCACAGGGCATCTGCGGTCTCCCCTGTTCTCATTTCCTTGCTGGATCCCACGGATGCCTTGCAGATTATGTGCCCAAACCAATTGCTTTGGGTCCTTCAAATACTTATTGGATCAGGAGCCCCTGATATGACAATAAGAGATACTGGCAGCTAAAAAAGCTTATTCTGTAGGTTAAATAGTCCTTCAGATAATGACCAAGTGAATAAGAAAAGATAGAGGTGCGTTTTATTTCTGTCAGGTCTGAGTATTTGAATCTTCATTTTGGTGAAATGGAATGAAAATGTCAATGTTTGATTGCTGTGTGGGATTTTCTCTTTCATGGTGTGAGAAAAAACACTTAAAATGGTTGAATATACCTCACTATGTAAGTGCTGTGTACATTCTCCATCACCAACCTATTCTAAATCACACCGTTTAAATCTTCTAAACTGTTTCCGTCCTCTCATGTGTGCTGCACCCAGATTTCTCTTCTCATTTGTTTCGTGCATTAATAGCAAAAAACGCATTCATATTCCTGAAAGCTGAGACATATCTATCCCATTCTATCCCGACTGTCATTTACTGTGGATGAGCTTTTATTGATGTATGACTGTGTCAGACTCTTCATTTTATTGAGTCAGTAAATATAAATGCTCATAGGATATAATGTGTCTTTGTTAGCGCACTGCATTGCCTGCACGTGAATGAGAGAAATAAAAAGGAAGAGAGTCCATGCGAGGTAGTTCTCATTGTGTACAATCCTCTCAGCCATCTGCAGGATTAGCGTGTGGATCCCTGTCGATGGCTCCTGCTGAGGGCCAGAGGTTCAATCTGTCTGCTGTGTGGTCCATTAGGAGCTTCAAGGCTAACATGTTACTCATGTTAGGGTTTTATTTCAGTTCTTTTCATGCATTTTATCCTCTCTGTCTTGTGTTCCCCCAATTTCTCTGTCCTCTTAAAAGGATGTTAGATTAATTTAAGCTGTGGCATTTGAAGATTTTTTCATGAATCAAACTTTGCCACACCATTGATTAACCTTCACATTCAACCTATCAGCTTCACCGTGCCTTAATGTTTTGTTAGTGAGGAAAGCACAGCAAAGCTCATTGACTAAAATTGTTAGCTGGTAGCTGTAACAAGCTTTGCTCCTTGCTTTGTTCATGCATGGTGGTTTTTATCTGTGATACTGGACCCTGCAGGGTGCTAGTATGAAATTAAGTGGAAGTTTACAAGACTGCTGCGTTGAAGACTTAATAAGGAAGGAATAAACCTGTCTCTTTGTGTGGCCTACTGTATTAACACATTCATTTTAGCATTGTCTCACTATGCAAGTGCAAATCTGTCAAGAAGGAATGAAATGTTTCTCTCGTACATTCTTCCAAAGGCCAAAGTTTCAAAGAAAGAGGTCAGAGTTTGATTAAATATGACCACCTTAAATATATCCACCTTACTGACATGGCTAGTTGCTGGTTTTGCATTTGGTGAGAGAATTTAAAACATGAAGATGAATGGGAACCTACGTGCTCTTTCTGTCTGGTGTGCAGCCAAGTTTGGACCAAGGCTGTGGGTGATATCTTTGATAGAAACTCTTTTCTTTGATGTTTTCCAAAGCTTTTTCTCAGCATGACGGGGCAGGTCAACAACAGCTGCAGGGATTCTTATTAATTATAAAAAAACATTCTGTTTGAAGGGAAGGGGAAAAAGAAATAAAAATACTTTAGGTCTTGCCTGCAGTGCATATTGATATAATTTTCATAGTAATGAATCCTGGTTGGTCTTCTCTGAAGTAAATGTGAAATTATTAAAGGGTAAGTGGTGGAGGGCAGATGATGTGATGAGGGGAAGAGTCATAATTAATCTTGCAGTTTGCTCAGAGGGTCACGTCACATACATTAGATAGTGGATATTTCTGAAATCCACCTGCAGGAAGAGATTGAGGAAGCGCTGTTTTATGGTTTTAATGGTTTACAGTCTGATAAACAGACCGATGAGTTCTGTTCTCACAAGAGCACAGAGGCTCTCAATAACAATACAAAGCTACTTGCAATAAAATGGAGTTTCCTTTTAGATAGGTGGATATATTGTAGATATAAGTTATTTTACAACCACTGTTTTAATTTGAAGCATGTGAGTGGCTGTAACAATTGAGATTACTTACAGCCCCCAAATGTAACAAATTCCATCTTATTGCATGTTACATTGGATTATACAGACTTTTATTGGTCAATTTCCTCGAACGGTGTAAAACTGTTCTGTGATGATTTTTATCATTACTCTTGGTTTGTTTTTAGTAGGTCTGTTGTTGCCTTGCAAGTATACCTGGTAAGCTCCTATATATGAGTTATCAACCAGGTTGTGTTTCGGATACAAAATACAGAAGTACAGAAGTTCTTTATCTGTGGTTGAGCTTAAATTAATACATCTGAATTACTTTTATGTAGCATTAAGTATATATAGCAGTAAGTAATTGATACATTTGCACAAAGCAATTCGCAATGGGTAAAACTTTTTTTGCAACTTTATTCAGTTCTTGATTTATAGCCATGGTGTTCTTGTCAACAAGCTATTTGTATCACCACTTCAAACAGCACAAATATGCAATTGTGATATTAAAGTCTTTTCATCTATTTATGAGAAATTGCATGTGAATTGTATGACTCATTAGCTTACATGCATTTAGAAATGCTAAAATTGGATTAAGCAGAAATAATGCTATCTGTTTTCATACTGATTGCCTTCAGGTTTGAAAACTCCTGCTATGAGAAGAGTATAATGAGGCAAAAGATGTTTGATCGATGGCTCTAGTTTAATGGGAAAGTGAAATGGTTTGGCACTGCTAATCGATTTACTAATTGAATAAATTAAATTAATAGTTGTCAAAAGGGCTGTATCTTAAGTTTTTGAAGTCCACTTGAATGCATGTTTTCAGTGGTTCTGTATGCTGAATTTTAAACAGCTAGTTTAAAATTCTACGCTTTCCATCTACAACTAAAATTGAATTTGTAAAAAATTTGTATTTTTTCTGTTCTTACATTTAGGTGTCAGGTGATGTTATTACTTTCTCTGTTGTTGTTCATCTAACATTTTATCCTTATTATATAACAATTATTTTGATGAACTAAATGTGAAACCATTTGCAACGTAGCCTGTAGTGAGGATAATACTATCACAGCTTGACGTGGGTTATGTGCTCACTTCAAATTTGTCTCAGATTTTTGGGTGATATTTTAAACTACAGAGATGGATGATAGCTTGAGAAATAACCTGTGGGAATTGAATAGGTATGACTGCAGGGTGCCAGTAGTTAGCATTCAGAAGGCAGGCTCTTTAATAATAGTTTTTGAGTGTTTTTTCCTTCACTTTCTTTAATGGTGGAGAGGTATGCTGTGTTTTCACTGAAACCACTTAATTTGTCTCTGTACATGTTTGACCACAACCATGAGCAGAACTATGACCATATTTATGCAGGACTATTCTAGGGAATACAGTAAAAATAGCATTCATTTAACCAGTACAACATGCAAAAATGACAAGCTAGGTAAAATTAGAGTAATTAAATAATATAATTAAATTAGTATTTAAATAGTAAATAAACAAAATTAAATAGTAATTATGTAAAATTATGTATTCATAGCTGGCCAAAAATGAATAAATGAATAAAAAAATAAACAAAATCCCTGAATAATGTGGGTAAAGAATAGCGGACATAAAACATTCTTCATGGTTCTTGCTTTCACAGAGAACAGTCCTGTAGTTTCACAGTTAGGTAAGCAGCTCCACAATTCTGAGGTCTGTGAAGCATCACAATAAATAAAAGAATGAATAAAATCAATTGAAATGAATGTAGTGTAAGTCAAGCATGAAAGTGAGGATACAATGTTCTGTTTAGAATGTTAATTATGAGTTTGTTATCATGCCATAAATATTAATGTGCTCATTAGCTGGTTTCAGCCCTGTCACACGCTTGTGACAAGAGTTTTCTGTGCTGGCTGATGAACTTTGTAATGAAATAGAAGCGACTGGACTGAATTGTGGATGTAGTGACCACTGAAGTAACCAAATTTTTAATGCTTTTGTCACCACCATTATGTCACCGGTCAAAAGTTTTTGATCACTTGACTGATATATTATACTTATAAACTTTTTGATCTAATGGCATAAGCATTTGTGTTATTCGATAGTTTTGATGTGTTTTATTCCAAAAGGTGGAGAAAAAAAAGAAATAAAGACTTAATAAGTGATAAAAAAATGAAACTTTTATGTTTCCTAAACCTGTATTATGTTCAAAAATGTAAATATGGCTACCAAATGAACTGGCCTTTCTAATTGAGACAAGCCTCCATGACATTTATCCTGAACTATTTTCTACATGCCAGAGACTATCAGTCCATTGGGACAGACTACAAAGAGCATGTGCATAGAGAGATCATCAAATAGTTAAGAAGTATTATCATTTTCAGTCTCAATACTCTTGTGACTCTGCCTGGTCTGCTC
This sequence comes from Ambastaia sidthimunki, assembly GCA_036877625.1. NCBI lineage: Eukaryota > Metazoa > Chordata > Actinopteri > Cypriniformes > Botiidae > Ambastaia > Ambastaia sidthimunki. Next base: position 259,691 of record JAZGTK010000017.1, on the reverse strand, counting down.
TCAGCTTGAGTATTTATCCATTTTCTGATGCAACCTGTTGGAAATCTACCTAAAAAGAGTACCTAATCTGAGGGGAGAAAAATGCTTAATAATAATTAATAAGGCCCAGTTCGTAGCACTGTACATTAAGCTGATTTTGTACAAAGCAATGTATTTAAAGCAAAATAAGCAATTATGTCATAGTGATGACTCATTACCTCATTTTGAAAGCCTCCCCAACATCAAAAATGAGATTTTGCTTTTATTCAAAGGCCTTTGTTGAAAATAGTCCTGTTACAAAGCCAACCCTTGTCCCATTAAGTCAGGAAAATGCTCAATGTAGGAATTTAATATCAGCTTAAAGTAAAAAAGAAAAGGTAAAAATATAATGAAGAACTAATTGGAACAACAACAAAACGAAACATCTTCACTCTTAAGAAGAAATGCACGTTGGCTTTAGACCATTTATTTTTTGTTCATTTGCACTAATTAAAGTTAGACATTAGTAGTATATGACATTACTGTTCTGCTGGCTAATTACAACAAGATGTACAAATTTAAGTTAATTTAATTAATTGAAATTCTGACCTGTTATAGTTCAACAGCACATGGTTGAATGTTTGAACACGCAAAACTCACAGTTCTCATAGAGTTTCTCAAATGTACAGGAAGAAAGTTTTTGGATAACCTGAATACATGGAGTTAACTCTGTCATTGCCAAAATATAACTCAATTTGGCTTAAGTTAAGGTAGTTTTAGGCAAGTTAATATAGGGAAGCAATGATAATTTAATATTGTTTACTTTAGTGGTGGACTAATGATAAAGAGATCATGTAAACAGGGATGTAAGAAGCATGAGATGATGTATTGTTATATTGCATGTATTGTTATGCAATTCAAAGCTTGGGATGAATGAATAATTGTGTGGTTATTATTTGAAAGAATCCACATAAATAGTCTTATTATTCACACAGATCTGTGCTGTGAAAACTGACATACAAGATATTCTTTTATTAGAGATATTATTCATTTTAAACACATGAATGTCTCTTGATGAAAGTTTCTTTTACTGTAGGTGAGCAAGTAGTGTAATGTCACATGTCAGACAGACTAAAAATAGAAGGTTTCATTTGTTTTTCCCTCTTACATTTACCTGCATGTCTTCTGTATAACAGTAATTAAACCCTGTTGTATGAAACTCCCATCTGTGCATCTAGCTTGTATTAAAGTACACTTGGCTTTCTTGTGACATGCCAGTGAAACACTTTAATGCTGAGCATCTGCCTGTTCAGACACCATAACTTCTTAGGTATTGTGCACCCTGCATACAGGCACACACTGTTTTTGCACACCTCTGCTGACATCTGATAGCATGTGCTTATCATATCATTGCTCTCTCCTCTCTCAGTGACAGAGCTGATCTCTGCCAACTATCTGCATACGGCCCCAGTCTTTCATTCTACCAGTGGCCCTAAATTTAAAATTTTTTAATGTAATAAAAAGAGAATGGAGAGATGGAACATCTGTGGCCTCATTGTGCCAAAGCTCAGATATAATTGCCAATCAAAATCCAGCATTTTGTCATTCTCAGTTGCATAACCTCCATACCCTCCAACCTCGTCACAACCTCAAAAAGCCTGCAGCCTCATTGCTTAACTCTTCAGCCATCAATAAAGCGACACGAACAGCATAGAGCTCATTGTTAGTACAATGAGGTTTAAAGAGTTGAGAAAATGGGGTTAACCTGCAGTTGTTCTGCTCAAGCACCACTGCTGTCTGTCTGTGAAGAATTCTGGGCCAATTCAAATATTAACTCTGTCATTCTAATCTCAGCTGGTCAGATGGAGGGTGTTGTGTTATGACTAAGATGATAAGTGGGAGCCATTAACCATTTGCAAAAAGCAAACAGAGTTATGTGATATGGTGGAGGAGGTGTGGCTGGCATAATGGGGAAAGGTTTTCATTAAAAACCCATCAAAACCCAGGAGTTTAAAGTGGCAATCTGCTAAGGAGAGAGGTAGAATCAGGGATCTGGGCTGTGATAAGGAAACATTATAAAAAATGGGATAATCTTTCTGTGGAGCTATCCCTCAAGGACATCTGAGCCTTCTGTAAATTAGTCTTTTGTGGCAGTTGTTAAGATCACATTCCTTTCATTTTTAAGTTTTTTAAACTTGAGGTCACCCAAACTTGCAGGTTACAGCTGACGGCGATTAGGTGTCATTTTGTCCTCAGGTGACGCTGCTGTTTCACTGTGGTGCTTTTCACAGATCTGCAGATAGTCCAAACAGCTTTAAGTGACCACAGTGGTAATATGTGGATGTCTGTGGGGGCCCTGCAGGGCTACCTGCTGCGCCTACGCCCTGAGGCGGAACATCAGAGCTGGCTTCAGTCAGGCAGAAAATGGAGACTGAGTCATATCAGTCCTTTAAAGGAGTTCTTCAAAATTAACTGCAAAGTGATGTTAACTAGGGGGTTTACGTGCCCTGACAGATTTGCTGGTTTCTTTCTGCTCTGAGATGTTCTGTTGGCAGTTGATGTGTGCTGTGTGTTGATGTACTCCAAATTGCTCTTCAAAAGAAAGAATATTTTCAGTGCAAAAGTGGCCAATTAAGCTCAGGGGTTTGTACTGATGTGTCTGCAATTACTGTCTAATGGTCCTGCAAAATAGCCATGCGGAGAGATGAATAAATAATACATTTGTATAGTGGTGAAATCCACAGTGTGTGGCATATTCGGATGGTCCACCTCTTTATTAATATTTAAAGAGGCTGTAAGTATATTTAGACTTTTTTAGTGAGAATACAAGTGTATGTGCATGTGTCTTTGTTTGTGGCCCAATAGCACTTTTATATATTTTAAAATACGGCTGTACACTCTGAGTACATCAGTGAACCAAATCACCTTATGTAAGATTTACTTCATATACACAAGGCTCCATTATTCAGGTCCTTTCATAATGTGTCATTCTCAACAGGAGAAAAGCTATTTCCCTATGACTCATGACTCCATCCCTCACCGCAAACATCTAGCCCAGACTTTAATCAAAAGCAGTTTTGGTAAATAAAGCACCATCTCACTCTTGCACACACTGGAGACAGAAAGTGCTCAAATGGAGAGAAGATATGTTGTTACATTACATTCAAAATTTGTGAAACAAAGGACCATGTGATGTACTGTTGTTTTTGTTGGTTGCGTACAGTTGATACTCTCTGGTGAGACTCAGGTGATTGACTCTGGTGAGAATAAATAAGGGATAAGTTGTTTGCTACTTTGAGGACCAGTTTCTTTTGTTACAGTAAGAAGTGGATGAAAGCTGAACATAGCTGTATTGAACATAACACCATTCTGAGAAATCAATTACTGAGGTTGAAAAGGATGAACAGTTAGATATAAGCAAAGGCATCACAACATTATGCACCACACAACACCTCAAAATGTAGCTTGATGATGAAGAGAAATGAAGACAGAAAACAAATATGGTGGAAAAGTCAATGTGACCCTGACCGCTAAATAAATTCATCCCACGGGCTTTACAAAGAGGCTATAGTCTAATGTTACATTGAACTCATCTCAACTGTTCTAAAATTCTTTTAAAAAATGCTGTGAAGGCTGTGGTATATAAACAAATGGTAAAATGGCCAAAGAAATTTATGAAAAATTTATGAAAAATTCATTTAAAATGAATTTCCATGCTCCTTACCACTTGGGGAAGCTATTAAGTTTTTGAACTTGGGTCATGTTAGAGTTCAGAGTCATGAGTTTTCGTTGGACCTACAACAAATCTTACCAAAATAATTACTTAAATCCTTGATTTTCTCTCAGACCTACAGGAGCATGTACTAAACCTTCAAAGAAAGAAACTGCAAACATTTCTGTAAAATCAGTTTAATGTCCTGCTTATCATAGCCTTGATGCTCTGCTTCCTCTTTCTCAAACTGTTAAGACAACAGCCTTCCAATTGCAGAGCAGAAATAAAGGAAAGGTTAAAGTTAAAGCTTATGCAAGAAAAAAATGAGTATTAGAAAAACCTAAAAGCTGGAAGACTACCCTGTGCTGGACATGGATAATTCAGAGTTGCTAGTGTCAGACAGGGAAAGGAAAGCCCCCATACTGAGTCTTCAATGCGTTCACTCTCTCTCAGCCCTTCATTACCCAGCAGGCAATTAGAAAAGAAAGGTATGAAATAGTTCTCCTACACATGCCCATGCTGTTTGCCTTTATTTATATTCATGTCTGTCTACCAAGAATCAAGCAGACTATTCACATTAAGCCTGTGAGGACACGTTAAACATATCACAAAAAGTCATGACACATTTGCCTGCTAAGTGTAAAATAATCTCATTGCAATCTGTTCAGAACATTTGATGTTTTCCCCTCTAAAAACAGCAAACTGTCAGTGTTGTGATGTTTCTTCAGTAAAAGCAACTTTATTGTGTTGATTGTAGTCATCATTAGAGGAAAACTGTTAATTATGGACTATGAAATATCATTGCTTTATTTTGTTATATTCTGTACATTTTCTGCTTGACAAAAAAGGTGCCGTATGGAAGATGCCGTCGTCTGATTAAGGATAACATCTAATCTAATAAAAATTAAGTCTAATCGCCTTGCCACTAAGGTTAAAGTGTGGAAATGGGTTTTCTTAACCTATTTTTAACCTGACTGATGAACGGGCTAATTGATCTTTTGACTGCATAACAGGTGTTCAAACTGACAAATGCATTAAGAGCCCCAGAGAGGACAAAGATTAATCACCAATGTTTCCATTTATGTAGTTCTCACACCCCTGTTTTACTCATATCTTATGGTGTCTGCTATTCTCAAATGTATGAGTTGGTTTGCATGGTACTTTTACAGCCTGTGGTCATGAAGAACAAAGAGAACTAAGAGTACAAGAACAAAGAGTTTCAAAAGTTTGGTTTCTACAAGAGTCTTCAGGCAATCTTTTCTTTTGAAGCGTAGAATGTTTTCAGGAACTGAAAGAGTAAACTTCATGAACTTAACAGGGCATTTTATCTTCTATAAAACTTGATTTCTGTGACATAATGCTGTAGTTCTTTTAATGTAAAAACATAATTTTAGACTATTGTAGAAACATGTTTTTGCCTAACGCTGCCTGATCTGACACCTAAATTACATCCTGTTATACATAATTGATGCGTTAGGATGAGATCAAAACCAATGACACAACTACAACATCACAGATTTATTTTATAGTGTAAACCCACAAGAGTATATGTACTCTTTATACTGACCCAGTATATCATGGTCTAATTGTTAAGTGATTGAGAACTAATGTAATGAGACTGTTCATTTAAATGTATGGAGTTAAGCACTCAGATGTAATTATTGTCATTCTGGCTTAATAACTTGTATATTATTATTTAGATTTGTTTTACATAGATAATTGAGCAGGCATTAAAAAGCTATTGGTGAGAATGTAAGATTGGTAATGGATGCACTTCTGTGGCATTTCCTGTGGCATTCTATGGAGAGAGCGTTTTAATGATAGCAATGATTTTTTATGGCTTACAGTAATTTCAATTCCCATGGGCCATTCTTGCAATTGTCTCTAAATTACAGCAATCGTGTTCTGAGGTAAAAAATCCACACAAAAATCAATCTGTGATATGCATTTGATTGTTGGGTGATGGCCCTGCAGGATAAGTAATGTAATGACGGTCACAAATACTAATACAGGAGAAATATCTGAGACACAGGAGACTGAACCAAGTTTTCATTGGCTTTCAATTTAATCTTGTAGTAATGAAGATATTAGAGAGCTCATCTGTGATTTTCATTTTCTATGGGACTGGGCTTTGGAAACGTCAAAGCAGTAAGGCTCTCCACATATGTGCAGGTGGCATAAATTTACCAGATAGCACTGAATTGCAGGTGGTTATTAAATATAACTAGTAAATATTTTACACTATGAATATTTGGCCTGTAACTGTGAAGAGTAATTTAGATTGATGGTTCACTGCATTACTGTGTGGATAATGGGTAGCTTGGGCTAGCAGTGCCAGGGTTGTAAGTTTAATGCCCAAGGAGCACAGAAATTAATTCAGTGTAGCTTGATGACACTGTAAATTGCTTTGGATTAAATCCTCTGTCAAATGTGTAAATGTAAATTCATACAATCTAGGAAATTACATTTTTTAAAATTCATAGCAATATAACGTCTATGAGTGACTTGCATTTAGAAAACAGAGCTTTCAACAAAAATACATTTTTTTAAAGCAAAAAAAAAACAAAAGCAACATGTAAATAAACATGTTGACTTGTTTTCTCCATGCACTCACCTTTGTGCTGAAGGCTACGAGTCAGAAGTTAAGAGGTGAGAGCAGGATGTTTATTTTTCAACTCTGTATTTTTCATATCAGAATGTTATGGCTTGTGTGTCCATTATAAGTTCTGTTACAGTATATCCAGCATGATTTACTTCTTAAAACAAAGTCTTTATGTAATGATTATATAGCTGATAGCTGATACATAGCTGATCCTGTTGATCAAACAAACTGTATTTGATTTGTCATTTTTCCTGGCAGGACATCCTCTAGAGAGAGAGAAATAGTTGGAAGTGGACCAATTCTATAACCCATGAAGGATAAAAAATGGAAGCACATTCAGATAAGTTGGTTACCACAGTGGCTTTCCTATTTTTGGCACATTGAATCCCCCTAATCCCAAACTTTAGGCTGGATCAACCCATGGCTGCCAATATCCCAGAACTGTAATTTCTAATGCAGCACCCATAAAACCAGAGACTGAATAGAACCTAAACATGTGAATTCCAACTAGCAATAATGTCAAAGGGTGGAACAAGTCGCTTTGAAAGTCATTCAGTGTGAAGCTCGCAACTATTAACAGAAAAGGCTGGAGGGAGGTTGAGCTTTCCATTGTACTATATCCTATTCCAAGTTAGGCATCTTTGCTGGAATCGTTGTTGTGTTTCGTATATGAGCTTATGAGCACACTGTTTGGAAATTCCCACAGCTGCCTGGATCCTTGGGCATTGAAATGTCATTTTTAATCACACTCCCAACTCTGTGATCAAAGACACAGACTTAAAGTTAACATGTCAACAAAGATGCAGTTTGGGAACATCACTGAAGATGCCTTTCACAAGGGTGAGTGCATGGGTGAGCAGGGACTGATGGCTGTACACAAAAGGGGGTAGCAAAGGGCCTGGCCGGAATTTCTTTTCAGAATTTTGACCGGACATGACTCTTGTAAGACATGCTGTATTGATGTAGAAATAGAGGTAAGCACATAGCTGGTTTTTGATGTGTCTGTTGAGAAACTTTAAAAGAACTTACAAGCAGGTAAAAGTTCCTGAGGCTCGAATAGAAGAGCATGTTGCTAGCAATGCCAAGGTCATGGGTTTGAATTTCAAGCAATGCCTGAACTGATAAAAGGCATTTATTGAATGTTATTTTAATCTGTTTTTGATATTTTTACTAAAATTGCTGAAATTGTATTTACATCACTAAAGGATGATTGAGATATTTATATTCATATGAAGTCTTACTTGTAATTTTTCTTTTTTTGGGTAAAAGCATTTACCAAATACATATGTGTATACACATAAGTGTATACGTTTTTAAAGTAATTTCTTTTTGACCTTCAATCATGGCATTACACCATGATATGAAGCTTTTCTATGGTCTTCCCCAGGACTGTTATGTGTACACATTTAGCACCACTGCTAGCAAATATGCAGTGTGTCCGTGCCAAAACAGTGTCCCTGTGGTTTCAGCTTTTCTGTACAGATTACCCTTATTCTGCGTATAAAGGCATGCGCTGTGCCATGTGCTCATCGTTGCATGCGCACACATCAATGCGGAAGCTTAACACAGCCATGAATCGTAAAAGACTCTGCTGGATTGAAGTTGCCAGCAAAAACATTCAGTGTTGAACTGTCTTTTGTGGTAGATGATCTCAGAGGGGCCAGAAGAGGATGTACTATCCGGCTGTAGCTGGCAGTCTCCAGCCACAAGGAGAATCAGAATTCGCCAGAGTGGCTCTTTGCAAACGGCGGCTTTGTGATGATTTAAAAGCAATTCCAGTCAAAGAATTTCATTTCTCTGGTAATCACGCTCAGTCAAACGGCAGACTGCGGACTGAGGGAGCAAAATTTATTTTGTGCTATACCTTTCTGGCCCTGCCTCTTCCATATTGTTTTGGGTTTTGGGCACTCCTAATCACACTATGTTTTAGCTTTGAGAGTGAGACATGATTCTGTGGGCATTAGTCCAGCACAAATCCCTCTCAGCAAACTCACCTACCTTTTCCTACCCCTGTAATTACCAGTTTTTCTATAATTAAGTTTTAGTATTAAGCAAACATAGTTAGCAGAATATTAAGCAGACTAAACGAGAATGGAATGAGCAGGTACATTATTTTTAGGCCTTTGTTGAGGAAAGAAAGTGAATTCTTATTCTAAATTAATGAGTACACAGAAGTCTCTGTAGTCAGACACTTATTCACACCTCCGCCCTGTTTAAATCTCTTATAAAGCTAAGAAAGAGCAGGTGGGTCCCAGTAGCACCATGAATCTGAGGGTCCCAGACATGTGTTTAGAATAAAACATATGACTAAAATACAGAAAACAAAATATTAATACACATACTGTACAGAAATACATTTCTGACCACACCCTTTAAGGTTATTGACAGATTGCACTCAAAACTGAAAGTAATTTTTACACCCTGGACTCAACTTTTTGTGTGCCTGGTTATGAACATCTAGGCTTGCACAAGCAAAACTTCCATACTGAAGATTAGTCTGAATAATAACCCACCAGTTGCCTGGGGACACAGACATTTTATATCTGCTTTCTGTATACTTTTATGCATACATAATTTATGTGGACTTTGAATTATTCATTGGCTCTTTTAGTCTTTTAGATTTCTTGATTGATATTTATAGAGCTCAAATGTGCAGTTAAAGCCCTTGAAAAGTGAAATAACTTCAGATTATTTGCTATAATATTTTGTCAATATAAAAAAATGATGATTAGTAAGAGTTGTTAGAATAAAACAGTACTTGATCCAAAAATAAGTGATATTAAATCAAAATGCAATGAATCACCTAGCATTTTTAAACAAATATATGAACTGAGTTAAAAAACACTTTTGTTTTTATGACTTTGATTGTTTTGTTTTTTTACAAATGGGAATTGAAGAATAACTATGATGTGAAAAAAAAAGATTAATTAACAAACAGGAGAGAATGTGTGTGTGCCAGAGAGAGTGAGTGAGAGAGAGAATGAACACATAGACTAACATAAAATATAAAATGTAACATAAAATGATGTTTTCATAACTCTGCATGTGAGTGGGTGAAGACCAGTCATACATAGTTATCAAAAATTAATACATTTCCAGATCTGTGTCTAATTAGTAAGTAAACAGTCACCCTCCAGGAAATAATAATTAACTATTTTCAAGAATTTAGAACGTGGAGATCTTGTACATTTAATATACTTTTTTAAATTGAATTACATTATTCAGTTATGCACTATTAACAAAAAAAAAATCAAAGCAGAAACGTAGACACACAGCCATTAAAATTTATGTGTTTCCGTTTTGCTGCATTATAGTGTCAAACTTGTGTATTAAGTTTTTCTTTGCACTGATGCTTGAATATTGATTTACCATGACCTGACAAATGCACTTCACTGTAGATATTCTGTATAGCCACGGGCCCTGTTTTCCTCAAGACTGTGAGAAATTGGCAAATGTAATTGTGTGTAGTTTAGTGCGGGTGGCATTGCTCTTACAGCTGAAACCCGGGGTGAACGCGTCTTTGTTGTAGTTAGATTTTCTGGTCTATTTATTAATAATGACTTGAGAAGCAAAAGCACTTTAACATTTTTATAGCAAAACAGTATGTGATTTTCTGTGTGGGCTTAAACTAGTCTTACAGAGCAAAAGGCTTTAAATCTTCTAAATCTTTAGATCTTAAATCTATTCTCACTGTTTCTTGAGCAGCGATCTGAAGCTGAATGTTTATACACAAGTTACTTTTTGTGAGTATTGCATGTATGAATGAGTTTTTGATTATGATTTTAACATGTTTAGCGTGCAAGTGTGTTTTATGTCACACAAGGTGACTAGGAAAAAAAGGGCGGATGGAATGTATTTTAAATGACTGGACAGTCATTTGGCTCAGGTTTAAATTCCATCTTTAATTTAGCATACAGGCTGGTGCTGACAGCCCGGGACAGTCACAAAATCAATTGCCTAGTAATGACATCTGCCAGGATCAGCCTCAGGAGAACTCTCAGTTTGCATAAATGAAATCAGGGGTCCTAACTGCAGGCTGATTTATTCACTTGTCCGAGTCCATCATGCAAGATCCACACAATGCCCTCAGCTCTCACTGTCTGCCTATACTTCTGTATTGAACTAACTCCTTGTCACTCAACACCTGATACAATAGTCCACTCCACAAATCACATTCATTAATTCAGAACTTTAGATGGTTAGATAAAAATATTGATGCCTGCAGACATCTTACACAAAGGAGAATTAAACTTGGACCAATCCTTGTTTGCTTTCAGTGGACATTTACAAAAAGACATACTGTATCTACATGCTAAACCACAGCTCTGTGATTCAGAGGAAGTACTTCAGAGCAAGAAGCTTTCAAAGTAAGATATCATTTCTACCTAACTGGGACTTTTTCTGATCCTCCGCAGGAAGCCAGCAGATCGCCACCCTGATATTTCCACCTGGGGGATTAAAGAGGCGACAGCCTGGTGAAACTTCAACCTGTCGCTCCACTAAATAAAACATTGAACAATGCAGAGCAATGTGAAGCTGAGCCAGAGAGCTATTAAACATTGATGCTGCTCTTAGGTCACAGCAGGAAATGTATCAGCAGTGAGTTCCTCTCCCATCAGCTCCACTTGTGCAGAGAGATGCAAATGGAGAGCTGGAAAACTTGATGAAGGATGGTGAGGGAGATAATGTTAGAGATGAGGACAGCCGTGGATGAAGAGAGGAGTTTGGGTCATGGGAAAAAATGGCAAAAATCCTCTTTCTTCAGGTAATCCTGCTGATTGTGACTTTTGGTGTTTCTTGGCAATTATAATCCTTAACCTTTCAGATGTCAGTAAAACTTTAAGCACTTAAGTTTGATTTCTTACCTGTCAAATGAGGGTCAGTACACAAGACATCCTGATTTGTTAAAAAGCCAATTTTTTTATGTTAGTACAAACTACTGTCAGGTTTCATTATTAAGCTTAATTATAAATCATCATTATTATAAATTTACAAACTGGGGTAAGGAGACCGTTTGAAACTGATGTTATCTCCTTACCTTACCCCAATTTGTAAATGTATAATATTTTTTGACTTACATACTTGCTCTGATTACAATAACTAATTTTTATTCCTTTTTATTCTATAAATAAATTATATTCTGTAAGTTATAGATAGTGGCTTTAAAATAAACTATGAATGATCCTCATGTTATTTTGCCTTTTACACCTGTTTTAAATTCTTCTCCTGGCTTACCATTCCATTTTAGAAGATCATTCTCAGTCCCTTAGACTCAATTGAATGTTTAAAGCTATGCATTCTGTATGGTATGTGTATTTTTATACTTCAATGGCTTTCAGAGACCCAGGTGCTCTTTGATGGTCACAATTTTCCTCTCTGCAGGATTAACTCAATAATATGTCTTCACTGCAGGAGCTGAGGCTGGTGTCGTCAGCTGACATTTTCACCTGTCTGCGGCTCTCCAAGATGTGTCTTGTGTGCCTTAGACTGTAAACAGAGTCAAACAATCCCTGTGTCGATCAATACCCCAAAGAGAAATCTAACAGGCTCAGCACTGCCAGAGGCAGTCAGCAACCAGCCTCTTTTCTTGTTTTACTGAGTGGCAGCCAACAAGAAAATGAAACACAGCAAATTCTCCACAAGGCTAATAACTCAGTGCATGGTAAACCAGCCACATTAGAATAGACATAATAACGCTTGTTGTCCTAAGATGCTCTCGCTTAACCACGTCACTGTCGATTAAGAAGCAGACAGTCTATTCTTCCTCCCCCGTGTCTGCTGTCTCTCTTTTTCTCTCTCTCATCCTATTCTCCTGGTCTCTGGTGGCAGATGTTGCACCATAGAGATGATTAAACACATCAGTATCCACATGAAATGTGAATGAGGCAATGACAACATTCTGCTGAGATCACAATGGTAGTCACATTATGGTCTTACTCATTTTTGACTTTCATCAAATAATTGCTGCAGCTGGAGCCAATATTTTTTCCTGAAAGAGTTACGTGGCTTCATAAATCTTTGACAACTTTCTCACGTTGGGATTTAAAATAACAACGAGTCATTGTTGCGTTTATGACAGACTTAATGGCAGAGGCTGAAAGGTTAACTCAATAAAATAAAAGTTACACAAGTTAAGGTCTTGTATTTGAGTTTGGAGGGGTACTTTTTGGGTATAGCTACATTTATTGACAACACTAGTAGACAATGTACAAATGTACAAAAACAATGTACAAAAACATGGTCAGAAGAGGTGGAAACAGGTACATGGAAATTGACAAGAACAGATTCAACCTTGCATCACCCTCTCACAGTTTATCATATCAGGCACTCACTACTAGCCCATAAAGTGTATCTAAGATGCATTGAAATAAGGGTAAAGGGTACATGGATGTGACGTGTGGCTGACTAAAGCTTGCATCACCTGCATAAGCATCACAGTGTTTTAGAACATCTACGCAAACCTCTAGCCCACAGTCCCACATATCTGATGTTTAAGAGACCTTAAAGAAACTGTAAGTGTGTATTCTGTGTGTATTGTAGTGTAGTGTGGAAGAACATTTCCTAGCACACTCATTCTGGTGGGTTACACTTGACTTTAAATTCTCAGGGATCAAGTTTTCCATATTTTCCATATAAGTAAGTGCATTACCATATTTACATTAACAAATATAAATATCACAAGACAGACAGTGTGAGGGAGTTTGAGTAATGGCAAATGGGAAAAAAATATTAGTCTAAAATCACCTGAGCACACAGACTGGTAATAATATGATGACTTTCTCACCTATAAAAGGTTGCTGCCAATTCTGTCACCCAAAATTAGAGGAGAGCCAGTGATGTTCCCACATTTTTGTTGCGCTTGTTTGGAAAGTATTCAGGCTGTGAATAAGTATAGCATAATAGTGTTGAAGTCCTGCCAGTTCAAATAAACAACAGAGAGATCTTTTGAATAAAAGGTGACCTTGCCATAATTGAGATTCATCACAGGCGTGGTGGATGGTGGAGGAAAGAAATGAGAATGAATGAAATAAATAAGAGCCGGAGAGAGAGAATAATACAACACAAATATGCATCACCGTTTTATAGGAAAATGGCCAACTGTTGTTCGATTGCATGCCATGAATATCAATTCCTGGCTTAAAGCGCAATTTTCTCTTTTCCGTGTTTAGCTGACCATGTTTCTTCTTCTTTTATCCCTGATTGCACAGGACAGCATGTATAGAAAGACAAATGATGCCTTTCTCACAGCGGGAAAAGCTTTTGGTTGGAGTTGCTCATGCTGCGGGAGAGATAACGGGGCTCAGAAATCCAGCAGACAGACAGAAGATTCCATTTAATGCACCGACTTCAGTCACATTATTTTTTTATATTTAAAATTCAGAGGGAATTAAGCTCCTGTGTAGAGCTTAGAGGCAACAAACAGATGTAAGTAAACTGGGTGTCAAGGCATAAATAGGACGTGATGAGACCTGACTTACACCGAGTGAGATTATACTGCCATTTCAGCCGAACAATTGGCGGCTTTGAGATTCACCTGTAGCTAACTGCTAAATAAAAACCTCACCACCGGATCTCTGTGTGGTGGCTGTGCCATTCATGCACTAATGGAACAGCCTAGACGATAGAGCGAATATTGATGTCAATATTAAAGGTTTGTGCAAGCTTCCCTCTTTTAGATGCATTTTTTTTAGTTTTCCAAGTCAGAAGTCATTGCCTGTGACAATTGTTAGATTTTAAAGGACAGGCAATAGCAGTGACATCAGACTATAATGAAACACAGTAAATAAGACAAACTGTCTTGATTAACTTCAAAGAAAAACTTAAATATTAATGTATTTAAATAACGTACAATTGTACAAATGTACAGTTTAACTTTATAAATCAGACCAGGAAACAGTTCTGTGTATACATTTTAAGGGAGACATAACTTTTTCCCCAAAATATTGCGTACTGGTTGTGTTATGTGTGCATATATTGTATTTTGCATGAAAATGGCCATGGTGTGTACATTGTGAATTGAGTGTTACAATTATTCCTGGACTGGTACAGCAACTTTTTCCACAAATGGCAAATTTCAAAATTACCAAGTTACTTTTCTCTGGAATTTATTATTAAAACAAATAAATTATTAAAAATTTTACAATTAATTAGGAATAAATCAGGGCACATCAATGTCCAAAATGAGGGTGTCTGACAGAACCAAATAATTATGTCAGTTCTCAAGGTGACTGCAATTGCTCTTTTCAAATAGAAGGAAAAAGTAATTGTTGAGAACTTTAGACATGACTGTTAAAATCAAGACAATTAAAATATCCCATTTTTTAATAATAAGATACTTGTGAATAGCTTAAAATACAGCCAACAAACTGTAGGATTAACTCAAAAACACAAACATCTTACATTTCATTAGATTTCATGTGGAATGTGTGTTCTCATGAAAACATGCTTATTGTACTCATCTGAAAGTTTACAGTGGGCACCACATGCATGAACTTATTGTTCTATAATGAAATGCCTGACACCCTGTTATCCTGTGAACCGTGTCCCAGGGGACATGATTGAGTGCCCATAGTTTCCAAACACAAAATCACCACCAGTCTCTCTCTTTTAGCACTTAGCTCAAGCCCGTTCAGTCTCTACCTCAATATCTTTTTGTCTCAGCATCTTTGTCTCCTCTTAATGGATGGATAGTGGCTTTGGTACCCCAGGTGTGTGGGTGAGATGTAGTTTTTTCAGGTGTCTCTAATTACCTATCATTTGGTAGTTATGGTTCCAGACATTTATCACTGATTAAAATAGGTCTCACAGGTCACATGTTGTACATTGAGGGTGTGTGTTTGTGTGTGGGGTGGTCTGCTTACATGACAGATTATGCTCCCCATCTGATAACTGTATAGACTGATAGTTTTGGTTGCTTAGCAATTGGATTAAATACAGCTGAGTTTATGAAAACAAAGAAAGAAAAGACGGTATTGTTGGTCTGTGATAAGAATCAGTAGACATGCAGCCGAAGGTTGAAAAACCTTGTACGATAAATGAAGAAATAAAACTCTTTAAAGTTCCCACTATACATCTTCTGTACTGCTATTTGATACTTTTTTGGCTGCTTTTTCCAATTACCTGTCAAGGGCACTGTTTTTCATCTCAAAGACTTCCGTTTTTCTACCTTTTTCTTCTATATTTCTGCTGCATTTATGACCAAATCATTTATTAAAAGCACCCGACATGCATTTTTAATTTGTTAAAATAGATGCCTATTTAAAATATTCTGGTCTCCTAAATTCATTTAATCATTTCATCATTTATCATTATTGTTTAAAGGGATTTTAAACCATTTTCCTTAATTCAATTCGTTTGCCATAAGTTCATGTTGTTGTGAGACTGTTCTAATTTATTCCTTCTAATTGCCGTCATCTGTTTGGAGCACTTTTTACGAATGACATTGGCGACACCTCCTGCATGGTGTATTTCAGTGAGCAGATCATTCATCTAACTGTAACAAGTTGATCCCAGATGGTGCCCCTAAAGAATAAAGTTAATAAGCTGCTTAATTTTTACTTTTTATGAATCTCTTTTTCAAATTATTTTCTCTGCCTAATTTCTTTTTCAAGAATAAGATCTCAAAGTTGAAAAGCAACTGTGTACACACACTCATGACCATAATTGGACCACAAACCATTCCAATAAACTTCTTCTCCAAAACCAAAGAATGAAGTTTTAGAACCCAGAAAATGACAAAACCTTTTTTTAGCACAATGAGGAAGTAAAGCAGCAGGGAGGGGCTGAGCAACGTCTAAAACTGGAGTTGCAATTACATGCTTTGC
Organism: Ambastaia sidthimunki; assembly: GCA_036877625.1. NCBI lineage: Eukaryota > Metazoa > Chordata > Actinopteri > Cypriniformes > Botiidae > Ambastaia > Ambastaia sidthimunki. Next base: position 243,595 of record JAZGTK010000017.1, on the reverse strand, counting down.
TAAATATGCAGTTTTGAAGTCTCGAGTCAACAACCAAACTACATTAATAACTCACTGTTCACAGGCCGCCATGACTATGAATAAGTGTTTAATTGACAGTGTAAAACAAAGTGTAGGAGGGGAAACAATGGCAGATATATACAGTAGCTATTCAGCTGCAGGCAGCTCTAAGGCCGGCGCTGTCCACTGTGCTGTGGTGCTGAATGGCTGCATGGGCTGATGCTGGTATTATTTGTCAGCACTGATGATACCCAAACATACTGGCATGAATAGAGCACCCACACTGCCAAAGACAAAAGGATGACACTGCATGTCAGCCCTTTTAATCAACATATGATCAAAAGCATATAAAGCTCTTGAGCTTGAGCAAATTAGAACAGAATTTTAAATTATGCTTCTCTCTGATTTTAGCACTTTTGTGAAATTTGTTTAATTACATTCTTGCTGTGAGGTAAGATCACAGGTAAAATCATCTGAACCACCTGCTGTTGTCATCTCAGCTAACTTTACTCATCTCCTGTTTGTATTAATCACCTTTCTGGCATGTCTTGCAACAACAACATGACAAATTCATGACACTGTAGGCAGCCGATAAGCAGCTTTATGTTATCATCTTCTGTCCAGCAATGTTTCTCTATCAAACTGCTCTGCATCTGATCTTGTTAAAACCAAATATGTCTGATTTTTACATTAAATAAATGAGTTGTATATATAATTGCATTACAGTTAAATACTTCAGCCGCCATGTTCTCGTTGTTTGAGGTTTAGAGAAACTAAGATGCTATCAAATTAAGTAAAACCATCCGGATCAGAGCAGCTTGAAGGTCAGTATACTGATTAGTCAATGAGGAAAGAGGCAGAATATCCCCATTGGATGATTAATTTGTAATATCTACCGGAATGGCTGATGTATTTCTCATTGCCAGGGTGCTATTATTGCCAGATGCTACCTTTCCCTGTCACCCAGTCTACAAACAAATACCTTGAAACACAGGCTTGAGAAACAGGAGGGGAAGAAATCACACTCATCTGGGCCACACTAGACAGATGGCCAGTATTTAGAGACTTGCGAATCTGACTTCCCTCGATGAGCTCAGATCTGGGAAACTCATGCAGGTAATAACATTGCCACAATGCATTACAAGCTTGATCAAAAAAGTTCATTTTTTATTTTTAGTATTTGTTGGGATTTATCTAGAAATGCACTGACTGGTATGATGGGTGATGTTGGTAAGTCGTGAAGCTCCTCCCCTAAGTATAACCATTAGTTGCGTGTGAAGTGTCTGTTCTTGCAAGGGGCAACTTTTCATATAAGAAGGCATATGTTAAGCATCTGTTATTAGAATAATTAAAATTAGAACATCAGAAGATTTGGGATAAAACTATTTTGTTCAGATTAAATTACACTCATACACAAGGAACGCTTGTGCTCCTAAATCCCATTGCAGAAACACACAGGAATACAGCACTTTAAAGTTTCACTTTTCTTTGATACTACATTATTTGAAAACTACCCTTACTGTAGAAAAAGGTTTCAGGCTGACCTTTTTAGTGTGATTTCTGCAATAATTATCTAATTTGGGAGGCCATTGTGCTCCTCCAATGATATAAAAATACAATACAACTTTTTTTCTTGGTACCATTTAATTAGCTGTGTGAGTGTGGTGCAGTAATCCAAACCATGAGGCAGCAATACCAGGTTGACCAGGAAAAAGAGACACAATTACTGATGAACAAGATTATAGTCTGAAAGATTTTGCTATTACTTCTTCACTGTTGTTGCTTTAATAAATTTAACACTAAAATCAGACTGAATTATTATTTCCATAATAAATTGTTTGTGGTTTATTTATATTAAAGCATTAAGATTAAGATAAAAGGTTCTTAAGCGAAGAACCTGATACATGCATGAAACACATGTAACAAATCACACTGAACAAAATGAACTCTTTTAAGAACAAAAGAAAGAGACACAAGTTTCTTTTATGCCAGTCGTAGTTTTAAGAGCATCTTCACTTAATTTGTTTTTATGTCTTTGATTCTTAGTCTGCTCACATAATGTTCTTTCAGTATAGTTAATGTAGAGTATTGATTGGAAACAGCTCATAATGGAATTGAATTTCAATTAAGTTTCAAACACCTTTAATGTAACTTTCTAGAATTTGGCTTGTGATAAATGTGATAAATCTCAGAGCACATTATAAAATCTTTAAAACTTAATGATACATTAAGAGAACCTGGAGATTCATAAGAAAAGAAAATTCAAACAAATGAAAATAGAAACAAAGTGTTCTTTCTGGCAAAGATTTTAAGTTGCAAAATATCGGCTTGATGCCAACGAAGCACCTTGTTTCTAATAGATTGGCCTCATAAGAATCAATTGGCTGATTTTCTTTGCAAAGTCATTCCACTCTCGTCCCGTTTGCATGATGCATGAGATGTTGTGACAGGCTGCAGACTGTGTCATCCTAGTGCTGTTTAGACAGTGTCTCATTTGCTTGAAAGAGGGGGGAAAAGTCAACAACTGACAAACTTGACGAATTCCTTCAGATTCTCATACTGATTAAATATTCAATTATTTTTTAGGAGTCTGTGTTGTCACCCATTTCCAACCCTGACTGTTTCAAAAGGACAATAGCCTTTGCAATATCTCATCTTCAGTCCCAGCCAGTAAGCTCTGGCACTGGAAAGGTTAGCTGTCCGGTAGGTTTTTTTTATTATTTCCTGTGGGGTTGAGATGGGGGAGATAGAGGGGCCTTGTGTTTTTATAAGTTTTGCACAGCTGTCTGAACTGGAAGGATGTTACTGAGGAGCTCTGTGTGGTATAGAGAAAGCTGTCTGGAGAGAATAAAGACTGTCTGCAGTGGCCATTTAAACAGGCTCAGCTGGCCGTTCATGCTTTCATCATCTTGAAAGAAAGAGAGAGAGACACACAGAGACAAAAAGATTTTAGGCTTTAGACTGCATATCAAAGCACTAGATATCCATGGATGATGAAAGGACAAGGCAAACAATGAGGGGTAACTACAATACTTTGGTCAATAACGGAAATTAATCATTTGAAAAACAAACATTTTTAAAGCCACAGCATGTGAATTCTGTACCACTGATGGCAGTGAGCAGAACAGCACAAATAATCGCAGGATTGGTGAACAAACATGTTGTCCTGCCCTTGTCCTGGTTTAACCAGTGTTGCTTTGTTGGGTGCTTAGAGAGAAGGTTATGCTTTGTAGGCAACCACTCTACAAATGGATTACTTACAGTCCTCTTTTCAAATTTAGTTTGGAAAGAAAATTGTATTTAACATAAAAAACACACAGTAGCTTTAATGGTTCATGGTTTAGATTAATGTTGTACAAGAATATTGTCTGTTATGCTGCAAAGATTCGACCGCCATATTTTTGTGCAAAAGCAAATATATTGTTTTACGTTACCCTAATTTGCCCCAGAGAATGCAATGTACAAGAATGACTGGATTTATTATAATGTGCAAGACAAATCTTTATAGCTAGATTAGACCGCAAGGTGTGTTACGGTCCAAAATGTTCTTAAACTTTTGAGGAAAATATGATTCATGGCAGCTGCACTGGGGCTCCTGAACTTCTGTAGATATATTTCTGTTATGCTTGACAGTACAGATGGTTTTCTTTACTGCCCTTAATGCCAAATAATATGCATACTAGAATAATGAAAGAGGGATTTAATAGACCTGGGGCGGTGGGGAAGAGTTGGTTTAACATGATTGTCTAGGGTGAATTATAATAGCAAATAGAACTTATGCAGTCTCAGTGAGGGAGGAAAATCCCATTTGCTTTTGCAATAAATATGCAAGCTCACAGGCTGCATTTACTTCATTTTGTTGCTTTGCTACAGACAGAATTTTAGTGGTGGCTGGCATTTTCAGATTAAATTCGCTTTAGATCTAAACTGCTGTTAGCAAACTGTCTAATTCCATCAACCAAGAGCTACATGGACATTCTAGAATCTCATGAGCATTGTTACAATGATCTGTTATGGCATTTTACTGTATATTGGCACCTTAAATTTCAACGGCACTGTGTAAGTGATAATGTACTGTACAGTCAGCCGATTATTATCACACATAAACTCAATTGGATCACACTGAAGGAGTGTGTTTTGCGATAAGGATGGGCTAAATGTGCATTGTCATGCTGATTATACTGCCACATACCAAATAAATATGTAAACATAAAAGAAGATTGTCCCAAAACGTCCATTAAGAAAAATAGTTCAGTGTAGAAACCATTTGGCTTAACAAGTTTGTATGACATGAGAGACATTAAAGTAAAATGGTAATGAGCGGCCTGTTGTAAAGCCACTGTGGACAACAGTGATCATTCAAAAATATTTGACTGCTAAATGCCACGACTGACCAATCAGAAACAAGTTTGTTAGAGAGCCTTGTAATAAAAATTAATAACTGCATTTCTTAAACTGAAATGGTGGAACGCTTGAAATGAAAGGTAGCATGACAAAGACAAACAGCTCTGCAGACTCCATTTCTTCCATGAGATTACAAACTGTGAAGTTTAAAGTGAAAATGTGTCATGCGGTGGTTTCCTAGATTCCTAAATCAACTGGATCAAACAGGAGCAGAAGAAAATGTATGTTTCTTTGACTAGACTCAAATAATAACCTGGGCTTAAAAGATTAAAAAAATGCTTTATTGGCATGATAAGCTTTATTGGGCTTAAGCTCAAATCTATACTTTAAGTGACAGCTCTTTAAAATGTAAAATAAATGGCTAATGAAGCAAGGATCTCCTTAAGCTGCACTGTGCCCAATTATAATGATGAAAAAGTGCAAAGGGAGGCCCACACACCAGTCAACAAGCCTCTAGTACTGTATGTTGCACTCGGGCCATGTCTATGAGCGTTCAAGTGAATCTCCTCAGCAATCTGTAATCATATATGCAACTTGGCTGACTCAAAGAAGTGAATCAATCATGATTGTGAGAGACACACATACCTTCCCTCCACCTTTGTGGTGAAGAATCAAGAGGTGGTCTATAGCTCTGGCTGATGTCTCCATCTCTCATTTTCTGTAGATGTCAAATGCCACATTCTTGACTATGTATGAAATCTCAGGCATTTCAAAGGCATTTCTGCCTCCTCTGCACTGCCAGCTAATTTGTCTTCCAGCAACAATATGGATTAAATAACTTGGTTGGCTTTGATCGGTCATCCACACTGAAGCTTCAGGAATCAAATTTGATCTAACTGAACTCTGACTGGTTGAAGCTGGAGAGTTGAACTGTTTGGATGTGACACAAACACATTCTATGTAAGTTACTCTATAGATTTCCTGTGATAACAATTATCCTCACATTTCTCCTTGTAACTGTGCATCTTTGTTTTTTATTTTGTTACATTGTTGTTTATCTTCTATCTTTTGGTACTTGGGATTTACTGTATATGGAAGTCCAAACCTCAACCCCTTTAGCTTTATTAAATACTTATGGATGTTTTTCCTCCCTCTCCAAACTTTCTAATTCACTTTTACTTGGCAGACTCTGCATTAGTTTAGCATCTCATTATAGGTGATCAATGTTATGCCTAAAAAAAAAGTCTTAATAAAAATTGAGGGGACTTTTGGGCAGAATCTAATCAAAAGGTAGTCTCTGAAATAGCTCTGTACATAATCCCCTCAGATTGATCTTAAAATGAGCATGATCTGCTTGGAACAACACCTTGTGTATTTTTCAATATTCACCCAAAAACAGCATTTGTCTTTTATACTTGTTACATTTGAATAAACTATGTTTCGAAGAGTAAAAAACATTTGTGGTTTATCAGAAACCCCTTCCTTGAACTGTAATGATGTTCTTCAAGTTTTTATTATTACCCAAAACTTTCAATAGGTTTTGTTACTCTCCATCCAGACATTAGAAAGGCAATTTATTTCTGTCTCTGTTTAAGCGTATTTGTCAAGAAGGCATAAATGACTGGAGACATATGGTCAAATGTCATTGGCCCGTAAATTTTGAAGAAAGTTAAAGGTGAGGTCTAGGTGCCAGACAGAACTGTAATTCACCATCCACCCCTGTAATAGGCTTTTCATTTCTTTCTATTTACTCCAAACAGACTCCAAGCAGCAGTAAACCTCTTCATCATCTGTGCACAGCCGTCACCCATTGTATCTGCCCGCCAACAAAGAGCAGTTCTGAAAAATTCCTCGATCCAGTCAAGCTTTAAGAAAAATAACAAAGCCACTTTAAACTCTGTTAGGTCTATTGTCTTCACCTACTGAGGCAAACAAAAGCTCCCACTGTCTCAATGACCTCCTTCATCTTGCCAAACGTGTGACTAATCCCGAATTCATGAGATTAAAGAAATTTGCCTGTAATGCTGGTGAAGAATAATCTAGTCTGACATCTTATTTTTCATGTATGGAGATATGCAGATGAATCCATTTGCATAATCTTTTCAGAAAATGAAAAACAGATAATCAAATACCTTCACATCCTATTTATACTCAGTTAGCTGTTATTTATGCAAAGTCATGCCGTCAAAGGAATTCATAATTACTGAAGAGTAATAAGTGGACTGGTGTAAGGGCTTTCCAGTTGAGAGTAATCAGAAAGGTGGATATCATTTTTGATCCATGCTTCCTGCTTTTAAATCTCATTATCCAAGAATTATGGGTAAGAGAGACTCAATTAAACAAGCAGATCTTTCTTATGGTACAATATGCCAGAACAGCTATCTGCCTAAAAGCTACCAGAGAACCAGCCAATGAATTGGTAGTATTTTGCTCCATTTGTCATTCATGAATGGAGCTGTTTGAATTCCCTTTGATTTGTGCTATTTGTGTTGTGCTAAACTACAAATGTTTTCAGCAGCCCATTGATATGGTTTCCATATTCCTTCCTTATCTCAGTTACACCAACCTCTCATGTAAGGTGAATCTACTGTGGGTAGACTCCAGAGTACACATACCTAAGTCATAGTATGGTGAAATGTGTTTCTGTGTGAAGATCCCCTTCTTATCTTATGACAGTGCTGTCTAGACTGACCTCATCATACTTTTGCTGTTAGTGATGTCTTGACAATTCCCCATAATGAGTTCTGGGACTGAGATGGTAGTAACCTGGTCCAGATGTATCTCTGACCAGACCCCGGTCAGGCCAGCTGTCTGGTCTGGAGGGAGCATACTAATGTACATCTGTTATAATGCTTCCTCTCTGGATAGTTTTAATTTAGCATAGTCTGGTCATCAAAATGATTTTCATTTCTTTCTAAAAATGAAAGTAACAATAAGTGAGTGCATACAGTATGCAAGGTTTAATGAAATTTGAATACATGAGACCTTTAAGGGCCAAACCTGGAGGATGGTAGTTTATAGAAAGACTGCACTAAATAGAAAAAGTATAAAAAGTTATTTTCCTTTTTTTCTCACCCAGTCTCTTTTCAAAATCCTATTGGGAAAGGAAATAACATCAACTTTAAGCAAACATTTCACTTTCAGTCACTTTAATTTCAATCATACTTTTCCTTTATTCAATGCGCTGCGGCATCATGGGCTCATGAAGCTTTTCTGTTTTGAATAGCAGTAGAGAATCGATCCCAAGTGGCCTGCAAGCTTACACCAAAGCTTACACCAGCTTTTCAAACTGAGCTTTGAGAAAGAGGTAAAGAATCCTCTATGAGGAAAATTGGGTAGAATGAGAAATGTACAAGAACTGCACACATCTGACCAGAATGCAGACTTGTGTATTGAAGTGTGTGTGTGTGTGTGTGTTGTGTTCACACACTGTGGATGTGGATGGTCAATCATTAAACAGTGTTGCACATAGTTGACTTAGCAGCAAAATTGTCTGTGATACATAAATTAGAGGGACTGTACCTAAAGGGGTCATTTCCTCACAAATGATATGAAATGCAATAGTTTAATATACTATTAAAACCTACTGTGGGTCGGTGCATAAACTTTCGTCCTATTCACTAACCACTCTCATACCAGCTTAACCAAGCGCTAAATGCGCTGAAATAGCTGTGCTGAGATTATTTAAATTAGGCCAGTGTCATTCTTTCAAGTGCAAACAACATTATCAGCACGTACAATTCAATCTAAGTGAATTTCCTTTAATCTTTCAGAAGTAAGAAGTTCCACCTTAGTCCAAAAAAATTAAATTATTTAAAATGAAACTGCAAGGACATAATCTTTCAAAACTTCTGCAACTTTCTGATGTGAGATTAACATGGCAATAGTGTCTGACAGCCCACAGTTCTGTGTATGTCTGGTTTAGTAAAATGTGGCCCTTCACGGTGAGGTAATTAGAAGTAAGTTCTAAACACTATGTGAAAACTAATGAAAGGAATAACTGTGTGTAATGTGTCAAACTGTGTGCCGTTCCCATGTGTATAGCACCTGTCACTCTATATAATCTTCAGATGGTTCCCAGCATTAGGAAGGAGTTTATTTAATGGTCTCTGATCATTTCAGTCTGACTGGAAACAGTATGTGTGGATGTTCTTGTAAACAAGTCACAGGTTTTGCAAGAGGCTGGTTTTTAATAATGTGTCAGCAGCAACTATACTGGACCCGACACCAAACCCACAGTCTACAGACACTGTTACTCATTTCACATGTGGAAGGCTGTTTATTGGACTTGTTTCCTAAATAAGACTTTCTGTTTTATTATGATGTTTGATTTTTTAGATCGTATTTTAACCAATGTTGGAAATATTGATTTTAAAAAATCAATGTGATATTGTAAAAATCTGTGTGTGGTGGTCTGGATTAGTTTATATGTACCAGACTATTTCACTTTTGCAATTGCACCTAAAAAAATTATTGGTTATTTTAATCCTTAGATATGATAACAGTTTCAATGGAAAATAAATGACTCTACAATGAAGGATTAAACACAATTATTTATTAAAGCACCTAGTAAACACAAGGGCCAGCCAGAGGGAAGTTAAAACAATTACTCACCCTTTCACCTGTATAGTCACACTGAAAAACAAGATGGATAATTAATATGTGGATGAGCTGCCTGCAAAGTTAAAATGCATATAAATAAATCCCATTAACTCAAAGGTCTGTACATTAAAACTGGAACCAAATAGTTATAATAAAAATGTATATTTTTCCCCTCAGTGGTCCAATTATAATGTTAGTCAGGGTTTCATGCATTAAAACAGTCATAATTTAACCTACTTTAAATTTAAACTAGATATTTTTTCTAGTTGATTCTTTAATCATTTAATTATACAGTATTTAATTCTGAGTTATTCTTTTATACAGTATGACAAACTTGCTAAAATGACTAAGTAAACAAAAATAATAATAAAAAAATCTAAAAACAAGAATTAGCTGACAAAAAACAAACATAAAAGAAGTTTAGACAAAGAATTAGCAAAACGTAAAGTGTGAGACTAAGTAACCACTGCAGACCATTGAAGCAAGACAGAACAGAATAACAGTAAGAAAGCAACCAAGACTACTTCAACTCAGCAAAAGCCTACCTGACAAAAACTTCTTATTTTGGTGACTTAGGTGAGAAAAACTGATATGTCTGAAATATTATGACAGCACTCCACGCTCCACTCCGTCTGGCTACCAGAACTAATACATTATTAACTATAGTATATCAAAAATGGCAGACTAAAGGCCTGAATATTGTACTGTGGCACTGCATAGTCCTCATACAGAGTCATTATTTAGTCGTATTAAATATGTAGGTCTTCATGTTTTTAGATCTGATGATTTAGTTCTGTTGGATTGTGCAGACAAATATGTCTGAGGAACATAGAACAATCATTGTACAGTTCTGGGATAATAAATAGATATTTAGTCATGCAAATACAAGTTATAAGGATTATGCAAAAACAGATTAACATTGTGAAATGTAGAAGCCTCTCTCTCTGTCTCATTCTCTCTTGCTCTCTCTCTCGTTCTTGGTATGTTTGCATCTAGAAATTCAATTCACATTAGAAATGTTTAGAGGGATGGATTAAAGAATTGCTTGAGCAAACTTGAACTTGTTAACCTAACAGACAGTTTAAATGTTGACCTAACACAAAGGTTAAAATTATGATTTATGGATTGGTAGATATTATTCTTTGGGGGCTGATAACAGACGATTGGAGTGATCCCTAGGATGCAATTCTTAAGATCTCTCCGTGTCTGTGATGCAGCTCTTTGTTGTAACAACTTTGATAATTCTACTCCCATGGTTCACGACCAGAAAACGAGAAATATGTTTCTGTAAGACTGCCTCAGGCATAACCTTTGACACTTATTTCATAACAGCTCCTACAAAACCTTTCCCTCCAGCCTGGCCAGACACAGTCTGCCACAGGTATTTAAATGCAGCGCTCTTATTTCATCTGTGGATATAATTGTGCCATGTCACAGTTTGCACATAATCTAAAATCTCTCTCTGACCTTACAAAAGGAAAACAGACCAAGATAAGCAAACTGACGATAGCCAATTTCTCAGATACTTTGTTAATTAGATTAAAGCCTAGCAGGTTGTCCTTCACATGTCTTGCTAATATTGTTCATTATAAAACCAACGTAGTTTATCTAGCTGCCTGGTTTTTAACCAGTCCATTCTTTTTATAATTTTCCCTTGAGGACACATTGTCAGAGATGCAATGGTGTAGAAAATTATTGGTAATAGAAAACCATTTTTCTTGAAATCCTTGACTCTCCTGTTTTTGATGAAGCTAGAGCTCTTAGCCAATTTAACATGCCTTTGCATATGAATTGATAAATGCATTATCTTAAAAAAGAGGAACAAAATAACTTGGTTGCAATCATTTATAAACTATTAGCTCAGGATCCAACTGAATCCGTTTTCTTTTGGTCTTTTATCACCAGGGCACTCGAATAACTAACCAGAGTTGACATCAGATTAGCATCAGATGCTAACAGCATTCAGGCTCAATTATTTTTTACCAAACCTCTAATTTGACACACAATTTTCAATGTAAGCTAGTGAGCTTATATTGAGTTGGGCTATATTAAATAAATATGACCACCCAAATTGAATCTGACAGAGCAACATTATAACCCATCACTTCTTATTAGAAATGTTACATTTTTAGAATTAAGGATTAATAAGATGGAGGAGGATAATAAACAGGAAATGGCTGTAATACAAATAGAACTTTGTCACAGGTGAACATAAAAGGCAAGAGCGATAACAACATAAAATCAAATCAAAAGTCTTTAATCGATAGAACCAGGCAGGACCACACGAACACCCAACATAACTTCAATACCGGACAATCAACACTAAACAGGAAACAACTTATGGGGCACACTAATGACACAGACATGTGATAGTGATTAAACGAAACAAGAACAGGAAGACCAAATATGGGCATACACATGGGAGAAACCAAACAGACTTTCCAACAGGTGCGTTACAACCTTCAATGTTTCCTTCAGTACACGCAGGCCTACGTTTTTTTCACTAACACCTAAAAAATATTTTCATCAAATTGAAAATTTCTATTGTTCTAATTTCATCTCTAGTTCATGCCAAATGACAAAATATATATTATATAAATAACACTGAATGTGATTATCAAATATAATATTATAGAACTGAGTTTAAGACAATAAGGGAGGGATAATGTTTTATTAATTACATTTTGAATTTCATTATATAAATGTTATTTAAACTGAATGCTAGTATTAACTTGTATTATCTTTATAGTTTATTTTCCCTCAGTGCAGTGAGGGGAAAATGCCCTTTAACAGGATTATGGAAATGCAAAGGTAATAAGGCTGAAACATTACTGGCATTAGCCTTCAGGTGGCCATTGGCTGCTATTACTATGCCACACTAATAGCTTCTTTTGTAGTTCTTTCTAATTCCTGTAGTTAGCATATGTCCTGAAAAGAGGACTAGACTATAAATGTTTAATTCTGTATTCATTTTTACGATATATTGTGGGCTGGTGGGTTGCAATATAATTAAAAAAGGCCAGTGCAGTTTTTTGTGTTTTTAGAAATCTACTAAAATATCAGTGCTACGTTACTGCAGTAAATAAGCAGAACAACGTTTAACTCAATATTTCCTTAACATACATTTACATATATGTTAAAATGTATTATATAGCCTAATAATCCTAGTTTATGATATTTATGATTACAGAGTAAACTTATTCTAAATAATATTAATATTATAACATTACACAATCAGAATCCACAATATTTTTAAAATGGTTCTTGTTACTGATTAACTCAGGGCCATGTTGTTAGAGATTTCACCAGGTTCCAATAGCTCTCTTTTTCACAGCACGTATGGGTAATAACAGAGAAGAGAAATGACTCACAAAGGCTTGCAGCAGAGGTCCCTTGGACAACATTACATCTCTGTAAGAAACATTTGTCAAAAGGCAGCCTATTTCTTCTCATCTGACACAGTTATTGGCTTTGTGTTCCAAAAAGTGATCTATGTAGCCTACATGTACCAGCAAGATGAATTTCATAGACTACAGTCTCTTGATCCCTGTATAACATATCAGAGACCACAGAGAAGAAAATAAGCTCATTTAACATTTTTAATTATTGGAACTACAAATAAACTCAAATCACCACATTCTGTGTTGTGCCAATGTAGAAATTCAGAATATTTTCTATGAGAAAAATACAGAGGAATTTTAGTAACTTGTCTCATTACAGATTCTCTGGTGCATAATTTCTATTCCATGGACATTAGCTACCAATAGATTTTTGGTGACAGAAATGTATTTATCTTATGCTATGGGCTGATGGTAGTGATAATGAGAGATCTAAGGCTGACCGCTAAGCTGAGATGTAGAGCATTATTTATCCTATTGATCCAGTAGAAAAGATAATACCACAAATCCCTGACTGCTTGATTAAATGAGGGATAAAAGTAAGGCCTCTAAGGATATGAAATAGCACATTTTGGTTTAAAAAAGACAACACAAGTGCAACATACAGTCTCAATGTCAGAAGGACTTTATCATTGATAATGTGTTTCAAATTTAAATTTCACACAAAGGATTTTGGGATTTGGGAATTTTATACTTAAGATATTGATGGAGAATAAGCATTAAGGGCTGCGTTGATGCCTATGAATTTGAAGTTAAATTCATTTTATTCTGAAGCATCTTTTTTGAGATGGCAAGCTAGCAATTTGTCTTTATGAGTTTGTTTGGACAGCCATTTTGATTTCCATGCACTACGTTTGCTTGATTGGCTGGTTCATCATTTTTTGTTGTACTTATTTGAAGTGGTAAATAAGTTTTTGTTTGGAACCATGTTGGATGTTTAGGGAATTCTTGTTTATAACGGAATCTGACAATTTATTCCAGACAGCTGCACCTCTGACAGACTATCATTAGCTCCAAATTCTTGGGAGATGTTTTGTTCCCCAAAGACAGAGACAGATTGCAGAAACTCTAGGAATTACATGATTTAATTAAGGTTTACCTTTCATTAAGAAGAGCGTCTTAGTAAGAGAGATGATTTATGTCAAGTGTTTTCAAGTCTCCTGTTGATGCCCTTCATGTCAATGTGAGTCTTATTTTGATATGTGCCTTTACCTAATTACAGCATTTCTGAATTTATCTTCATACCTGATATCAAATGTGGCACTTAAAAAATCAAACATACAAGTTCTAGGCAGTAATTTATGGATAGTGTAAATCATTGTTATCCTAAAACCATTGTAATCCTTCATATTGGAGATACAGTTATTCCAGTAATGGATACGGCAGAGCTAACAGCAATATTGACAAGATAATTAGTTCTCTGTGATAGCTGCTTTATGCTACATTCTGAAACTTCTTTGCACTTGTAAAATTTGTCATTGTTGAGTTCTTAATGCATTCTGCAGATGTGCAGGTCCTAATGATGGGACTCCTAATGAGGTAATTATCATTCATCGATATCGAAGTCCAATTAAATTCTATAAAGAATTTTTCCCTCTTCATTCTCACAGTCATTTAAGTAAGAAACTCACTTAAACCATTGGGGCAGGTGGTAGACCTGGCAGTCTTTGAAAAAAACACAGGCTCGATAACAAAAGAGGCAGCGAGAGGGGAAAAACTGCCATTATTATCACAGATGACAGCTTTGTAGTTTTCCAACTGTGTCAGAGTGAGAAGGAACATCCATGCATTATAAAAATAGGCAGGTAGGGGAGGGGCTGGAGAAACAGAGACAGACAGGGAAAAGAGAAGAAAGTAAAAAAGAAACTTCTATGAGACTTAATATCATACAGTCTTCTTTCCAGATTGACAGACTCTACTCTTATCTTCTTAGTTTTATATTTTGAGGTTTCATGTTTTAAAAGACTTTTTAGTATTTTTTTGTGCCTCATTTTTTGCAACCAAACCATAACCACTTCATTTTTGTGAATTTGTCCAAATCCACTTACTGTTCATTTATGGCATAGTTTTTGCCTTTGTATCTGAAATCCATGATTTGGCTGTTGCTGTGCTGCACAAATTGACCCACATACAGGAGCTCAACTGTCTGTCTGGTGTGACAAAAACAATAAAAAATATTATTTTGATTTGTAATATGAGGATATGACAGTGCAGTTAAGCAATATTTGATTGATCAAAAACCTGTTAAAGAAGTGAAGTAGATGGAGTAAAGAATGAAAGTCATAAACCAGAGTCAGACCAGAGCAAGGCTTTCCCCTTTAACCTTTTATTTACATTAGAAAGAATCTCTTACAAGGCTTCTGCTCTGCAGAGTGTGTTCCAGTGAAAACGAGACCATTAGCATTGGAACTAGTTGGATAAGAACATATAAGAGAATCCATAGATCTCTCACTGAGGTTCGGGATCTTTAAAGTATCCTAGCAGTGAGATGATGATGAGGAATGGCCCCCTAGAATCCTTTTGCTAAGGACCCCTAGCATGCTGCCGGGCACTTTTAAAATAACCTCACAGATAGCAAGAGATCTGTTAACATTATTGGTTTTTGAAGAATGTCTTTGGTATTTAAAATAGTAATGCAGTTAATAAATAAACACAGTTAATTGTTAGGCTGCACCACTGCATATGGGCTTCTTTGATTACATAAAAGCCAAGTAAGTTTATTTCAGGTGTGTGATTGTAACACAGGAACATTGGGAATGTTATTAGTGGCATAGGAGAATTTTAGCATGTTTTTAGACACACCCGGGGAGACAGACTCAGTAATAGAAAGAGAGAGAGAGAGAGAGAGAGACATCAAGCAAATGAAAGCAATGAGATGAAAAGATCCTGTTGTTACATACTCATAAGGTTAGGTGGTCATTCCAGAAACAGTTTTTAAACACTAAACTCACCCTCTGAGCTATTTAAATGAAGCCCATGTCTTTGTTCAGACCAGGAGAGTTGGTGATGTGAGGTGTTACCAGGTGGCAGCCGGTTTATTTTTATGAAGGCAGCATATTGTGTGACTCTTGAATGCCTTTTGTCACATGCCATTAGTCACTTTGAAAGACACCAAGTTAATAGAGTGCTCCCATTTTTTTCTTTCTTCCTTTTTTTTCCTCTCGCTACCCAGCTCAGGAGAATCTATTTGTGATTGATGGTAGATCACTCCAAACTGCTCGACAGAACTTTCAGTTTAGGCTAAGGAAATTGCTCTTTTCTGAACTGAACGGTTGGACTGCATTCACAATACTGCCAGTCCAACAATAAAACGATGATTGATATTTCTTTACATTAGAAGCCAATTACTTCTTACTTTTGACCCCAATGAAATAGATCTTACTGGGAAGAATACCAATTGCCTTTATTTAAATAAAAGCATTTGTTACCTGTGCTTGTGACCTGTGCCTCATTTTACCAGCACAGGTCACAAATACAGAGAAAATTGGGATATACATTTAAAACCTCAAAGCTGAAATAATAAATAGATTTAAGGTGATTCAAGAATTAAATGTAATTCAACAAAATCATCCTTGCTTTCATATGCTAGTGTATTGTGCTATGTGCCTTGTAGCATCTTCCCTGACTCAGGGAAATGGGTGTTTTTGGTTAATAAGCAGTGAACCACTTTCAGTGGGATACAGCTACTGAATGGCTGACCTTTGCTTTGTTGCATAAAAATTACTTACCAGCAATATCCAATAGTAGCGGCACTTGCCTGTATTCACCTTGAGGCTTTTCTGACAACATACATCATTGGCGAGAGCTTGAAATTCCTCAGGAGACCAGTGAGAGCTGTAACATGGGAAACAATTGACCAAAGAGACAATGTCGTTGAGGGTCTATGTATTTGTAAAAAAAAAAAATTCTTTCACAGTTGTTTCTTTGTTCTCTGCTGTTTGATCCCTATCACATTGGTTCAGTGGTTGCACAGAATATATCACTGTATACAGGTAAAGGTAATTTACTGTTACAATACAGTTACAATACAATACAATTTGAACTGAGATATTGAGGTCAATCTTGGTTTGCATTAAATTAAGTTGCACCCTATCTGGAAATAGAAAACAATAAGGGCAAAAAATATATAAACAACATTTCTATCTACATTTAATTTGCCACCAAATGTAAACAATAGCTTTGAGCAGTGTAAAAACAGTCATTATTTTAAATAGAAAGGCATAGAGAGACACTAATTAAATCATTAATCATTTAAGTGGGCATTGGTTGCTAATGTGTAGAAACGTTTAATCCCCAAAATTTTAGTTGTTTACAAATACATCTTATTGAATATCCCATTTAATCTCATTCAATATACAGTATATGTTGTTTTAACTTGCTTAGCAAATTACAGGGCCGGGTTGGTCCGAGTTGTGTTACTTTAAGCCCAGCTTATCTTGCTGCATCAAGGCCTCCTTGTACTGTTCATTTTACAGTGTTCAATCCCTTATTAGCATCATGCAGTGATAACCTCCATTATCATGGTTCAAAAGCTATTCCTGCAATTCAGCTGTTTCCCATAATCACTCTCCACTATAGCTAATGCAGAACAAGCACTGAGTCTGATAATTATCTTGTTCACCCTCCACATCTTTGATGCCCTGAAAAATATAGACCTAATGTCCTCTTGAAAAGACCTGCATCTCATTTATTAGAACACATTTGTCCTGCACTATTGCACATGGAGAAAATAAATGTGATAAGTGTGAGCTTTTCTTTTTCCAATTGCATTATTCATGTGATACACAAGTGAAGCACATTGTACGGGTTTATTAGTGACTGGTGATGTGCATCACAGATATACTCTGTGGGTCAGTGGACTCAGGAAGTGGATGCTGGGATATTTTAAACTATTTTCACTGGGACTCATTCCGGCTTGTTGCACTTTTTTGTCTGTGTAGGACTTTTTGTCGCTGTAATTTCGATGCTCGATTTTTTTGGACTGGTTTACACCTCATAAGTGTAAAGGAGAAAAGGTTTAAACGCTTTAATTCTAATATGGCTTTTAGAGACCAAGTCAAATTTTGGTAATTGGTAAAACTTGTACATCTGCCACATTTTGGGCTGATCTATTACATGCAAAGGTTTCACACATAAGTAAAGTAAAAAAGGAAATATGGGCGTTACAACAACCTTCAGCTAGAATAGGGATTTACTGCCTTCAGTATAATTTGCATAACCATATGCATTACAGTTTGAGTGTAAGTACACACTAAATCCCTAAAGATAAGGAAACAGATAATAAGTTATGTTAGTGTTTGCTGTACACGTCAAATTATTTAGGACTTAAAATTCTTAACGCTACTTCAAGAGTTCACAGTAATTATATTGTGTTGGCAGTATTAGCTCAGGATTTTGTATTAGTTCAGGTCTAATCTGTTGATAAATCTCTGATATATTGCTTTGCAACACAACATGCTTTTTCATCACAGGCTTCATGTTACACATGTTATGTGTTGCTATAATTAATTAAAATCGAAATAACAATATTGCTATAAGCATACCCTCAAAATAATCACAGGGAAAGGGTGTTTATTTGTCTTTTAATAGCAATTACCTAATGCAATTACATATGGATACAGTAATTTGAAGTGTGACCTTAACTTTAGTTAAGCCCTTGGACCTTAACTAGACTTTAGTTAAGGTCTAAGGTCTAATAGTTAGACTTTATCTTTCGCAAGAGAAACTTGAAAGAGAGACATTGAGTGTCAGGGGCAAAAAGGGCTGTGGGGATGGAAGGCATCTGGCAGTGGAGTGCTGTTAGTTAGTTCTGGGTGAAAAGATTTCACAAAGCTTTCAGCCCTTTTATTTTGCAGGAATTTGGAAGATCCACTGCTGAGTCTGTTTTCCTTCGGACTGTTGTGGCCTGCAGAGACCCAAATAGAATGAGAGAAAGAGGAGAAACAGCATGTAGAAGACCTGAATGTGGAGAGGTGGCAGGTAGAGGTGAGTTTGGAGCAGTGGGGTATATGACCCAAAACAGCTGCTCTATTTGTGTTCGCTGTTTGAAGGGGTTGCGTCCCCCTGGTCATTGTTTGGAAATGAATGACTTTATGTGCTTTGTGTATGTGAAGCTGGACTTGCATAAATGAGGTGGCATGTCATGCATGGATTCGGATTCCTGATGGTTGTGGGTAAATGTTTTCTGACAATCCAAGTGCTAAAACAATAGAAGCTGACAAATGTTGATGTTAATTGATAACATTTTTTTTATCTTGTAGATCAATGCGTTGACATACATATGCATTTTGATGATAGCATATACATTATAATTTGGTGATCTAACACGTCTATGCTTCCATTATGTAGCGTACTGAAATTGTATTAAATGTTTTGTTTACAACAAGCAAGAGTTGATTACAGATATAACCTAATACAGTATGAAATAGATTTTGTGGTGTGTGAGATTTGGCTGGGCTTGCTGTTGTGTGGATGTATGTGGGTGAGAATCTGATGTTTTCATTTCCTGCTGGTTTTGATTTCAAGCTGCTTCAGTGTGTCGGGCAGCCTGGACCTACTTCAGCCACAGCATGTCTTCAAGAGAGAAGCTCTAGAGCTCTGACTGCATTCATAAAGTATTGCTGAACCTATGTTTAAAGCACAGGCTTATGGGTAAAATTCTATTTTAGCCATGTTAAATTAACAGTCTCTTTTGTTATGTACAAGATTAAAGATCATTGAATAATATAAGGATCAATGTGCTGATGTAGATCTTTGAGTAACCCCAATGACCAAGCTTCAATAAAATATGTCCTGGAAAACAAATACAAACTATAAACAACCTCCATAATTAGGTCACTGGATGAAAAATTTGATTTCCCCATTTCAAGAACATGCCACTAATTGCATTTGTAAGCAATAAGGACCGTAAGAAAGGTTATATATTTCTTTCTTTCTTTGAATCTGACTATTTTCTTGGAATTCTTTCCTTTTTGGTTCTCTTCAGAGGTACATGCACCTTCTTTGCATCCAAACTCGATTCCAGCTCAAGGCTTCAGTGGCATTTTATACCTTTTTGCCAGTCATCCTATCAAAGGTCAGGAATTCTTAGAGGCTTGTTCCCAAGACTCATCTGTTGGCCTTGCTCCCAGCCAGATGGTTCTCATCTGCGGGAAAGAGAGCTCATTCTTCTTGCTTTAACCAGCACAGCTCCTGGCATTGTTTTTACAGTAGCAATATGGAAGCTCTCTGAAACAGAGCTCATTTATCTGAAGACAGTAATAAATACATCATTCTTAATAATGCAGCATGCAGTAAATGACTTATCCTCCCAGTAATGTACTTATAGCATCCTTGACATATCTACCCTATTTTTGATTATTCTTGGATACTGTATTACTTTGATACATACCTTTAAATGTAACTAATTATTTTTTAACTGTTTTTTTAGGTAGGTTTTTAGGTAGATCACACAAGGCTATATTTGCAAGAATAAATAAATAGCACATCAATTGTTTGGGTTTGTGTACATTTGGGTTTAGGTAAATGTAAAAAACAAATTTAAAATTTGAAAACTAAAGCAATGCATCTGAGGGAAAGGGAGGGGGTGAGGGAATTATTCATTGTGGCAAGTTCATACAGATTGCCCTGTTTAAACCTCAGTAGGGAAGGGTGAAGTGGCATAAAGAAGATGTAAAAAACACGTCCCCAATCACTATCCCTCTACAGAAGAAGAGCAGCGTCTCACTGATTGCACTGGCTTGTTGTTTATGCAGAATGTCCTCTTGGAGCTGTAGCCATTAGTGGAGGCTGCTCCAGCAGATGCCTCAAGCACACAGCTGGAGTGTTAAAGAGGGTCTGTATTCTGTTATAAAACACTGACAAGCCATCAGTGGCTATAGGGATATTTGCCGTCCTGGGTCAGAAATTGGCCTCTCTCACTGAACGCTTTATTGGAAGTGTCTATAGTAATGCCCTGGGTAGATAAGACACAACAAATAAGAGGTACTTTTAAAGATTGCTTTGCACCGTAGTGAATACTGATTCTGTTATTAGCATACACTTAAGAGCTAGAGCATAAAAAAACAGATGAACAGATGACACATGGACGATAACCTTCATTATCATAACCTTTAGGTTAAAATGAAAGCTGTATTTTAGCTTATTAGTTCAGTTATGAAAATTCTGTTATTTACTCACCCTCATATATTCTGTATTTACATATCTGTCTGCCTGCTGCCTGTTTGTCTGCTTGCCTGCACGCCTGCCTATCTATCTATGTTGTTGTAAAGTTATATTTTATATAATTCAATCTCTTTTCTCCCTTTGAAAACATCTTGCAGTTATTGAGCAGGATTGAGTGTTTCTCAAATCCTTGAGCAATGTGGGCTCTGAAACTTGCATAATATCACTGTATAATTTGCTGCTATCTGTCTGCATGTGCCAAGATGAAACTCCAATGTTTGCACGAACAGCATGTGCACAGTTGTAAATTAAAATCGAAAGTAAAGCAAAACACTTTCTCTTGGACTATTTCTTCAGCCCGTGGCTCGAGAAGGAAAGCCAAATATAAACACGGCTGCCATGTAGCTGGATTGAAGAGCCTACCTACATATTCACCAGCACTGTAAGACTGACTATGCCAGACCATCTGCCTGGGATTTGTTGGCTGACTTTGTGAAATAATAAATCAGCCTATCAAATGCATCTTTTTCTACACTTAACTATTTTCATACTAAACATGTTTGTCTAAGTTCTATAAATCATGAGCACTTTTCATGTAGTCCTTTGTAGCTGAAATGGAAGAATTAATTCTGCATGACTTTAATGGGTCGACCTGAGGATATCAAGACAGAAAATAAGTAAATGCAAGAGTAAATGCAAGATTCAGGTCACAGTTTATTGTTTCCCCCTAGACTTGCACAGTTTTAGTTTAATTTGTTTCTTTATTCCATTGAAATGCAGCTTCTAATGAGCTACAGATTTCTAGAATCTACAGTATGCATATAAAATAAAGTGAGATTATGAATATTTTAGTTAATTTTGCTCTCCTCTCCCTCACCTAGTTGTAATGCTCATATTGTTTCCAACATTCTGAATGTAATTTTATTAAGAAGTTATTTTAGTTTTAACTTCAAAGATTTGCATGTTTAACACTAAAGTGTTATAATGAACAAAATTAATATTTTAAAAGTAAAAACAAAATGTGGATTGCATGCATAATACAGGTAGTATTAGATAAAGCCTTGCTTCGGAATGCACACGATTGATTTGCTCAGCGCTTTGACAAAGTTTTTTAATTGTTCAGTCATGTCACGGAACAAACAAACAATTCATAAAATACTTGTTGTTGAGTCATAATATTACAAATTATCATTCAATCACAATATGCATATATATCTTTATGCGCCAAAAGAAAAAAACCTATTACCATCTCCACTTCAAGTGAGCTGAATATTGAATGGTGCTGAAATACCTCAAAGAGGCCAGTCTGAACATTAACGACCAGATCCTTAGAGCCTATCAGCTGATCGTTGAGCTGTTAAGGACTTGATCAGTCATTATAAAGTGTTCCGCTCTGTTTTGTGCTTCCTTTCACGCCCTTGAGCGTTGACGTTCCCTCTTTTTCCTTTCATTTCTGGTAGCCTCAGGGAAGCTGTACTTTTGGATTGGTGAGAAGTGAATGATGTGTCTGTGAATAGGTTCACCATCAGCCCTGTGATTACCCAGCATCCCATCTCGACAGACAACCGTGACCAAGTGTGTAATTAAATATTCAATCACTGCAGAGGAGGTGCAGGTCTGTAGCAACAAAAATGTTGCTTTTTTCCACACTGCTGTAAACTAGATTTACTTTTTAGCATTAATAGTGACCACTGATCTGAGGAGCTACACAATATGTGCAAATGTATTTGATGGATCAGCATGCTAAGAGGTACGTACTGCATAGCGACACACTGTGCTTATGGGTAAATGAAACACAATGTGTCTTATTTTTTATTATGGAAATAATGCGAAAAAGCCCTGGTGTGTAAAATTGGATTGTGGAGAGGAACATATGTCAATATGCATATATGGATAAACTCTGAATCCAGCATGGAAGATGAATGTTCAAAATGTCAGATATCCAAGCTCACAGTGACAACTTTTTTCTTTCTTTCCCTCAAGGCTCCACCATCAGTTTTTATGGCACATCTTTTGCAGACTACAGAACAAACTCAAAGAGACAAATGCATCACCTTAGATAAACACATACACTCTCTCGTCCTCCCTCTCTCTTTGACACAGCTCTGCGGCCGTTTCCACAGCTTCAAATCCTACACGTTTCTTCATCTACCATAAATAAACAAAAACGATCTATAAGGCCTACCGATAACATCTCTTAGTGATCTGTGTTGTGTCTGCACTACAGCAACATTCACAAATGCCAAACCCATGACCTTTGGGGTTGCTAGCACTGTTATTAAGAACATAGGCCTGACTAACTGTGTTTGTATTTTTTTATATGGTGATGTGTTTTCCACACTGAAAACAGATGTCACTGAAATGACATACAGTATATGAGAAGACTAGCTTTTCATGAAGGCTTCATCTATGACACCAAAGATATCTGCAGATTCTGTTGATGTCCTTTTTCATAATTCATAAATGGGAAATGCTATTGATGTCAATGTCATGATAAAGGTCAAACAAATTACTGACAAGTATAAAACACCCTGGAGAAACAACAAAACATGAAAGGAAAATACAGGAAAGCTGTGTGGTGAAACGTATGTGGTGACAAACAAAATGTCCTTATTTTCTACTGCTGACTACCACCAACCCAGCATTGCATGTCAAGTCCTCTTTGCTCTCTGCAAACAGAATGAGTTTTTTTTTTGCAGAATGTGATTAGCAAAGTCTGGTTTAGCTCTGAGGTCAGGCAGACCCAACACAACAATATAATATATAAGTCACTATATCTAATTTTGAGGAAATTTGATTTAAAAATTCTGGAAAAAACATCTACATTTTGTCTTGACATGCTGCCCACATCATTTAAAATGTGTTTTAAAGTAACTGCGGGCGTATCTCAGATCTTTTCTTTATAGACACAGTTATTAGGAAAATTGTCTTCAATAAACTACACAAATTCTCTTAGCCAGCCATTTTTGACCAGTTTCTAACCACAACACAGTGCTGTGTTGGTACTGTTGTAAAACTAAGGCTGCCTTTGACATTGACCACAGTTTACTCTGAGACAGATTGAAAAACTGAGCAGTACTTGAGTAACTGAGAGCAGTAACTGAGAGCAGCTGGTTCTGATGGTAATTAAAAGTCAAAGGTTACTATGTGAACATCAGTGAATCTGAGAGGAGCTCCTTAACATGTGAGTTCCCCAGAGCTCAATCTCCTGTTCAGGCTGTTTCCGCTAAGCAAGATAATGCAAAACAACAAAATTCCCAATGGTTTTGCAAATAATAACTAGATCTGGTTAGCTCTATCACAAAGTGACTTTAGGCCAATAGAATCTCTATACCAGTGCATTGATAATAGTAACATCTAAATGTGCTATATTGTTCCTCTATTACATTATGACAAAACAACTACCATGAGTACAGCAACAGACTTCATACACTGCAGTGAAGATTACACACAATGCTGCTATTAGACTTTTGGACAAAACCCAAAGGCCTCTAGCTTCCCATTGGCTTCTGGTCACATATAGAATTCCTTTGTAAATGCCATAAATTATCTAATTTATTATTGGAGAGTCAGCAAGAAATATCTAGGGTTCATTTTTGGATTACCATTGTGTATAAAATGTGTTATGTTAATAAATGTGCTTTGTCTACACACAACAGCAGACATGCCCACACAAACACACATTATGCCACTATTATATTAAATTACTATGTTACTATTATTCAATTCAATTTTTGACAATGAAAGCCTTTAGAAAACATTCTTTTCCCCTCCAAAAACACTGGATTAGATCAAAAACATAACATCAGACTATCCATTATGTAACTTTTTTATCCAGCTAGTACTGTCTGTATTTTTAAAATGGCTCCCTTGTTCTTCAGCCTAGAGTAAGAGTTTAATTGGTATGTAGAAATGAAGAGCTAAAGAGGCAGAGTAAGAACATGCAATGGGAAATGAAAATCTCCCAGCAATGAATCATTATTAGAATGACACTGTGCTTTGCCCAGTGCAATTCAATTCAAGCACAGTGCCTCTCTACTGTGATACGTTTGATTGGTCCTCTTCAGTGTATGGAACAACGTTATTTTTTAGCACACGCTGTCCTCTCATCAAGAAAAATGTCTCCAACTCTAATTACCATCAGTCTATTTACCGAAAGATTTCCCCCAGTGTGTCGGGATATCTGCACTGTCTTTGCAGATTGTTTTCTCAAAGACAGGTGAAAAAAATACTAATGCTAAACTTTTTTTGAAGTAGAACGCTGTGAACTGTAGAAAAAGTAATGAGTCATCAAGCTTCTGATGGTGCTTAAAATATAAATGAGGCTTAACTAAGGATGGTGGATCACTTGTTGGGGTGTAGGTGAGTGTCAGCTCTTATAAATGGTCAGGGCTGGATGTAAGGACGTGGTGTTTGTGCTGAACTTGAGTTGGGTTCAGAGCTGTAATGAGCTACAAAACTGCACTTTGAAACTTTTATCTAATAATATTAAATGGGAAAACAATTAAGCAGTTCTCTGGTGAATCTCTGATTCACCACATGGATCAAGGAAGTTTCGGAATATTTATACACTGAAGGCTTACACCCTGAACCAGCGAATGGAATGTCATAACTGTTAACAGAAGGTTTTGTAAAGCGTGTAGCTAAAGGATTGGATAGATGGATGTTTTTTTTATCTAAAATGAGCTTTTATCTTTTTTGTTCTATATATACATATAATAGCAATAATAAAAAAGTAAGAGATATTTCCCCTTGCAACACATGATGGGTGAAGATGTGTAGGTGGTTTTTTTTGCCAATTTCAAAAAAACATTCATTGGGACAAAAACAAAAATCAAAACTCTGAGCTAGTTGAGAGTCATGTCTATAAAGTTGTCTATATCAGTTATTGTCTTAATATATCTGAAAGTTTAGAGTTTTAGATTTTTAGAGATTTAGAGTTTTATAAATAGACCATAGCACTGCAAAAAAAAAAAACAAAACAAGAAACAGACAATTAAATAGAACGCTATTGACATTTGTCAGACTGTAGTACATTGGTTTTTTTATTCAGTTGCATGCATTAAATTCCAGGTTGAGACACGTGTCTTCTATCCCTGGTAATCTTATTTGTAATTGATTATGCAATAAATGTCAGGACTGTCACATATCTTTCTGTTATCCCATCAGTCAGCGGGTTAATCGTGCCTAATCTGCCTTCACTGTGCCAGGGCACAAGGTCAAATACATTAGTGTGCTTCCAAAGAATGCTGATGGTCTGGCCTAGACACTTGACCCCTGTGCATGTCTGTCACACTGCATAATTACTTCCATTCATCCCCAAATCTGATCAACTGGGTCTTATATCTCAGCATAGCATGTCAGCTTTAGCTAGTTCTCTCCTTCTCTCTTGTTTCAGTATGAAGTGGATGGTTCACATCATGTTAAATTGTGGGATTTAGGCAGTCATATGGCTTTCCTAAAGGTTGCTGAAGTCCCATTGAACATGCCTGTTTATTCATTTTTTGGACAGTGTGGGAGTTACTGGCTGAACAATATAAATGCAGTGAAGAGCTATTTGTTTTTTTTGTTTTTTTGAAGACCCCAAGTTATTGGATTAATCTTACTACATGATACCATTTGGCTAAAGGGCAACCCAATACCAAACATGAGTGGTCCAATGGCATACCTAGGTTGTCAATAGAATTGACCTAATTTCCATAACACTGTCATATAGCTTTTAGAATTTGGAACTTTAATGAAATGTTTTAGGTGTACACTAAAAAAGCATGCAAATACAAAAAAAAGCAGATTCAATTATTAATTAAAACACTCAGAATTATCCTTAAATCAACTTGTGCTTTGTAAACATCAGGTCCAGAACAAGTAACTAGGTATTCATAGAGCTGCCTGCCAACTTCACATTTGTCAAACAGGGTCAACAACCTCAAATCAAACCAGCTATCTGTCTCCCAGAACTGAGTCCACAAACACTCTATATACATTTAAGCCTTTGATGCTGTGCGGTTTAAGACATTGCCCTAGAAATAAAAAGAGATGTCAGTATTAATGCATTATGTTGAGTTTGTTGTGCCCAGTTATTTAACCTGGCATGGACTCAACTGACAACATGAAGGGGGTGATTTGTCTTGGCAAGCCACAGCCCCAGGCTACAAACACCAGGGCAATTAATAAGAACAAGTGACACTTTTTCTAAATGATTCAACAGTCTTTAAAAATGGCCAGTCCCCAACAGCTAGTGTCTGTGTCGAGAAAGACTTATGGCATTATGTCACATTGCCCTCGAAGGGCTGTAGAATGATTTGCATAAATTAGACTTTTAAAAATAAACTTCCTGGAAAAACAAGTGTTCCGCTTCTAACAAATTCTCACTTTAAAGCACTTATCATAGTTTTTTTCTAATGGGAAAGGACACAGAATTTAGTGCACATGGAGAGTAGAATCACTTTGAAACTGAAAGATATGGTGAATGATATGAAAATAAATATACTTTACCTCACTGCTAATGTTCTCAGTTAAAAAGAGGTACCCTGTGGAACCTGATACATCTATAAAATTACACACAGTAGCCAAGCAAGTCATGGACATTCATTCTCTTGTGGACACTATAAATCAGAAAGAGTTTTTGGTCTGATGGATTTTATTCTTTGCATTAAAAAAGTTACAAAAGGCAGCATAATTGATGCATAATTATGCAACAATTATGTTCAATGTTATTAGCATAAATTGGCAATTCAATTCTACAGATGAACAAAGGCAATCAAAAAAGATTGACTGGGCCATTGCTTATTAATGACTTTATTTCTTCATGCATTTTTATTGCTGGGATATGACAAAGTTAAAGGTAGAGTAGGCAATTCTGAATAGGCTAGCAATAGCAAGCTAGCTTTGACAGCATAAAATCCCACCTTCCCATCAGAGCACTCTCCAAAGCCATGCTTCCTTCAAAATACATGAATACTGTATGTACACAGTTTGACAGACAAGTAGGACATCCTACCATTGCATTCGGGCCGAATAGTGACAACAATGATTGTTAGTGACTGTACACTTTTCACTTTTAAAGACATTCAGATTGACTCCACATTCACCCAAACATTGCACTGAGCAACGTTTTTAATTACAATTCACAAACACAGCTTTAAAACTAAAGAAAGCAGCATCAGCAGTAACTTTATGTTAATCAATTGACCAAAAGTGCAGGGGAGGTCCACTTCCTGTTTCAGCTCTGCCAAATGCAGATTTGTATTGTTTTCATCATTTGGAAGAGGTGAAACCAGAATGTTTCTCTTTGTGTCGACACTTTGTGGATAACATCCTCTGCTTCATCACATCTTAAGTGTTCAAAAAATGCCAGGCCTAATGACTTAATTATAGGGAACCGTTATCTGTGGATAGTTAGAACCTTGACTGATTTAATTAAAACAACATTTATTAATTTACTTCCCTCCACCTGACATGGCATTTAGACTATGATCACTCGCCTGAAGGTGGGGGGGCTTTTGCATATAAATGCTTGGTATTTACTTGCTATTTGTGACAGGAACTCCATATGGAGCAATCCATATGGTAGAAACTTTTAAATATGAATATATTGCTGTATTAGATGACACAGTGTGTCAGCAAACATCTGCAGATGAGTTTACTAACTCTGAAGTAGTTGTAATTATTATTATGTGATGACATTCTAGCATTGAGTGCTTCCCTCATCATTACTTCGCTAGAAACAGACTTTTCTTCTTCTTGTTTGTGAGAGCTCAAAACACGCCTCATTCTTTTGAAGGGGATGCGCCATGATTTAATTGCTGCAATGTAAGTTCAAATAGACAAAACACTGATGTGCAGTGAAGGAATTTTTTGCACAAACAAGACTTATGGTCTGTTACACAAAGGAAATAATTCCCTGAATTCTGTTGAAAATGTTCTGTGTAAAGCCAGTGTAAATAATCAAATACGACTCACATTCATCCTTTGATGCGCTATTTTAAACAATGTTCATAATGTTTTGTTTTAAACATGCTGAGAACCATTAACCTAGATTGGATGTGAAATGAAAAGATCCTGTTTCTTATTCATCTCTCTCTCTCTCTCTCTCTCTCTCTCTCTCTCTCTTCTTCTCCCTCTCTGCTGTAAGCATTGGTTTTGGGTTTTACACCTCAGTGGTAGCTGTCTTTGGAGACCTTTGGCTTCACGTTTTAAAACCATGAGCTTAAAACACCTGGTTGTGGTATGATGTAGTCTTTTGTCTATGTAACTTTATGTCTGAAAGTAGTCACACACTCTCTCTGTCTTTTCCACACCCACCTAATGTGAAATTCATCGGAAACAATCATAAAAACCTGTCAGAAAGATAAAAGAGACACATTATGCTGCCTCTCTGCTTAAAACATCCCTATAACTCAGAATAAGAAATGTGAATTGCTGAAAACACGGTGTATTCATAAAATTAAATTATTTAGTGCATCTAGTGTTGCTTCCAGTCCTGGTAGTTCAGTCCTTCACTACTCATGTGAGTTTATGCTGCACAAGCCGAACGGCTAGACCACTTGTGATTGGTCAGTTCTGTTGCCTCTGCCTATGATGAAGGTGCTTTCTTTTTCTTGTGTCCTTGTTTGACCATCTCCAAAAGAGCTGTAACTTAACGTAGTACCGTTCTACCTTTCTGTTTACAGCACTATACACGGTACTCCTGCTCCTACTGCATTTCCTAACACAGGCTGTCTGGGGATCTCTGGCTATCGAAGACAAAATCTTTGCCACTAGGTGTAGCTCAAGGACTCAGGTACCAGCTGTTTCAAAGATTCTGCAAGAATATAGTGTGAAGACAATGAGACAGCTTGCTGTATGTATTTCATGGCCATCACAATGCTCAGAACAGCAGACAAAGCTTCAGATGATCATCCAACACGACTTTGGAGAAACACAAGTTCCCTTGTTTTTCTTCTTCAATTTGCTCAGTTAGTTACAATGTGTTTAAAATACGTCAATACTTCATAAAGACATTTTTACTTTGTTTGATGTTTTTATACCATTTTATACCAATTACACAACGTCTCTTTTGTGCTTTCAGGATGATTTTTGTTTAAATACAATATTCCTCAAGTTGATGTGCTGCCATATACGTATGCTGACCCAGGCTGACATTATTCATTGCCCTCTGGTGTTCTGTGGATATGTATCATCTCAGTGACACTATTCCAGTCTTGCAAAAGGGTGTGTGTGTGCATGTTTGCATTTGTGTGCATTGCACCCATTATGAAAATATCTGCAGTCAAGCCCTCCATCATTTGGCTTTCTCGTTCTCCTGACAGTTATGAGTGGAGGGGAAGACATACATGACCTGATTTCTGACCGTTCATCTGGCTTCTGGATTCTCATGGTACACGTAACTTAAAGTGGCATTTGCCAGAAGCTGCCTCAAAGCTCTAAGCCCTGTTCATTCTCCAAAACCATATATGACAAGCAGGGCAGAGCTTGCTGGGAAGCATCTGGTATTTCACCGTCAGAGAGAGAAATTTTTTCTGTTGCTTTTTCTGTTACAGTTTTTTCAGAGCATAACATTGTTGGTGTTGGACAAGAGTGAGGCCTCCTGGGATTCAGGGAAGAGAAGATTGTGTTCTGTCCGCTTGTGTGACTGGGCCACCAGCTCAAAGGTGAAATTACCCATGGCTGAATAGTTGGTGAAAGGTGTGAAGACTAGCCTGCCTCCGGTTCCTACATCACCGATGCCCTTTTCCCACACAATGAACGAGTGGAGACAACCAACAAATCATGACAAGACTATCAGGTCTAAACAATGGCTGTGCACTGGACCTGCCCTGTCATTGCTTCTGTGCAGTCAAGGGCGAAAAGGGCAAAAATGAAAATAAAAATGTAAATTTGATTTTTTTTTTTTTGTCTTGTAACTTACATCAGAGGAGAAAGAATAGGAATAGATTTTTTGGCCTCCCATATACGAGATATACATGTAAGTCATAAATAAGAACATAAAGAGTGCATACTTTGTAATTATTAATAAACAGGCTGAATTGAGACACATTTGTAACAGTTCATTAAGGAGAAAGTAGGGCTCATAGACAGTGTTGGACTGGCTTAATTTATCCACTTTGGTGAAATGAACAAGCCAGGTGATAGGAGATTTCTGAACACCCTGCTGTCACATTCTGTGGAAGGACTTTTGATGCTTCCTTGCACTCCTATTATGCTGTCAATTTGAAAGCATATTCAGGTAAAAAAGATTAATTTGCATCATCCTAGTCTCTTTTCTTCACGTCAGCATGGCTAATAAATGATCTTCCTATCAATTTAAATCATATGACGGTTACTAAAGTCATCAAATGCATATTTCATCTGCAGGGCTTCACAGTCATTCCCCAAATTAAACAAAACCATAAAAGTATCCCAGGTTCAAACAAAGTGAGAGTGGCAATAATTTTAAATGTAAAAGCCTCATAGGCAAGTAATACAAATTTGCTAATTTCATGTGTTTTACATAGTTCTGTGACAGTTGAGAAGAGATGCATTTATCACTGATTAACTTTTAAATTATTGGCAAAATTCTTAGTCCAGTAAACCTTTGAGTATTAAGGTCTTAAATATTCTCTGTGCTTCCTACTTAATTTGGTGGCATGAACTGTGAAACTGTTTTTCAACCATATATCTGTGTGTGCATGTGTGTGTACTGGTATTCACATTGTGTGGAACAAATGTGCCACAAGTATTGTAAGACCAGTGTTTTTAACTATGTGTGGACATTTTTGAGGTCCTTGTAATGAAACAAGGTTATATACTATACAGAAAGAGCATTTTGAAATAAAGGGGTTAGGTTTAGGAGTAGGGTTATTGTAGGGGGATAGAATATACAGTTTGTATAGTATGAAACAATTACGTCTATGGAATGTCTCTATAAAACATAAAAACTATGTGTGTATGTATTTATAGATTAACTGGTAATATACATAGCAGAGTTCCATAAAAAATCTTTAAGCAGTAATGTGGCTAACTTAGTAGATTTTGACTCTTAAAGCCGACAAGTTTCTCTAACAATCAACAGCTGGAAAGATTTTCAGCTACATTAATCGTGAAGTAATATGCTGATTTGCTCACATCCACAGGGTATTTTCTCACTGAAACATCTTCACATCAAAGTCTGACAGATAGAACTGTCAAAAGCTCTCCATAACATTAAGGAGCTTCACTCCCATCCACAGTTATGGCAGGAAGTATCTTGCAGCAGTGTTGTGTATATACAGTGTATATTGAGAGACAATTTGGGAATAAATATCAGTGTCAATAAAGGCCTTTTTTTGGAAATGCAAATTAGATCTGGGAATTCCATTTCACATCCAAATTAAATAATGCACCAAACTGATATTAAATTTAATGAAACATCATTTGCCTCAGAGAAATTTCTTCCAAAAAACTTATCCACAGATTTCTTGATAGTTAATTTTAAAGAGGCTAATTATCAAAGGTTAAAGATTAATATTAGCCATCAGACAAAATCATACAAGTGCCAAAAGTTTGATTGGAATTATTCTTCTGATTTGACTAATCATTCATAATCTATTACAATCCTAAAACCTCACAAGATCAAAAGGTCATGTGATGCCATAAATTGGCTGTTAACTTTAGATAAATGCATATAATTTAAAAGCCCCATAGACCCACAACAAAAAGGGAATCTACAACTCACCACATTTTCTGTCTGTGTCTGTGATGGCTTTTAAAAATTACACATCTATTAAATGGTTTGAGTGTTGGAGTAACAGATCAGTCAAGAAGCAGATAAAAACACTATATAAGAAGACTATATGTTACCTTGGACACAGCTGAAAGAAATAAAATGAGGCAAGGAGGCAAGATCACTAGGGTTCTCTTACATAATGGGAAAAATGTAGGTCTGAGAACATGGTGAGCTGTGTTCTAAATTCTCTGTGTTCTATATGCATACTAAGAGTTTGTGTAGTCATAAGCAGAACATATGCTTACCTTCAGTAAGAAGCTGCATTGGTCAAAACACATAATGACACATAAATTGCTTCTCTAACATGTTTAAACCATAATTTGCTTATCTAACAGTGTTTTGCTTGTACAAAGAACTTTTACATTTGGTTCACAGATAAATAAGGTAACAAATTGCCTCGCCTTTTATGAACTGAAGTAACAGGTGATCGAATCAGAATCAGAAAAACAAAATAAAAAGTTATTGCTTGTAATAGTTCTGATCAAATGTATTATCTTACTAAATGTAATTTTGCATGATTCTGGTAAGATAATATCCAGGCTACTGACATGCATTTACTTTTATTTTCATGCTTATTTCGCTTCATCTCAGTGCCTAAAATTCTATGTCTATTGATTGACCAGAAGCTTTGGAAACTCAACGACTGGTCTTTCTCAAACTCCCTGATCTGAAATGTCTATTAACTTTTATAAATAAGTCGTTTCAAACACAAGACATCAGCAAATGTCAGCAGTAAATGTTATAAGAGATAAAGGCTTGGGTGTCTTTAATCCAGTGCAATAACAAAACAGGAAAATATTAGACAAGAGCAAGTTGGAATGGCAGACGACCAAAATCAAAAGGTTATTCAATAAAAATCAAAGGCCTGTCTGTTACAACTCAGTTAAAACCTGTTGAATTTGACATTTTAGATCACTGTCCTTTTTGGGTTTCTTTGGTCCTGATCTTTCTTTCCTAATTGCTTTACAAGACAGAAACCAGTTCTGTACGAGGAAAGATGTTACTCATTGATACATGTTAAGTAGTACATTCTTCTGATGTGCATTAAAACGTTTGTACCAGCAGTTATCTGCTCTGATTATATATCCCTTCATCACTGGGAGGCATAAGAACCAGGAGGAACTAAAATTTGGAACTATTTGGAGTTTTCAGGAGATTAATTTTCCAGCCATAATCCTGGTAATTCCAGGGCTGTCAGGTACATCAGGCCACATCAGAGATGCTCTAAAATAATGATGAGTCTGTGGGTTGTTTGGTGATAATTAGAGTGCCATGTGTTCCTATCTACAAGATAAAACAGCACTTGTTTAATGAAGAGCTGTCGCACTTTAACTGTCTCATGTCATTCTGGGACACTGTTGGAGAAGAAAAAATCTATTTCTATTTACCAAGTTTCATTTCGTTACGTCAATTTTAGGCTGTGTTGCTTTAATAAGGACATTAGGTCAACGTGGTTATCATATGTCATAAAGACGCAAACTGATTTGATTGGTGACCTTCTGTGAACTGCTAGCATTACGCTTTTTAATAAAAGGTCAAATTATATATCACATTTTAAATGTGTTCCTGTCAAAATCGTGTCGATAAGATTAGAGTCTGCCTACTGTTCGAAATAAACTAGTGTCCTATTTAAATCATAAATCAAGCCATTATAATATGAACTTGACCAATGTTGGTCTGTGGAAATTGAACATTTTAAATGCTGAGTGCTTAGATTTAGCATATGCATGGCTTTTTATGTTTTTGATATTTGTAAGTTTTTTTTAACTCTGACTGCATTACAAGAATTTACCAGTTTAAGCTTCAAGCTTCATAGCACCATGTTGTGGGGAGATTGAAAAGATTATTTTACACTGAGTACAATATTTCTATTGTTATTACTTTGACTGCATGACACCGGGTGAGATGTCCCTGCATAATGTTTAGTCTTGAATGAATCGGACTGGATTTCTAAAGGAAATGGACTCTTTATTCAAATCAGCAGTGTGTTTATATGCAACCTATTGGGGTGCTTGTGTCATCTCTAAACAAGATCATCCCGGCGTTTTCCATGACTGCAGCAGCAGGGGGAATCAGAAAGCAGATGGCCTAAAAGAAAACAATCATAACTGAGTCTTTATTACCTCAGACGTTGAGCTTCATGGTTGAATCTGAGGTCTGTGTAATATGGGTGACACTGTGCCCAAGCTGTGTCCATTCACATTTGTAGAGGGAATAGTGTTTTAATTCAAATAAAGGGCTTGAGTAACTTCCCTTTGAGACGGGAGATTTTTTACAACAGCAAAGCTACTGATCCTCAAACGTCATGACAAACAAAAGAAAAATCTTGTGTGCTTAGGAATCTGTAACTCCTGTGGGCTCTATTATAATGCAATGTTTCTACCTCAAAATAGTACCTCATTTTCTAGAGACTGTTTTACTAACTGCATGCTGCTTTCCAAACCGCAGTGCCCTGAATCAGAGTGAAGTATGCATAAGCCTTCTGTTATCATGATTTGTAACAGGAACTAGAGAGGAATCACAGCTATATTTGGGTCTTTTATAAACTGTGGGATTTAAAAAACAAAGCGGTTTATTTTCACCAGACCCAAATGATGTACTGAAGAGACGTCCAGAATAGATGAAGCAGGAAGTAACATAAGCAGAAAGATCCTTGTAAATACTTTAAACCCATTAGGCTCCGTGTTCCGATCCTCTCTTCAGCATTTGTTCTGACTTATGTGTTAAATTCCTTATGCAACACATCACATTATGCTTTTTATAAACACAAATGCCACTTCATTCTACACCAAAACAACACAATTGCCATGTGAGGAGCCAGACTTCTATTGGTATTATAGAAAAAGTTTATTATAATGACTAATATTGACAAATTTAATAATTTATGACTAACAGTTTAGTAATTTTTTTAATTATTCCAATTAATTCCAGTGGGGATTTACAATATACGGTGATGTTTTGGGCAGCGTGAGGGAAGAAAGGTCATAGTGATGTTTCTTTAAAAACAGTTTGGGGTTCTGAAAAGAAGGGAAAAAATTTCTTTCAATCAGAATTTTCCGAATAATAATTTTACAGGCAACAGGTTGCCAAGGCAACTGGTAGGCTATGGGGCTGGTAGGCTACAGTGTTAGTTCATAAATGATTTGTGTGTGTGAGAGTATGCAGCATATGTTAAGACTTGCCAAACTATGCATTAAGCCAGATATCTTATTCAAAGCCTGGACATCAGCAATACACACATTTTATTAGATGGAAACAACTGGGTTTATAAAACTATTTGGGACTTTGTAAACAAACCTAACTGCACACTTCCAGTGTAAAAGTGTTAAAGTTATGATTCATTCAATCAAATTATATGTTTCATTTTCCTTATATAGTAAGAATATAAATACGTTAATTTTACTATAGAGACCTTATTATAAATATTCTTAATGCATTTAAAAAGAAATGTTAGTTTTTGAATGCTACAAATTACTTATGAAAGTAACAATCGTGATATAAGTGTGGGAGTCTTACATTTCGAACCCCCTAGTTTCTTTTTCATTTTCAATCCTGTGTGAGTTGTCTGGATTTCCCAGATGAGCTCTTGCTTGTGGCTAACAATTTACAGGCCACGAGTGGCCTCACAGACCAAGTAACTCTCCCTCCCTGTGGCTCTTATTTTCTAAATGGACACTTTCAAAGTCTTGCTTCAGGAACCTTTTTCCCAGTGTCTGTCTCTATCCCTCAAGTTCAGTGCAGCTAGATCAACTGGGACTGGAGATTTGTATTTACATGGCTTCTCTGGAGAGAAGCTTGCTGTGCTATTCTGGTTTAGAGTTTAAGAATGGGTTAAAAACGAAAATACAATCAGCCTGAGCTCTTATGTTCTCACAGTTTTTGAACAGCAAAGCTTTTATCATGCATTGTGGTTAGCCATTAGCAAACAGTCTTGAGCTTCAGGTTACCTTTAGAATTTATTTTCTTTATTTTTTTGGTATTGCATAGAGCAAAAATTAAATCGTTAAATCGGTTAAATCACTGGCCCAACTCTTTCTCACTTTGAGAGGAGAAATAGTTTATTTGTTATTACCTTTAATATTTTTTTTATTTTAAAATATGCTTTAAATCATTCTCCCACATCTCAGGCATATAGGAGCTATACTGCTTAATTTGCATTTGGAGTCACCCTCTGTAGCAACATTGATACGAAGGATGCAATGGGGATTGGGCATCGCAGGCAGGAAAACTATTTTTGTCTCCCACATGAACAAATTAATTTGTATCCTGGACTGCTTTTCTCCTGTACCGATGGGCTCTGGATTTAACAGAACTAGAGCCTCATCCCAGCCTCGGTGCAACTGATTTCACTCCCCAAAGACCCCAGCAAGTCCCCCATTTGTCACTGGTAAGCATGCTGACAAGCCATGACCTGAAGCAAGCAAAACAAAGGGACAACAAAATCAGCATAATTCCTCTCAAAATGAAAACACATTCTTCATATGGGGGGTAAAATAAAGCAATTATCCTTGCCATCAGTGGCAGGATGATGAATAATGGGACATTGGCATGAAATGTGACACTGTTCCTAGAAAAACAAATGTCTTACTCAAAAGATAAAGAGGAGCTTTTTAGAACCCAGGGCTTCTTGAATGCAGTTAAAATGCTGCATTTGAAAACAATGTGCCTGTTGTAGATAATTGCTGTACATTCGCAAAAAAAATGCTATGAGGAGTCGTTTGAGAAAATCACGAAAGACTAGGCGCTAGGAACCATTGCTGAGCGTACAATCAAACTTTAGTAAGGAATGATTACTTACTGTCATTACGAATCCTTTGACTGCTCCAGTGCTCTGCTCCCTTGTGGCGAGCAGTGAATTAATTTTTAAGTGTTTTTACATCCCCACACTTAATACGGTTGATGAAGAATGGGTGAATGTACGTATGGTGGAGGTGGGGTGGGGAGAAGCCTGATGAAATTACAATGTGAGCTGATTGAGCTGCACGCGGCTGGCATGCAGCTGGGAAACAGGTTAAAATGATGAATGGAGATTTGTGTCAGGGGTGTGGCTAAAGGTAAATGTGGAGATTGTTTGGAAATCTCATCTTCACAACCATTCCAGAATCTCTGTTTGGGCCCAGATCCATGGCACCCGACCAAAACCAGTCAATCATTTTCTGGGCAAAGTCCGCCTCCGGTGGTAAAAAACAGGACGTTAGAGGCAGCGCAGCTTACATCTGAAGATTAAGACAAGGTCTCAATTGCCACATGCTCTTTTTCACTGTTGTTTTGTATGAGAAGGTTTGTTCAGATGCCCAATGGAGAAATGTCTTTCCTCTAAGTGCCATTTTAATCTTTTCTGTGGTGGCAGTTAGTTATTCATTTTCATTCAGAGTGGAGCACTTCATCTGACCTGTGATCAAGAAGAAATCTTGAAAACTTGCTTTTGAGGGCCTCACTCTTAGCAGGTGTTTATTTGTGTGTCTGTGTGTGATAGGAAAGGAGAAAGAGAGAAAATTGGTTGCAGTGAAAGTGTTTTGATGGTATGTCG
Source organism: Ambastaia sidthimunki (assembly GCA_036877625.1). Classification (NCBI taxonomy): domain Eukaryota; kingdom Metazoa; phylum Chordata; class Actinopteri; order Cypriniformes; family Botiidae; genus Ambastaia; species Ambastaia sidthimunki. Next base: position 205,812 of record JAZGTK010000017.1, on the reverse strand, counting down.
ACTAACGTGTCTCTTTAAAGGGGCATACTGTATCTAATAGAAGGAGCATGTAAAATAGAAAACTAGCTCACACATCCTGAATAAACCTGAGTGAAGGTTATCTGAAGGTCTTCAGGAAAGGTGATGACCGAGCTCTAGGAACAAGCGAGGACCTTCTATAGTGAAGTTGCTACTCAGCACACATCCCCAACATTGCCTAAAACACAGAGCCCTGCTAAAAGTATTTTACACTAAACACACAAAGAGGTGTTCGACAAGGAATTCAACCACAGGTCTCCTGGGTTGTGTCAGCTAGTGTCAGCATGCCATCCAAGCGTGTTGTGGGCCAATTGGATTGACGCAATGAGATTCAGACACCAGTCACACTGAAGGCCTTTCTCATAGTGTCAAACCACACACAGTGTCAAGTTTTCTTGAAAGTAGCTGATACATGAGGGAGAAGCATAAAAGGCAGGAAAAAAGAAAAGATAGAAAATGGAAAATATAAAATACATGATGTTTGGGAGCAGATGGTGTTACTATGATTAAATTAATTTATGAAAAGAAAGGAAATAGTTTAGCAAAAATCCCATAACATGTACATGTAAACGTGTTAAAGTACTTGGGTGGGACTACATCACCATGAACAAGATCAACACATACTGCTACAACATATGTCTGTAAAAAATAAATTTAATCATAACTTTTCATATTATGGCATGCTTGAGGCTCTTTCTAACTCTTTCTAGTTATTTCTGTTTGGAAAGCAGTTATACTAACAGCATGAAGGGCTGATTAAACTCCATTAAAGTAGTTTTTTTTAAGAATATCTTAATAGTACACCTGTCATATGATATTGATTTTATCAAGAGCCATTAAGACTTTAAATAGAGTCTGTTAAATGGCATCTCTGTTTCTCTCAGTGTGACAGCAGGACAAAGTGGAAACTTGAATCTGCTTAGCAGAGATGCTGATGACCATGTCTCTGTTTTGTGACCAGTGTTGCTTTAAAGCTGTTGCTTCGTGCATAAATCCTCCAAAAACGTGCCTCTAAGGGGACTTCCAGCCAAGCTTGTAGCTTTTGTCCCATTTTTTTCTGATTTGGGTTCATATATCATCAAATTAATAGCACGGTCAGCTCAGAATATTTGTTTAGCTGTTTAATTATTTTGTTTATCTTCTATATACATGTATCTGTATCTATAATCTTGGTGCTTATTTAACCATTAATGTTATTTATATCACCAAAATCACGGAATGTGATATCTTCAAAGAGGAGTTATGATGTGTCATTGAAATAACTTTGTAAATGTATCCCACTTTTTTAATCTTACTTTAAGATTATTTAATTACAGCTCCCAATATTATATCTTAGAAAATAGGTTAAGAAAATCACACATGCACTCACTTTTGTTTTTATGTTTGAAGCTATTGACTCTTAATTCATAAACTGTGATTGATCTGTGGTCTTATAAAGGCTCTTCTGTTCTCTCTAATCCTCTGAGGTCTCTGGGAGCTGGGAAATGTTTCCTTGTTAATCAAAGCAGTTTGATAAATGCTTTCATTAAAACATCAAAACTCTCAGCTTTAATATAACTTAATAGCATTTTAAACATCACCAGATAAATTTTCCTCAAAGAGTCAGTGTTGCTGTGTATTGATTGATAAATATGTAGGATGTTTCTGACTGACACAGACACAGTATAGTGGTCTTTTAAAGACCTTTTGCTGTGATTACATACAGCAGAACTGAGGTGCAGCTATCAAATGTGTTTATGATATTAATAAGTAACTTTATTATTATAGTTACAGTTTAGTATTATATATTATTATTAGTATGTACACTAAAGATGTGCTTGGATTTTGAGTATTCTGTTCAGTTAAGGTCAGTAACCCACTGAAAACAATTTAACTTCAGTTTGTCCTGAAAGTTGTGTTGCTTTATTAATAATTACTGTATGCTATTGCAGACTTTTGAGAAGTAGTTGATATCCTTTATGACAGCAAAAAGCAAACTGAACTTATTTAACCTCTTGTAGAAGCAAGAGAGAAGTTGAAAGAACCTTTGTATTTAACAAGTACATACTGTGCCATAACTTGTATAGAATGTATTCCAACATTGAATGAATTCTTGCTGCCTGCTGTTACATTTATTAATGTAGAACATTTTGTTCTATTTTAAACACAATCTTATGGTAGAACAGAGTAGTGGAGAGGTGGGAGGTGTTTTTCCCCAGACCAGTAAAGCAGGAGGTTCTCTGTGAATTCCCCACAGAAGCTGGTGGGTCCCTGGGGGGAATAAGTCAGGATCCAGTCTGACTTCAAAACCTGGGAACAGCTGAGCTTGCCATCTGCCTCCTATTCATGGTGGATACCTGTAAGTCGATTGCTGCTTTTTTCTATTTATGAAGAGGTGAGAGAAAACGCTTGGTACTTACACAACCACCGAACCCAGAAAGATCTCAGCCTTGGACCATTTTAAAGAGAGACACTATATAAATAAGAACAGGTGCGCCATACAAAAAAATAACAACATAAAGAGATTATAAACAAAGATGTTAGGAAAACAAACCAAAATGTATTTTTGATAAGCAGAATATTAGTATTGTGGAGGGATTATGCAGAATTCATGATGATCCAAAACTCATGATTTTTGTGACATTCTCATTTTTCACACTAGACTCACTCCACTGAGTTTAATCATGGAAACAGATTTTGGTTTGCTTTTAGATGCTGAAGATCACTGCATAGAAAAGCACTAGCCACTATAGGCTGAGTGATAGGATTTAGTTCAGTCTCTGTTATATTTCCACTACATGTTTTTAACTGCGTCTTGTATGCTGCCATAAGTGCACAATGAAATGTGTACCTCTGAGCCATTTATTATTATGACAAGTCAAACAAACAAAAAAAATGAGACTGTAACAAAACAGTGAACTTTATTTGTATTTTCTGTGGACTTTATTTCAGCATAATACAGCACATAGCTTATATGCCACATCTTTTGAGGCTGTACTTCCCCAGTTTCATTTACATAGCAGATGCAACATATAACTGAAGCTTCAGAGAACCTGTGCAGATAACATGAACTATTGTTGTACAGGGAGCCCATTGTGATGAAAGCAAGGAAGAGTGAGGCCAGGACAAAACCATATGACAATGTTGTGGAGCACTGTGAACTGCTACATGTCTCTAAGTTATTTTAGGATAAAGACAGTGTAGTCATCCTTTAACATCTGCATAAATTCCACGATGGAAAGTTAGGATAGCATTGAAAGCAATGCAATGCAATTCTGGTCAAAAATTTAGGGGCACTTACTCTTCAAATGAATCTTTATTATTTTTGTATTTATGTATGTATGCATGTATTTTCCACATTTTAAAATAATAGTAACCAAAACTATGCTTTAAAAAAAAAACAGAAAGCCGATAGAATCAGAACCTATGCTGTGCTCTTATTGGTCACTTTTCTTCATCATTTGGTCATCCATTTCAAAAGTCATCAATTTCAAAAAAACATTTTAATACTATTTTGGCATTTATACATGTTTGCATGTATGCAAAGCTAATTTAAGCTTGTCTTAAAAACAGAAGGTGGTAAGATCATTTCAGTTTTAAGAAACATTTCAGTCATGCGATCACACACTTTTGACTGTTAGTAAACAATGTTAGAGTAAAAACCAAATGCCACATTAATCTCACAGATGAACTTCCAAAACATGTAAATACATCCTCAGGTGCATTTCACATAATGAAAGCAGATAGCAATCAATAGTCTTCACTCACTGAGACACTGGCAGATGATTTCTGCACTTTGATGACCAGCTCTTCACTAAATATATAAATAATCAACACCTGTTCTTTTGAAATGATTCACCAAATAGGTCATTGGCATTCATCAAAAGTCGCTGTCATTACTTAACCAAATGAGATGGTGTTAATTACAATAAATTACAGATGTGTTTGATGCATTAGTGCAGCTTTAGTGAACACAGAGCAGCAGTTTTGTGCCTAATGGCTGCTGGTCAATAGAATGTGTGTGTTTGTGTATGACTGTTCACATGCAGAAACGCGAGAGAGAGAGAAAGAAAGAGAGAGAGAGCACCTATAAACAAGGCTATTTTTCAAAACTTAAACCCCTGTGTTCTAACTTCCTAGGAATTTGCGATACAAAACAAGTGCCATTTCTCACCAAGACCTTTAGGGTGAAATGAGCTGACCGTCACATTCAGAATGAATTAAGTATTTGAAATGCTGAGGCGTCTGGGATGAAAAAAGAAGGTTAAAAGCTCTTCAGCATATAAAGTACGAGCTGCAAAGACTTCAGAGGGGAGGGTGCTGACCGAGTCCACAGTGGCCCTCTATGGTTCCCTGGCTTTCAACACCATCGTATGAGCTGGAAGATGGTACCCGGCTTTGAAGTAGTTTCCTGTTCTCACTCAGTCACTGAGAGGAAATTGAAGTCAAGGGTTCATAGCACCTAACGCTGCAAAAAATGATCTCACACAAGAGTAGACAGGGGAATTAACCTGGACACTTTCTCCTAAAATCAAGCCGATGATGAAAACAGCACTCAGAGATGCTGTGAAACTGATGTTCACTAGCACATAAACAAGTGGTACAGAGATTTCAGACAAATTCACATACATCATGTTTCACAGGAAGCTAGACTTCAATGTCACTACACTCATGTTCACATTAAGCCTACAAAGCCTGACAGTGAGCACAGGAATATGCTTAAATATTAAGGCTTTATTGTTAAAGACAGACCTAAATGAAAAATGACTAGACTTGCCTGCCTTCAGTGTTAAGACTGCTTTAATGAGAAAGACACAGACACCTCCAGAGTCAAATATTCAAATTCCCCCTGCTGTGAAAGTGCCTAACAGGGCTGAGCATGGCCAGACCTGTCTCATTTTGTCTCTTAAGTATGCCAAAACTATTCAAAAATGCCATATGAGCCTGGCAATGTGCCAGCAGCACCCTTTAAACCTTGATCTTAGGGTCTGTAAGAATTACCAACAGCTAATGCAGCAAATTTCATGACAATAAGATGATGTCAGCAAAAGCAGCTTTATGGGAGAGGAATGCTCATGCTGGGCAGGAGTCATTTAACCGCGTACCTAGACACACACTCATTCAATTTGAGGAATTCTTCTCTCATCTACTGTATTACAGCTTAAACAGCTCTCTGAAGGTCATAGTTCCAGCAGAGCAATACAGACAGATACAAGGTGCTAATAGTTATAGGAAACACATTTAGGAGAATCTTTGTTAAAGTGGTTTGTACCCCAAAATAAACCTGTTAGAGAGAGGTGTGCTCAATGACCCTTCTGTGTGGTTATGCATTATGTTTTGTCTGGTTTAGCTTTATTAGCTTCCTACAGTTGTCCCCTGTCTTTGTTTAGTAACAGTTGATGTTAGCCTCTTGAATAATAGTTGATGTTAGCCGCGGGAACGCTGTGTTTGTTCCTCAAGTTTGTGCTTTGCTGACATCCAATTTGCCAAAAAGAGGTAAATAAATACATCAATTTCAAGCCTTTTAGAAACTCTTGACTTTCCTGTAGCCCTCTGACACTGGTGTGCAATCTCAAGACCTTCACTCATTATCCTCTTAGTCAAGTTGAAAAACTGTACAAAAAAATACAAGGAATGGAGAAGAAGCAAGGTGCTCCTAAATCTTTTACTGAGGAAAACAAAGATTGGCATCTGCTTGCTGAAACAAGCTATTAAGAAGAAGATGTGAAGTACGAATGTAAAAAATACTGGACACATGCATAAAATTGTAGCGTTTATTGCATTTACCTTATCTGTTTGGGGCACTTTTGTATCCAAGGCAACAGGCCACTTGCAAACTCCCTAAAAGGTTAGTGCTCCTGGGCATCAGTGGATCTCCCTTGGGTGCATCAGTCAGGCAGAGCATGTAGACCAAAGCAGAAACTCTTCATCACATCACCCACCCACATAAACCCCTGATTTCAGCTCGACCGCTTAACCCAGGCCTGTCACAAAGAAGATGTTAAAGGATGGAAAAAACACTGTGAAAGATAGCTATAACAATCTGAATGCTTCACTTCCTATGTCTATATTCATTTGCATGTATAGTACAGAGAAAAAACTCAAAGACATGAAACATTCAGCTTACCAAACTCATTTTTCTCAAGGAAAGTGTTTCAGATCGTTTTTGACAATAGTTGTGGACTGATCAGGGCAGCACTTAGACAGCAGACAGTTCAATGTGACACTAAGAGGGTTTGTGATATGCCAGTAGCAGAAGCACAATGGAAGTGACCAGGGGCTGTGAATGTTTTTTCCTGCCATTTAATCTTGTCTCAAAGATGGTTCATTAGTCTGGAGGACAGCAAACGGCACAAAGATAAAACCTGATCTGTGAGTCAGGGACACTCCACAAATCCATTTCCATTCAGCTCTGCACCCACCGGCTATATCATCAAAAGCACTGCTCTGTTTCTTGCTCAAATGAAATGAACAGAGCAGCTCATACATTTTTTCTGTTTTTTTATGCTCCTCCTCCTTCTTCTTCATCTCATTCTCAATTTGAGTGCTCATTCTAAATGTTGAGATGATGAAAAATATAGATTTTCCATCTGTGAAACAATATATATATTTTCTGAGCCACACCGACAGCATATCTATACAAATACACCCGTTCTAGAGACCAGGGTCTCTGGTGTTCATGTAAGTGCTGCTAATCATTTATGACCTTGATGGTTGCTGGTTCCTATCCATAAGGGACTTATGAAAACAGCTTATGTAACTATCTATTGCATATATATGCAACTATGGATATATGGATATCAGATCATTGCTGTAATTGCTAATATTGCTAATATACCACATAATAATGAAAAATGCTCAAAGTGTTTAAGATGAACACAGATGGCATCTGTAGTATATGCTTTCCAGAGGGGACGTTTCATGTCTAAGCTTGAACATGGTGTGACATTAGGATGATCAGTTGTCATTAATGCCTGGGGAGAGAGTTAGAGAGACGGAGGGAGCAGACTGTGTTCTTGGAGAGCCTATTAAAACTGACAGGGACAAGGTGGAGGAGTCGAATCGCAGCCTTATTGCACCCCTCTCCTCAGCTCCTCTATTGACTGTGGTTAGGATGTAGCTTTCCATGTCCTGCAGAAATAAATTAAAAGTCAGAAATAATTTGGCTGATGTGGAATGCAAGTGATTTTTTTTCCTATCCCCTCTTTGCGTCTAACTTTTGAATAAAATTCTCAGCCAGTCTGAACAAACAATTAAACACCCTCTTTGATGAGGCGGGAATATTTTTCTGCCAGTGACAGTTTTGGAAGACAACTGTCTTCCAAAAGACCTATTTCACTTTTGCCAAGAGTGTATTTCAAAAAAGTCTGTCACAGAGTTCTTGTTGTCGCACTGTTACGTGTTTAATTGAGCAGTTTAGACAAAAGAGACGGTAAGAGGTTTTTCACTAATTAGACAACAAGCGACTGTCTGTTTCCAGCTCATGCTGTATCAAACTTCAGCTTCTTCAAGTTTCTTTTTGCTGGCAAGACAAGGAAAACACAAAAATAAGAGCAATAAAATAACAACATTGCAGTACATGCCCTTTAAAGCTGTCCTCCCCAGGTAGCCCTCTTTTTACTAAAGGAGAGCCGTCTTACTAACAAGCTTTATGGTATTCTTGGTGCCCGGGTGACAAATAAAGTGTCTGTTTCCAGAGTGACATGGGAGATGTGGCACCAGTCAGGTCAGCGCCCAGTCAGAGCCTCAAAGTGTGCCCTGATCATGATGAATGGAAAACGCAAACAAAGGTGGCATATAGTTCTCACACTGTGGGGGGAGATACCACAACTTCTGTCGAGTTATATTGTAAGCCATTTATTTTCTGTGTCTGAAAACTAATACTGTATATTCATCATGTGTGTTTGTGTGTGTGTGTGTGTGTGTGTGTGTGTGTAAGAAACAAGCTTTTATTTTGTTGGTGATAAAATATGTGGTGTGCTAGCAGTGAGCACTCTCTCCCCTCTGTACTTACAGAACATTGTCAGACTCTGCTTTTGAAATACATCTTTCCTCCCTCTTGCATCCTAAACCATCCATACACTCTAATGTCTCTCTTTCTCTTTGTAACAGATGCATGAACATGAACACACGTATATCTCTTGCAGCACTGGTAGTGTTTTAAAGACATAGTCTGTCACAGGAATCACATGAAAAAAACACTTCAGAAAATCATGGCTGTTTTGCCTTTGATCAAAGCCAACAATGTCAATTTTGATGTTGAAGTAACATATGATGAAACTGTTGGAAAGTTGTTGCAGCTGTACCTTGCATCTTAATATTATCATTCTGAAGATTTTTTCCTCTAGTTCTTTAAGAGATTTACTAGACACCCTTGCTAGAAGACAAGATTAAAGTCATGTTTGTTTGCATTTAAAATGACCCCCACAGTCAGGGGAGTGTGCTTGCAATAAACAACATGGTTAAAATAATACATGCAATGTAATCCTCAATAAAGCTGACAAGATAAACATCTTAGACATCACTGAGATTTATAATTTACAAAATTATAAATATGAAATTAATGAAATAGAAGATGATGCCATGGTCTTAACCTCACCTCAGTCTTCAATATATTTTGCTCTGGGCTTTTCACTTTCCCCTCTATAAATGTGTCATTAGTTTATAAAAGATGCAGATTTAACACCTGTGAGACCAAATGGTGTCTGTCACTATGTACTTAACATATAAATGATTATAGCATGACTGATGGTACAGACAAACCACCAGCAGGCTAAAACATTACCTTTCAATTTTAATGTATTATAGAAATCTAAATGTATTAAAATAACATTGTACCAATGCTTCAATTGTACTTTATAGTTATATTCTTTGTGGTCATTCTGATGGACCCATTGTCCAAAAGAGCAATTCATTTACACCACTATTCTAATAGCCTCCTAAAAGCTAAGAGAGAGAAAGTTGTTGCAGCTGTACCGTGCATCTTAATATTATCATTCTAAAGATTTTTTTCCTCCAGTTCTTTAAGAATATAAGGGCCAATATATGTATAATCATCAACGGAAGTTTTGAAGTAATAGGCTTGGTAAGTGATAAAACTTACCAAGAAATAAAATATACAATATTAACTTTTTAAATGTTTATTTAATGGTTTTGTCTACAACAATAATGTCTATAAATTGCCTTTCTTTGGGGGATTTATATAATAATATATGCACATTTTATTATTTGGCATATTGTGCAATTAATCAATAAAAATGTGTTTATTTTGGCTTAAAGAAAATCACCACCACCATTATTAATTCATTCCATATTGTGCTTCTCTTCTTGTCAGTGCAAGTTTAAACAATGCACATCTCCAACTTCAAGTGGTCCAGTTTTTCTGTTCTGATTTTGCTGGCAATCAAACTGGCAGATTCATGTGGAAGGCTGTTTATTGGATGAGACAGTATAAAAGCTGATGTGTGATTTTCAAGGTCATTGCCAGGCAGTCCCAAGACAGTGATTTAAGTCAGAAATGACATGATATAATGTCACTATATGACAAAGCTAGGTGCTTGGGGTGGGGGTGCGTGTGGGGGGTGTTAAGTGCTGGGGGTTATGGAGTCTCTATCTTCAGTGTGGGAATTATAGCTAATTGTCTGTGTAATGCAGTGCTACTCAGTTTTTGGACAGGTTTGTAAAAATTGTTGAGTTTAAAATCTATATGACAGTCTTGCAATTAGTCCTACTGCATACAAGAGCGAAGGTGAATGACATCACAGGTGATATTACATCATCAATCATCACCACACTTAACCATGAATGCCCTTCCTCAGGGAATGGAAAGAGTGGGAAAAATGGCCTGATAAACCCTAAATGTGAGTCATTATTAATTAAAACAACCATCTCTGCACTTAAACCATTCACCTTCCCCAGAATGACTGCATATCGCTACATGAAGGGCTTGTTGTCTTATTGAAGGTCATTGAAAAGTAGTTTGGTTGGCTCCTGGGGCCTGTCTTGCTGGTATAAGTGGGAAAGAGAGCCCTATAAAACTCATTCAAGACTCTGTGTACAGCTGTCATCTGATTGTAGAAGTCAGCAGGAAAGAGAGAGTGCTCCATCTACTAGCTTGTGAGCTGTTAGCTTCCAGTTGGACAATGTATTTATTTTTCTCCACTGGCCTTATTTATTCATCTTAAAATATGCATCAGAGGTTTGGTTCACAAGAAGACACGTCAATGCAACACCAGTGACAGCAAAGTCACTAGACAGAAAACTGGAAGGACCAGCTTGAAAATCACTTAAACTGGCTAAAGTTGTAGTAGACTGTCAACAAGAAAGAATTGATCAAAAGAAAATATTGATTTTATAACAATGAAAGGGGCTCTGTCTTGTGAGGGATTAAATATTCATTAGCATGTAAGGAATTTGGCAGACATTTTTATCTACTGTGACTTTTATCTACTGTGACTGAAGCTATATGCTATTTGAGTTTTTGTGTTGCCTGAGAATCAAATTCATGACATTTGTGTTACTGTAGCATCACGCTGTATCAGAGCTACAGCAAAGCCAAGGGAATGTAACATCTTGTTCCATTACAAAAAACAAAAATGGACTGCTTTGTATTAGAAATACCCATCCTCTCCATATTTGAATGTAAATATGTAAATATGAAATATGAAGAACATGCTTAAACAGATCAAACAATAATGTATAAGTTATTAGAATGTTTAAATAAGAATGGTTTCCCTTTTTTAGCAACAGCAGAGTGGAGGTTGTGCACCTGCCTTCACTGTCAAGCACTAGTAAACTTTGGTGATTTAGTTAAAGGAAAATTTGGCACAGGCCACTGGAGACTGGGAATTCATTTATTTTCATAATACAATAGCTCTTATTAAAACATATTATTTACGGGTGGGTGGTGGAGGTCTACAGGGTCTACAAACACATGTGCAGAATATTTTTAATGAATCAAAATATTAATACAAGACTGACTACATAAGATGAGTCTGAATGTTTGCAAAATACAGGCACAAGACAGTGACAATGATGTGCAGCACAATCCTGAATCAATATTTTAGATAAGAGTCTAGATAACATTGACTGCTTCATCTTATCTGAGGGTGATGATCAGTGGAGTCATGAATCAGTATTTATGGATCATTACAGGATTAGATGTTGTGCAGCAGTTATAATTACAAGCTGACTTATTAAGACATTGATGCCTTAAATTGCGTTTAATTAATGAAACATGTATGTGGCTGAGCACTAATTGATACAAATGAGAAACTCATTGGTCACAACGATAAGATGTTGATTGCATTCCTTTGGAAGGATAGCAGTGTGGCATGTTGGATATAAAGTTTGTTAGATTTTTAAAAATATAGTTATTGTTTTAAATAAAATTATTATTTTTACAATTAGCTGTGTTTTATTCATGTGTACTAAAATGTTGTTTATCTGTTTGTAATTAAAATTGCTTTTGTGCTGTCAGTGTTAATGCACAATATCTTTTAAAATGGCACAATGTCTTTCTTATGCCAAATTTGCTTGCAATTGTTTTCATTTTGGTTTAACAGTAATTTTTAAGAATATTATACTACAAAAAAAATCTCATCATTTATTCACTTAATATCCTTTCTTTAAGCAATATTTTGGTTTAATACTTTGGTTTAATCGTTTTTAAGCATTTTTACATTTGCAAAAGAAATAACTTATATTTAATCTTTCAGCAATATTTTGCTTTACCAATTTGGTTTGGTGATTCTTATTTGCAAAAGGAATAATTTACTTATTCTACCATCATTTATTTACCCAGCCTTGTTCACTGTCAGCAAGCAAACTGATGGAACATTATTGAACTACTACATTTTTAGAAGATGTCGGAGCAAGTTGTTGAAAATTGTCATATACACTTTCAGTTCCTTCCATTCCACAGCATCCAGGCTTGCAGAAAGGGCTCCAGCAGTGTAGAGAGGAAGCTCATTTGGTCACACTAACCCTGCCAGCGCTGCCCCAGTAGGAACCCTTATTGCCATGTTGTTCCCCTGCTGCTGACCTTTAGTATGTGGAGGCAATGTCAGGGATGATGGTCTGTTGTGCTTGAGCCATTTCTGTGTGTCTTTTAAAGCTTTCAGACAGAGAGCGTGAGAGAGTTTTCTGTATAGTGTGCTAAACAAGGGCTACTCAATACTCTCGTCTGTATGATGTCTGCTCTGTGGATGTGTGGTCTGGGGTTCACCGGACCCCAGAGAGGGGAGAAGATCCCAGTCTGCCAGCGGCACTTTTCCCTTTCTCCTTCAAAATGGGGCCTTAATGATTTATAGATCTTTGCTTTAAAAGCCATTAGGATTAATCCCATGGCTCATTAACGGTTTAATTAAAATGAAATTCAGTGGTTGGAGTTAAGCAGATTAAAACCATTTCTCCTTGGTAGCTGGCTGCAAGAGTTCTAACTAGAAATTCTCCTCTGTGTTTTAGGAAATAACTGAGTCTGGTTTGGGGCTGGAATGACATGTGGAAAGTCAACAGGAATGGTATGATAAATGCAGACAAGAAGACCCAGAGGAAAATGGTTTACGTTTATCTTGAAAACTTATCTCGCAAAGCTGTAAGTCAACATTCAGCTACCTTCACGCTTAGCCAGTATGTGTCGATGCCTGTAAAGTTCTGTTTGTGCCATAGGGCAAACAATGAGACCTTCTCCTTTATCTCTCTATGTTGGAAACCTCAGTCTAACAGAAGGAGATACTTAAAAAGGCTGCTACATAAGCCAGAGGCTGACAGCAGGAAAACAAAGAGTAATATTTGGAAGCATTTTTTGTAATGCTAATACAAGACAATTAAGAGGCTAGACTTCACCAACAGCGAAGGTTGCAGAGTGCTTTGAACTGCTTTCTAAAAGGGTCTATGTTACCTAATATGTGGTTTTCATGTGTGTTTCAGCAACCTGAGGGAGAGATTGTTTACGGGGCTCCTAGTGGTAACCCTATACCAGCTGTTATCCCTGAACAGATTTTATAACATTTAAAATAGCATCCTGTTAATAGTGAACATGAACACTTTGCAGGACAAGTTGTGGTCAGATGTTGTGGGAAATTATAGGTCAAGTAAAGCAACCTCTTGATCTCACACATACTAATTTTGCCCTTTTTCATAAACTGACAGCAATGGAATACTGACTGTAGAAAGCCAATTTTCTGGCAGTATTTATAGAGTCAGTCTCGACCGACACCCATTTCTTTCTTGTGAAGTTTTGGTGTAATTATCCAGCACTGACTCTGAGCCTTTTGGGTTGTGAATTTGATTATACTGTGGGAGGTTGAAGATGTGTATGGTAGGTTGGGTGAGGCAGGGAGATGAGGCAAACTTTTGCAAATTACCTCGGACAACTATGAGAAATGATGCAAGGCTTGAGCTGTATATGTTACAGCCTCTCAAATTTTCTGTGGGTGATGGTTCAAAATGTAGAGCAGCTACTGAAAAAAACTACCAAAAGAAGTGAATGAAATATATAGATTGGTGCTCGCTTTGTTCACACTTATTACATCTAAATATGCTGCAGGCCCAGCAAAAGAAACACTGCTTGTTTTACTGTGTGTCATGGGTGCCATGTAGTGTTTGTTTTGGAGAACCAGATGCTTCCAGGCAATCTAACCACCCTCGGAGGAAAATTTGATTCCACATTTTAAACCCTTTATTAACGCCTGTTTTGTACAGTTATCAGTGTAAACATGAATATTCATTTTGTCAGACAAACTTAAAGGTTGGATTATCTAAAGATTTTTTTCTTTTGTAGAGTATGTTATGCATAGTAAACTACATCATAACTTCTGACAATAATAAAAAACTTATAAAAACTGATTGAAAGAATGGGATATGTAATATGCATAGCTGTCTTATACACACAATTCTCACATATAGTACATATAGTCTCAGATGGCTCTCACCTTATGTTCTTCATTATTAGGCTCAGCAAGTGCTAGACTGAGTGAAATATTATGTGACAGTCTTGGGATACTGTGCCTCTTAGTCAAAAATGTTAAAATACCCTTTTTATTCTCAAACTGTGATACATTTCTAATGTATAAAAAGTTGAGATTACAAAAGCAAAGAAACCATAACAAATAAAAAGTCAGATTTTAGGCTATTTAGTACAATGAGCCATTAGATTTAGTCTATTAGTTTGTTGTAGTATATTCTACTTGTTATGGTTCACAAGAGCAATTTTCTACCCACACTTTTAAGTACAACATACACTTTTTGCCAACAAATAACAGACCAACGGAACAAGAAGTTCTTTTACTTGTTTTATTGATGAAACTAATTGCCCAGAAAGCAAAGCAAACTTTTAAAAAACGCTTGCAGCTTCCTTCATTTGTTAAAGTTTTCTCAACCTAATTACATTATTTATTTGTTTATTTTTCTAGCAGTTTACAATTACTGGTTTTGTTGTGGTTAATTTACTTTCTAATTTTAAACAGCTTTCCACTGAAATTACTTTCAGTTTTGCATTTCTTTAGTACTAGAGAATACTTGGAGAAATTTATGAGAGACCATAGCAGTTTTTTCTATGTTTCAACGAACAACCATGTTCTACAAACATCTAACATGTTCAACAAACAAACAAACATGTTCTACAGACATCTAACATGTTCAACAAACACACTCAACACTCTTTTAATACTGTACAGAGAAGAATGTTTACAGTAAACACACTTTTTATGCACAACACCTCATCCATGAGCCATTGTGAATGTGCAGATGTGACATTGTTTGAAGAGACACATTCAGTTTCAGAGGCAGCAGCTAAAGGAAAAAACAAAGGCAGATTTTTTTGTTTGTTTGATATAGAAGATGTATAGATGTGTAGGAACTGTCATTCAAGTCCCATTGAAGACTATGATCTATCAAATGCTACTTCTTCAATGTTGTTCCCATGGCCTGGTTCCTGCCAAAAAACAGATTTTTTTTTTTACATTTTTAACATAGAAATGCAAAGATTAAACTTGACTTGTTTACTTCTTATCTTCTCTCACTCCAAGAAAATTAAATATGTAGAAATGTCTAGAAATGTTAAGCTAATTACAGGTACACAAGCTGTACTGATGCTCTTGTTTGCTGACTAAATGCTCTAATAATTATGACAAGTCACATGACCAGATGGTTGGCAGATTTTAAGTTAATTAATTAGAGCAGACTGAGCTTGATGACTACAGCTCATATGACAAATACAGCAGGAAACAGCTGTCTTGTCTTGTCAAAGGAGAATTCAGTAACTGAACAAATTATACATTGTACTAATTATTAATTTTGCTACTAAATGAAAATAGGGAAAATAGGGATTAGAGGCATCATTAAAAAGAGCCGCATACATATTATTTATGGTATAAATAATATTACCATAATATAATGGTATTTTATGTTTGTATAATGTACCATGACAAGTAATTGGCCACAACTTTAATAACTAGTCTAACAAGTCAGGTGAGCCTTAACTAAGCCTATGCTGCAGACTTTTGTAGAATTAATCATTTTTGCTTAATGTTTATGCTTTCAGATATCGAGCGTGTAATACTTTTGATTTTAATTCTGGCAATTTTCCCAAGAAATCAGTGCAGAAAAAGTGGATAAAGTCTGGACTTTATTTGGACCTTTCCCTGGTGACCTTTGGGCTGGAGCCTCCACAGATGTAAAGCTCCTGGGGGCTGTAGATAGCAGTGAAGTGGGTGTGACCTCACCCACTTCACTTATCCTTGGTAATGCCTTGAGGCTGGAGAATAAAATAAAGCCAGTCCTCAACTTCTGGAATATAAAGCAATTCTGCCCAGTGTGCATGTTACAGAACACACACACACTGAGAGAGAGAGAGAAAGAGAGAGAGAGAGAGAGCATGCTTTTGTTCTTCATCCTATTGCAACTCACTATTGAGTCAACCAAATAATATGTTAAATGCATTAATACAAATTCTATTCAGAGCAATAATGCAATAGCACACAGGCAACAATCTGCAATGTGTATTAAAGCTACTGTGATTGGTGGAGAAGGGGTGTTAAATACAGCCACGATTTTCTTCATAAGAATAAAAGTTGTTGGGTTCTGAGGCGTCCACTAATTTTAATGATGCATTGAAAAATCAATTACAATACTTGCCAAAATAGATCATGGCGAGTAATGATGGCATCATATTGTTCTGGGTAAACAGCCCAATAATCTCCCTGGTTAACTGTGAAAACACATTTCGCTCAAAAGGAAATGGTGCATCAAGTTATGAGAAGACTCTCTAGACTGGAAGAAATCCAGATTCACATATAAATGGAATGGTGATGTTTAATGCATCTTTATTTGAAGCTGAATTAAAAAGTCATAGCCTTGACTTGGGCCAGACATTAATATTCTTAAGAAATGCAAGATTCAACTCAGCTGTCAAATGTTGGACTATATTTATTGTTCAGTACATCTTTAGTACATTATATGAACGTTCTAAATATGGAAAATTCATTACTCACAACACAGACTGACATGTGTGAAAGCTCAGCTCATCAATTTCTCTCTTGCGTACTGCAGTTTAATCATATTCTACTTAAAAGGTTTGTGGTCACAAGGGGCAGACTGAAATAAACAAATCATTTGGAGAGAGACAAAGTTGTGATGAGTGTCTTAGTGTGACAGTCTTGGCAGTGCTAGTGGCACATCAAAATCACATATTACCCCATTTTGACACCCTGCCAGCCCAGCAATGGGCCATCCACAAAACATTAAGTTTGCAGTTGCACCAAAAGCAAAACATACGGTCCTGAGATTCAAGGACATTGACAAGATGCAGTAACTTGGTGGACAAATTATGCGCTGTTGCTTTTAAAAATTCAGGTCAGCAATTCAGAAAAGGAAATAAAATACTTTTATCTATTGTTCTATACAACAGTGTTTTTTTTCCCAAACTAAAAATGCCTGGTTTGTATTAATGATAAACGCCTGATTTTTTGTGGTGTTGCATATAATTCAATATATAATAATTAACAATAATATAATATAATAATAATAAAATATATAATATAATACAATCATATGTGCCTGGTGTGACTTAATTTGTCAGTGCAGAGATCACATGATCTCTAATATTGGAATCTCTATTTGAACACATTTAAGAGTACACACCTAAGTGATTTTTAAACTTTTCTATTCTCATTATGTAGTCTGCTTCAGGGCATTAACTGGCAAATTGCGCCATAATTTATAACAAATAGTCATTGCTTGTTTCCATAGCAATCTGCTGATTAATTACATTTATTCCGCAGTAAATCTCTTCTGCCTTGAATTATTGTTTTAGCTGTGACATTATTTACACAACACTATTCAAATCATGTCAACATTTGAATAGAGGAAGTTAGAAAGTATACAAATATAAATGGCCATTATTTAGGGAAAATGTTTCTTGTTACAGAACCTCCTCCAGCCATTAGGCATGTGATTTTGAAAGAGCTACATCAATGCTCATTTATCTACAGCAGTCATTCCAACGCATGCTCATTTTTCATTCCTGTGGGAGAAAAAGACCCTGTTCTGTTTATGACATTGAATCACCCTGATATTTATTTGTTTCTTTTGTATTGTTTTTGGGTACATTTCAAGCTGTACTTTTTAACTTTTGGAATCCCTGCTGTGCCATTTGTAGCTAAGTGGTAATACTCTTGCATTCTGAAATGCCCTCACACTGCACTTAATTATATTTTGAGCACTTTATATAACGTCATACTAAAAATTACTTCCTGAAATTTTAAATGAGTGCATCAATATGCTCTTTAGAAGCTTTTTCTTTGGCCCCAGCCAAAGAAAAGCCCCACCTTTTTCTTCTTGTTTATTTTATTTTTAAACCAGAGGGAACAAATGAAAAGTTATTCTGACTCTCTCTTGTCTTTTTTAGAATAGCCACATTAGTAAAGATATGGCTAAAGATATGGCTGTTTAGACCCCCATAAATGTTTGAAAAGCACATTGTGCTTTCTTTAAAAAATTATTTAAACAATTCACACACTGACTAAGTCTTGGTGAGCAAACCAGTTGTGAACTTACTCAATGTGAACAACGCAGCACAGTGGGCTTTGTTTTTACCAAAATCTATAGAACCTTTAAATAGCTTCTGGGAGAAAATATATTCAACATCCAGTCATAACTTCACTGTTTTGCTTGTTTTCATAGCACCATCATAATAATAAACACACACAGCCTTACCAACTTTCACCCCAGTTTTTTCCAGACATGCTAACACCCTCATTCTGCCCCAACACAGCTGTTCCATTTTAAAGAAGGTTTTGGACACTTAGAATGCTTAGACTGTGCTGGCATTGAGAGATGGGGTTGGGTGTGGGTGTGTGTAAGAATCACCACCACAAAAGGACAAGAGTTGGTGCCAGCCCATTGTTATCGGTGCTGAGATGAAAGGCTGGCTAGCTAATGAACATCTGCCTGACACACACAGGAACACAGGAGGCTACGTCTCTTTGAAATGGACCATTGAGCAGAGCAGCTGTTCAGATCCTGTAGAACTTGTGGACTGATGTAAACCTGTAATTAAAGGGCATACCAGGAGAAAGCCAGAGAGACTGACAGAGAGAGAAAGTTTGTTTCTTACAACAATAGCAGTCCTGTAATGTGATTGGCAAGTAGCTTTGCAGTACTGCCGATATTATAGTTACAGCATTGAGATGCCACACTGATTATAAATATTAAAATATTTTACTTTGCAGTGTTTCACACAGACAATAACATTTATTCAATATACAGCTCATTTGCTTGTAAATTAATGCTGAATTTTAAATGCAAAACTCTTCATTAGTACGGTGGTCAAGTCAAACACAGGACAGAGGAGCTGAAGATAAAAAAATATGAAATATGAGAAATATGAGAGCAAAAAAAAGCATTTAAATTTGACCTAATTTTAATAAAAAAATAAAATTAACAGCTACTTTGTGGAGACCATGTAACTGCTCTCTACAATCTGACTACGGGCTCTTGTTTCAATGTGTTTAGGAATCAGTGCATTTGTGCCTGTCTGTCCACTCTGTGTGTTAAAGGTCTTCATCTGATCCAGCCTGTCATCTCCCCCTCATCATTCCAGTAAAACACCAGAAAGGGATGAAACATAACACTTCTGCTGATAGATCTATTACATTAACAAGGAAAAGGGTTTACGTGTACTATCCTCATCCACACATCAGTCACACAGGCTTGTACAAGGCAACCGGATCTCACTCAGTTGTCACTGTCAATATAATGGTGAGCTTTTCATGCTGTTGTTTTTCGATAAAAATAACCATTTGTCACGACTTAACCTGATGTTGTTAAGTGTTTCTGGGAACAGAAAGCCGCAGTGAGTTTTCTGAGTGCGTCTGTGAGAGCGCTGAATGAATTAAATGCCACAGATGTTATTGTTTAGTAACTTCCACAGTAGGATTTTTAAGAACAGAGAACATTTAACTGGAGGTCTGGGAAGCAGACTCACAAATGAGGTTTAAAGCACTTAAGAGCAATATATAAATAAAAGCTTGGTGGTAATTGCTCAGAAGTCCATCTCCTCTTCAGGGTGCTTGTGGCCTGGAGGGATTAGAGGACAGAGGTGCAGTTCAGATGCTGTCTGTCAGAAGAAGGGAAAGTGTAATTGGCAAATTGGAAGCCCTCCCTCAGATGAGAAGGTCATGCCTCGCCCACCATGTTAATCTCTGTATGTCTGCAGCACCCTCCTCAGTCTCAGCCCACCAGTGGAGAATGCTTAGAGGAACAGTTCAGGTCAAAAGTCACTGCATGAACTCTATCACAGTCTGAAGCTTTATTCCTCAAATATGTGTAAATGTATTTATGCGCTCAGAGAGACGTAGAAAGAGTCAGAGTGGGTGTAATAGGCCATGCACAGACATTTTCTGGCTGAAATGTGATCTGTTTTTTCTTCGAAAGAGAGTTGTGGGGGTATAACACAGCACCATTAAGAAAACAAAAACACAAAGGTATAAACTAGCAACACATGGGAATTAACGCAACAGAATTAAATCATAGAACCACAGAATTTGTCCACAACATGGCCATGTTAGAATGTAACATTTGCAAAAGCTTTTCAAGTGAACCTCAAAAGAAGTCATTTGGACTTCAGAGTCACTCAGCATGAGTTCATATTTGTACAAAAATACATACCATTACCCAGCATGCATTGCTTTGTTCCAGTGTTTTGTGTGCATGCATGTGTGTGGTTCGCATTCTGCTTAGAGCTTGGTAGGAGTTCTCCAGACGTGACTGATACTCTAAGGCCAACTGTAGCAAGTGGGGAGGAATGTATGCTTTCCTATTACGCCTGTGTGATATTATTTGTGACAGCACAGAATGCAACAATGGTGGCTGAATAACTTAAGCAGAGCTTTTGAAATCATTGTTGTTTAAAATACCATGCTCTGTTCTTTGCCTGAATGCACAATCTCTTAATATGCAATGTTTTATAATTATATATTAGACATTCATTACACGCACTGTTTTGGAGAAATACAACATAATGTTTCATTTAAGTCCCCAGACCCATTGCAGTCCTGCTCTAGAACGCTTTAAATCAGTTATATATTGGTAATGTTCCCCTTTAAGAAACGTTACCAGCATGCCAGCAGAGCCAGCTGTCCTGTGGGCTGAAGGTGGGGACGAGAGAGAGACTATTGGCTCAAAAAGTCCCAGTTGATTGATTACTAGTAAGGAGGTCATTCATCATTAATGTTTCTTGCTCCAAAAAACCTATAGGAAGCTAAAGCCTGGGGAGAAGCCCAAACCACAGTTAGCCAATACAATGAATGATGGAACAATAAAATAAAATACATTTATCCATGTGCATTTTTGATTTATGGTTATGGATATTTATTTATGTATATTTTTTAGCAGTTTTTTAAAGTGCATGTACATGTTCTTGTTTACATATACCCACATGTGCATTGTGAAGAAGATGCATGCAGTGTGAAGAAAAGGTGGGTATATAGTTGTCTAAATCAATTTTCCTGTTAAGAGGTGGAGATTGTGTTGACAAACGCATTATTAGTCCCTTTCCTAACCTGGTCAGGCTCTTCAACATTAATTCAATCTCCCTGGCAAGAGTCAAAATCAATGGGTGTCTAAATCAATTTCATCAATATCTACTCTAGCAATCATGAAGGAGTACTGATCACAACACATTGCTATAAACCACATGTTTGGTCATTCATCATGTTTAAAAAAAGTCTTTACAAAGTCTTTACAAGTACATTTAATAATATTTCACTCTACCATGTTCCACGTCAAACAGTGGCCAACACAAATCATCAGCGAGTGATATAAGACAGAGGGTGTAACATTTTACCCCCCATTTATGGCCACTAAGGATTAATTTCCAGTGTTTGCTTTTTATAAGAAGTTAAATCAATTGCTCAGCTCTTTTCAGGAGAAAGTCAATAGATCTTTAACACTACAGAAAAAAAAGGATGTAAAAAGGAAGACTTTGATTTTATACATCGCATAAAATCAGACAGAGACCCTTGGCATACCAAATAAACACACCATCACTCAATTCCTGTATACAGACCAACACTCAATCCCTGTACACAGATTTGCACTCACACATATTTTTGCTCAGTCATTGCACATGGCGTTCAAAAGCTCCATTTTTTTCACTGGCAAAACTTGTTATTTGTGGCCGCCTGTTGTGCTCTGGGACACACAGGTAGGCTGTACACATATTCTGTGATACAAGGATTCAACTCAGTGGTGCACACAGAGACTCTCTGTGTGTGGCACACCGCTGTGCGGGACAGGAAGAGGAGGGAGGGCATAAAGAAAGTGTGAATCTTCAGTGCAGCCAGAGCATCCTGGTGGGGAGTGAACTAATCTCTTCCTCTCCTCCAACTGGAAATCACCTCATTTGTAGCATGACTCTTTCATTGCATTTCAGCCAGTGCTTGCTTCCCCACGGGCTGGTGCTGAGGAAGTTTGAGATTTATCTGCTGGACACAGATATCTGTTGTTGTAAACAAATTTAGTTGTTATGTTATTTGTATTTTTATGATTTAAAAACGTCTCAGGTTACGTATGTAACCCTGGTTCCCTGAAGGGAACGAGACACTGCGTCTAGGCGTTCCCATAACGTTTTGACGCAGATCGAGTTCCTGAGAAGGAACAATAAATACCATAATAGTACAAAGAAGATATCTGGACAAAATCTGGAATTTAAATTATAATAAATTATTAATATACAATTTCTGACCTTTCTGACCCTTCCTGGGACTCTTGTTTCCCTCTGCTAATTCAAGGACTTTTGTAGTGACTTGTATACAAGATTTAATCAGTGCTTCTTATCTAAACCACTGCCTGTGTAGCTGTCCATGGTGCTGAATAGCTCTTAACCCCGTACAGTGATAGTTAAGAGGATCAGAGATTGGAGGGCTATGACAGAAATGTATGCACTACAGACTCCTCATGATCAGCCTGTGTCAGCAGTCCTTGACACCAGTGGGGCATCGGTGGACATTTGGTCAGAGTTATTGCTTTTTGACTAGTTTTGGCTTTAAGGTTATTTGATGTTATGTGGGTATTATCTATAGATCTTTCTCAGAGAGCATCACCTCAACTTTTCTTTTTTGGTTCCCCTTTATTGGAACAACAAACAAAGGGAGTTATTAAGAAACAGGGATGCACTTTGCATCTGAAGAAGCCCATCTCTTGGAAATAAGGTAGACCATAACTCAACTTTGAATCAATGGGATGAGAGGTAAACACAGGAATCAGAGCTGAGGTGATAAGACCTTATCAGGGCTGGCTTATACATTAATTTGATGCTGGCATATCAGATGGAATGTCATTAGGGATTAATATTACATATATTTTCAGTGACAATAAAGGTTATAGCAGAAATGTCTTGGGGATCTCAACAAATACAACAAAGACTCTGTGGTTTTAACAAACATATATCTACTGTATGGTAAGCAATGCAACTTTCTTGATAGAGGTCTTGAATCTCCTGTATGTTTTATGACGAACGTACAGAACAAGACATATTGATTAAACTGGCATGATGAGTGTGTCAGTCTCTCAGCAGTGTGATGCAATCCAGACCAATAGTGAAAATGCAAAGTGGAAAACCCCATCAATATTAAATGACAGATGCCTAATGTGCCTGGGGTTCTCTTGAAGACTTTATAGTGAGGAGCACCTGAGTTATTTCTGAGTTCAGAACAAATGCTGCATTTTAGAGCTAAATTATATTATTGCATACAGGCACCCCATTATGTTGCAAAGTGTGAATTGTTAAGTTTGAGATTTATTTCTCACGGCTGATGGCTCTGAGTCTCTCAGGAGAGTAGCATTGAGAATTGATTTCTGACAATCCATGATTCACCTCCCAAAGCCCGGCTTCTTTGCCACTCCAGTAAATCAACTTAAAGGCACCGCCTGACAGCTCCTTAAAACGCACTCCATATAAACAGCCATTTTTCCTTCAAAAAGCTCTTTTTGTTTTGCTGAGGGTTCAAAAAGAACACGTCTCTCCAAAGATGAGAAGCCCATTTGAAGGTGAGATGTGAGAGGTGAGGAGATGCTGAGCTTCTGAGAGCATTTAGATGACATGTTATCCTCAGTAGATGTTTGTTTGAGGATATCTACTGATCCACAGTTATTATGGATATCACAAAATCATTTATGCCACCATCAGTCTCTGATGATGATGATGCACCTTCATCATGTGTAGTAAGCTAAAAGACACTTCAGTTCTGTCAGGTTTACCCCGGGGGCATTTTTGAGGTAATAATTGTGCACTGCCATTTGGAAGAGACATTTGGTCAAACACACCTTCTGTACACTTCCTTAAAGGTCAACAATTGTTATTTTAGGCTCATTTCACTTCATCGCACACGGTTCGTATTCATACTGTACACTCACACCCGTTCATGTATTACTGAACAGAACAATTACAAAGCAATTTTGGCTCTCCAATAAAAGTATTTGAAATTCAAAAGCTCAGTCCTACTATGGCCCTGAGAACTCTGAAAAGCAAGCAAGCAAGAAAAAAAGGAATAATTCATTAAATATTCCTTTGCTTTCATTTGATCAGTTTACCTTGAATAGGAGTCACATAGTCAATAGTCTTCATGTTCAATGGCTTCAAACTGAGTGGCATGTGGTCCTGATGGATATATGGTATAAAATTTGCATGTGATACAGTTTTTATATTTTGACAACACTATTCCACATCCCAGTATTTGAGAAATGGGACTCATAGTACAGAACTGTGCAGGAGAGATTGTGTTTCATAAAAAGAACACAGGGGGAATTCCACTGTATGTTACGAATTTTCCCACTGCATTATTGATAGATTGCACAAACATAACCTAAGTTACAACTTCAGGACAAGTTTATTGATGGTTTCCTTCTTTTTATGCCACCTGTCTCCACATACCCTTAAACACGCTTGATTTTTTTTAGTGCCCTCACCCTATTATTATGTGTGCACTGTTGTCCACACATAATCCCCCAGATTTACATAGTTAGAAAGCCAACTTTGTAGTGTTTACACTGAAAATATTGACAGTTCTCTTGAGATCAGAGCGAAGTGTTTTTAACGATGACTCACACAGCTAAAGCCACTGTTCTGCTTTTATGCTGTCAGTTAAACAGACGGTTGTGGGTTTTACTGCGTTAAAGAGCTCTGCGTATATATATTTCTGGATGTGCAAGCATTGGAGTGGAATGATATATACAGTAAAAGCTGTTGACATTTCGCTGGACCATTAAAATATAGTGAGGTGAGATGTAGGTGTAAGAAAAAAATGTGATATTTTACGTGATATTAAAGGCTTACAGGGAGTTATCACCTGTGTCTTTTTAGGGACATTTGCAATTTACAGTTTGTTTCTCTGGGTTCTCGTGTGTTCTGCACTCCACCTCAGGGCCCTTGACCATAATGCGGCTTGTTTGTGTATGTGACTCCAGAGGAGGCAAAACACAAGCCAGGAAAAACACATGGCACTGCTGGGATATGGTCACCTGCTGCTGCTGTGCCAATGTGGCCATTTTTTAAATCACTAAGAATCAACCTAAACTAATGATAATAAAAGTGTATTAGATCATCTCCAATAGTAAACCCTATAGATACAGAACTCTTATTTTCATATACATGTTTTTGCCTTGAGCAGTAAATGAGGACTTCTGCCCAGATCTGTAAAGATAAATATTCTAATAGAGAAAGAAAACTTGATTTTTCTGTTGTCTACATGATGCTGTTTTTAGCACCTGTCTCCTCCTATACTAAAGAACCCAGTGCTGGGATCCAGTGTTTTTTAAACAGACATCCACCTTTTCCCCTAATCCCAAAAGGTGCAGGTGTTCTTCCGAGCTGAAAATTACAGCATTATTTGCAAAGCTCGGCTGAACCGCTAGGCGAATGAAATTAGCTCATCGCTTATGAGAAAAGAGATCAGAATGATCATAAAAAAATCAACTTCCATATTATAGCAAAGACATTTAGAAAACAAAGAATTAGGCTTTATGGATTCTTCTAGAAGATATTAAGACTATTTCATTAGAAATGTTCATTAACTTCATTGATATACAAAGCATGTTTTTTGTTCTCTAAAAATATGCCATATGTCAAAACATCTTAAGATAAAGCATGTTAAATTAAAAAAGTTATATTTTCTTGCACTGAAGTTCTGTTGTGGGCATCGCTATTGCATAATAAAAATTCCATGTGGATTTTTCATTTTGATGTTTCTTTCCAACATAAATTAGAAAATGATGGTCACTTTAACATTTCAAAACATTTTTGAAACAATTGCCAAATAATGAGGTTTCTTGTCATGAGCTTTCTAATATCATTGTCTTGTCAATTCTAATTTGTAGCTGTATACATTTTAAAAAAACTATTTTGTATGAAAATCTTAACAATAATACATAATAGTAAAACTAATAATAATAAATGCATGAAATACATTAGAATTACCTGCTTTTATAAGTTCATCGAATTGAAGCAAACTTTGAATAAAGGCCTACAGCATGACTGCTTTTTACATAGACGCATTTTCAGCCAATCAGCCGCCTCTTCTCTAAAACAAGCTGCCAAAGAGTAAGAAGAATGTAGTGCAGAAAATAAACTTTCTTGAGCAAAACTCTCCCCATTCCTGACAAATCCCTCTCTTGCACTTGATTACAAAATTCCAGTGAAGCTATTCCAGTGCCTGATCTCAAAAACATGTTTTTGGGAAAAGTGTGTTGCCAAAGTTTTTTTTTTTTTTTTGTAGATAAGAAAAAAAATCTCAGGCTGTAGAGTGGATTTCAGGTGCCGAGTATGTTGTGTCTGGGTGGAAGGTGTAAATAGATGAACATGCTGACCACACACCTACAGCATATGGGCAAGTCACAGGGTGACATTAATAATTCTGCCGTGGTGCAACAGCCGACATTTCCTACCTGCTCCAGTTGTCCAAACCTTCTGCTTGTGAATGTAAAGCATGAGTAAAAGTAATAATGACTGTGTGGGGGACAAGTGTGGAAACAGTAGGAATAAGAAAGCTGGGAAAAGGGTGCAAGTACTAATAAATAGTTAATATTAATAATAAGATGATTAATACCAGTGTACATCAAAAGCCTACACTGTAGATTTCCTTAGACCTGTAAGAAACAATAACACAAGAACACCACACACTTCACACACAACAGCTTCACTAAGATAAGCTGTATAATTGGCAAGAAGCAGGAATAGCTACTGAACTCATCAAAATAAATGATCTCATGCAAAACAAAGAAAATAAGTTCTCTTTTTAAACCCATTCTAGTTACATTAAGACATGTTTCATTAAACACTAGCCTTAGTGTAAAAAATAGATAATGTCTCTCAGTGGATAACACAGTGCAAAGTTAATATTCACTCAACGCAGTAGAATAGGTTGAATGGTCAGAAAAGCTTGTGAGGCCCTTTACTGCTTTATGGTGTGAGGCTGCTGCATGCTGGCCCTTATTACAAAACCATTAAATAGTTAAAAGGAACTTTACAAACTAATCCTCATGGAGGGGATGGATTGATGGAGCACACCTCTCTCACTAAGTGCACTTTCTTGGAGTGCATTTAACTGGATCTTGATTAACTTGTAATCAATCCAGTCTTTCACCATATTTCACCATCTCTGCCGTATCTTCCCCTGCCCAGAACTGATAGTGTTGCTGCATCAGTTGTGAATTTACACCAGATTCAAATCATTATCTATCTGTTATAAAGAATTCTTTAATAGTTGATCATGTATATGCTATTTGTTTATTTGGATTTTGCTTCCTAGATTTGTAAGAGAAATTTCTTTTGTCAGTTCACATGCTAAGACACAAGTCAAGACTTTGCATAAATAAATATTTGAAAGTCATGGTGTTTGTTTGGCTTGTACCGTATTGATTTGTACTGCCAGCTAGCTGTCAAATTTAAATACATTTCTCAGGCCATAGTGGAAGGTTTATATCCCCCCCAAATTACCTAATCCATATTAAATAACTAATTGGAGCACATGAGAGTTTATAGCCAAATCCAGGTACAAACGTACTACATCTGTGTTTTAGTGTACTGTACTTTTATGATGAAATATCCTACTGTTTATCACTACCAAAAAAAATGCCACTTAAATTTTTCACTCAATAAAAACTCCACTAAGAGTGTATTAAGCATTGATTAGTTGTATTGTTGACTACAGTTTGTTATTTTATTATCTGATTCACATAAAGTTCTTTGTCAAAATTCTTTTTCAAGGAAACCAGTAAGTTTGGACAAATTTAAGTAAATTTGCAGCAGAGACCCGTTGGCTGTCTGGTCGAGTGGTTTGCATACCAAGTGTGTCTGTAAGTGTGTCTGAGTCTCTCTTCTCTCTTAAGAGTTTGCTCACATTTTTCCAGTGTCATACAAAGATAAAGGGTCAAAATGATGTCACTAATAGCAGCGTGTGGTAACACAGGGAAGAGTTTATATTTATCTACTTCATTATTTTTTTAGAATTGGTCTTAAGGTCTCAAGAGTGTGAGTAGACAGAAATCATTCACCAGTATCCTTGATACTGTGACGCTATACTAGTCACGAGATGATACCGTATTTAAAAAGATGACAATTCTTGTTGCAGGTGTTGGTATAAATATTAAAAAGCAGTAACTTTTATCCATATAATGATGTAAACAGCTAAAATAGTCCGGTCAGTTTTAATTATATTCAGTGCAACAATACTGTATAGATTTGTTTTAAAAAATTAATAAATCCCCATTTAGAGTTTAACATAAGACTAGACTTTAAGCAGCAACAATTTCTGACAATAAGAGCTCCTGGTGCTTTCTGTACATGTATGAGTTTTAACACACACCTACACAAACATACAGCACATAAAAGTCTGCTGTATAATTTTCCTGATTAACATTTATTCTATAACATACGTCCAGTGTGCTCTGTTTGTTTAGATATTTGTAAAGTAATTGACTCTTGCAAAGTCAACACTCACATCAAACTGATTTATGAAACCATTTTCCCAAAACAAACACACCTCAACACATTATTAACACATTCCCACAACATATTAGGTTAACATGCTGAAGGCATAATATTGAAAGCCTTTTTTCTGTGATGAAGTGGCTCCCCATCATGTCTTAATCATACAGCAGGAAAATGGAGGTAATTTATCAGAGGGTCAATTTCTCCTAAAAATAATCTTTTCACATGTAGTCCAAGTACATACAATTAACACAGGAAAGTTCACGTAAAATGTAATTAGACAATATTTGACAGTTCTGTTTGACATAAATAAATCATTATGACTGGCATTAAAGCTGCAATCCATATCTTTTGTGTCTTTATCGCCATCTTTGTTCGAAATGTAAAATTGCAAATCACTCACAAAGTTATTTTCTTAACATGGATGATGAGTTTAAATTCTAAACAACTTCTATAAGAACAAGTAACAAGTGCTCCACCATTCCAGCACTCACACATGACATTTTAAATGAAACTGCGAGCTCAGATTATAAATCATTATTATTAACTTGCTGTTGTGAATCAGGGAGACAGTTTTAAACACTGATCTGTTATGTACTTCCTCTGTAAGTAAATAAGTAACTTTTTGTTCATTTTTAACCACAGACAGATTTCAGCTTTCAGTTAAATCAAGATGTTTATGACAGGCCTTTATTCAAACCTGTTTGTAATGGTAATGAAAACAGTTACTGAGTAGAATTGAAATCTGTCTGGTATTATGTTATTTGTTCTATGTTAATTATCAGGAGACCTCCATCTTTCACTGGGTAAATGCGTCAATAAAATTCCTTTGCAGCTGTTTGGTAATCACAGGGTTAACCTTGGCAATACATGCATAGAGTTTGCTGATTAAACTTCTTTATTTGCATTATTTTTATGCCTTTTAAAACTATGTTTTAAAAGGTTGATTGGTAGGAACAATATAACCATAGAAAAAGACATGCTGTAGCAATGCTTTTCAAGACTTTTGGAACAAAGACATGATTTATGTATTTTAAATGGTTAAACATTTAAGACATCCAATTACATTATTTACAAAACAAAACAAGTTGAACAAAATTCAAAACTTTTATAAAGTAAAATTCAAAACCTGAATAAAGTTAAAATAAAGATAAAAAATCTGCCAGCTGAGAAAGTCCTTGTAAAAATAAAACACTTTTTAACACTTCTTTCCTAAACATAGCTGGGAGCTCTGAAGTTTTGAGCTTGTCCTTTTTTACCCACTGACCTCTGTGGCATCACCTCTCGCAGTTCTGGCACTACATGCTGCAGATGAAACAACATGCCGGCTGTAGCAAGTTTAATGATTACAGGGGGTCGACACCTTTAACCTATTGAGAAGTAGTTTGAAGACTCTCCTAAATGCAGTTGTGTCATTTCTGAAGGTCAGGCTGCAGGACATGCATGTTTTGCTGCCTCATTATCACATATCTGTGCAGTCCAAACTCTCCTCCGAACCCTTGGCTTTGATAGCTTGGTTGTAAGTGAAGACACTCATTCCTAGGAGGACAGATTTATGCTGTAGGTGCTCAACAAGTGGGCCAATCTGTCAGTCTGTTACTGGAGGATAAGATACACCTGCTTAGCCAACCACGGCACCGCACAGATGTGTATGAGACAAAAGCTCATTCTTATGGGGGATTTTCTGCAGATACAGGCAAAGAAAGAATGAGGACCAGAGCAACATCCCTCACTGAGGTTGAGCAGAACTGATATAGATGTCTGATGACCTGTTCCCCTTCAACAGGAAGCATTTAATTTGCTTGCCACACAGTGACAATCCAATCTTCCCTCTGTAATTATGTGCTTTAAAAGCCGTTACTCAGCCGTTAAATCCCACAATCTCAATACCAACATGTTCACCTAAAACTTGTTTTTAAGCATCTGTACTGGTTGTCAACATGGTGTCTTTATAGGACTTTTTCCCCATTAAAATGTTTGCACAATTTAAAAAAAAATAATCGGTCACTATGTTCAAGTTATCAGTGAAAGGTGGTAATCAATGCATGAATCCCCCCAAGGGACTGAAGATATGTCCTCATGATGAATTCATCTCTGGTAGTGTGCAACCATGGCCAAGGTCTACAGCTCTTCACAGACTGTGGGCAGAACATATTAAATGCTCCAGTTGATTTCCCCAAGCACTTCCCACAAGTTCTTTACTGCTAAGGCTGAAAAATAAGCTTTTCATTACAGTGTTTTGTCTGTTATACAATAAACTAAATCAGAGATTTTTCCAATAGCAAATGTCTCATTGTCGATCATTAGACTTACACTGATAGTAGGATGTGTAAGCTGTGCAGGTCAAAGGTCACAGAATGTGTGTGTGTTAAGCATTGCTGAACCAAACTGAGGAGTTATTTTTGTCCATTACCTTTTCAATCTTTGTTCATTTTATAGTTCATTTTATAGTCTTCAGAAGGGGGAATTGACTTTGCACTCACCGTAAAAATGGGAGCATATGCAAGGGAAGAATTAAAATTGAACTTTTTAATGTTGTTACATACAGTGGCAATTAATCAATCTGAAACTCCATTCTAGGTATTTTTTAAGTGGCTGAATATATCAGCAGCACTGTTTATATTGCTGCATCCAGATCCAACAAGCAAGATAATATTAATATGAATTATTACTGTCCACAGGGTCCTGTTTGACTCAATTGAACTTCAAATGATTTACAGTGTGCTTGTTTTACAGTCTTCAGTGTTTTGTGTTTGACAGGTAGAAATAGAGAGAAAAGCATTTAGTAATTAGACATAACAGCCAATAGCTGTCAGTGGACTTATCTGACTGGAAAGACATTCTGTAGTAATAGTTAACTGGGCTGACTGCCTGCCTCTCATTGTACAGAGCTGTTCTGCTTCTCCTGTTTTAGTTAGATACAATTGAAATGCAACAACAATATTAACAGATTTTATTCACAATTCCTGTTCCCATATTGTTCCTGCAATCTGAAATCCCCCTAGAAATAAGCGTTTGCACAGCATGAGATATTTTGTCACATTTTATTTTGACATGTTTATTTCTGATTCGCTGTGCAGCACAGAGCAAACACAGCCAAATATAACAAAACCTCAAACATTTGGAGCTTAATGTGACAGAGCAAGAGAAAATGTCTTGGGTCTTTCTAATGACAACAAGAGATGTAGTTTCAGTTTATAAGGATGAAAGGGAAAACTTGCTAAATCTTGTATGCTATATCTCACCTAATGACTTTAATGCAATTCCCCCACAATGCATCAGTCTTGGCTATGGTATTCATTGGCAAAAAAAACTATCTTGTCAATTATCTTTTCTGGGGCTGTTGTCTGGAGAGATGGTACACTGCTCCCTTTGAAACAACTTTCTCCTTTTGGCTGGGATTTGTATTTTCAGTGTAAAAATAATGTGTATAATTGGAAATTTAGTGAGTCGTTTATGCACCACTGTGACATTGTGGCCTCACACACTGGTTTTGACAGTAATATAAAACCATCATTTCATAGATGGTGTTTGTACATCTGAAACAGTTGGATCTTATGAGGATGCTTTTCATATTCCAGTCACTGATTGGAGAAGACTAATTGGAACATACTCACATGTCAGCTGTACTCTCTCTTCTACATGGCTGATGAAAACCAAAGGTTGAATGCTTATTTGAATTCTGCAGTAATTGGACAGTTACATCTACTAGCTATTAATGATATGCTTGCTGCAGGGCAAACAGCACATTTATTCTTGTCACAATTATAAAAATATACAGCAATTATTATAGATTATACATATATATAGGTTGAATCATGTCACCACTTGAGAGGCAGAGGAAGTTGGCCTAACACATTCAGCAAAAGGTTGAATAAAATTGCATGTTTTAAAATTGTCTTTTTTTATATTGACCACACAATCAATAGAGTTTCCTATAGTGCAAAGCTATGGAGAATAATATTGCACAATTTGTTCACAGTTAGCCTGTATTAATTCCATGAGAACATCTGTATTGATTTAACTCAACCTAGCACTTATTTATTGTTAAATATGTGTTATGTGTGGGCAATGTAATGGAATTTTTACATTTTACATGTTTGTCTCATTCATTTCAAATATGTCAAACATTTAAATTAAATCAAATATTTACTTCTGTACTATAAGGGAATGTATTTTACAAAGCAAGAGAACATGCATTTGTAGACTAAAATTAACAAAGCATTTTTCCTTATTTCATTTATACAAGGAAGCATTGATAAATTATATGGAGGCTCTAAACTGAAAAGTCATTTGTGAATAAAAGTATCATACATTTCCGTTGGTCCAGCATGTCTGTTTGATGTTCAATATTAATGTATCAAATGGGAAATTCCATTAATCTATGTTTGCATTGTAGATACACTCCTTTCTGTTGGTAAAGTGCCAATATTAAAACATTAACCGTGATGAATGGCAAATGGCAAGGCTGCAGCATATGTGTGGTAAATTATGGCTTATTGTGTATGTGTGTGTATGTGTCTGTGTGTGTATCACTCACCCAGAGTCTCAGTGCTATGACATAGCCTTTCTCTAAGTGCTATAATGAACTGGGCTAGCATTGATGAACAGTATGTGATGCCTGCGGCCAGAATCTACGGGAAACGCAGTTGCACCACACATTATCGTCCAGCCTGCTTTCCATTATTAATGTGCAATGCACCTACCATTTGCCCCATGCAAAACTAGGGAGTGTTGCATTTGAAAGATTTGCCATTGATCATTGGAGAGAAAAAAGCCCCTTGTAGTATTGTGTTTTAATGGAGTAAATTAGATACCTGTTCCTTAGTTTTCGTTTGTATGTAGTATTTTACTATGAGTATTTAGTTTCACTATTCTCTGATCTGCTCATGTTTAAACACGCCCTTGTCTGCTGATTAAGATTTTTACAACTGTGCATTCTGTTAAATGTTACGATTTTTTAAAGGAAACAAGCAAGTTTGTCATTTTTTTCCTCCCTTAAGATCCTATGCCAATAAGATTTAGTTGAACACAAAGGCTTTGGCACGTAGATTAGTGTGATGTGTGTCAGACTGAACATGCTGAGCTGTTACATTTCAAACAGGTGCCATCATATTCATAACAGAGACATAACATAAAGGAAAGAGTCAATCAGGGCCCCCACATGCCGCCTGCACAGGGAAACCTATCATTGACTGTAAAACATAATGGATCGGTTTTAAACATTTAGAAGCAATAAAGAGTAGAAATAAAATGGTGGACTATTGAGATGGGCATGATGGGGCAGTAGGAGGTTGTTTTAGGTGCACTTAGAAAGAAGGCTTTATTTGTGTATTTTTGTGTATTTTTTATTTGCATATTGCAGAAATTATGTACTGCAGCTTTAATTGAAATGTGAGTGAGGTCTGTTCTCAATGATCCCAAAAGCAAAAATCTCAGCAAATACCATATACTGCTTCTCTCCACAGTACAGCAAAAGTTCTCCTTGCTACCCTGATATAACTTGCGGCAGAATGATGTCATCACATGCTTGGTGGAACAAGTGGTCTCGAATCACCCAAGCACATCCATGCATCTGCTGGAGACCAAAATATGCATGATGCTGCCTTGATTTCATAATGAACTGGTTAATTACACTTGTGTGATGGCCCAGTTGCCTTGTTGTGGGTGTTGGGACACAGCTGTAGGTCTGCTAGCTAAATCACGCCCTTAATTTGTCTTCTAGAATAAGACCCAATGGGGCTGGCTGTTTTTCACAGGGCAAGCACCAGAGCTGTAGCCACAGACAGGAGCATTAGACAGAACTGACAGAGGTCAATGAGGTGTGGAGGATGCAGGAATTCCAGCACAGCTGTCTGTGAAGTTTTGAGCTGATCTGATCAGTGTAGCATAATTCTCTGCCATCCAATGATGAAAGCAGCAATGTTTGCTAATGTTTACATAGTTATGCCCTTCTATTAACAATCCTTTGTCATTATCAGTCATTAATTGTTATAATCCAGTGAGATTTTTGTATGCACAAGGAGTGTAAAAATAGTCAGTACTCCACCTATGAGATTTGATCTCCTTATCAAGGATTATTTAAAGAAACAAAAACAACTGAGAAAGACTGTGAAGAACTGTGGCAAAGTCTATTTCATTTAGTTTGTAAAAAGTGTGTATTATAATTTTCTGTATTTTTTCTTGAGATCCTAGTAAACATGTTGGCTAGGTAAGACCCATGATCTACTTCTAGTTTTCCAATGGTCTGCTAATAGAAAATTTTATTCACCAGGCTTGAATTCTGTTCAGGTTCTGCAAGTACTTGCCCACTGAAGTGTTTTATTAGTATTGAATTCTGTTGCTTGTTTTAGTAGCACCACACAGTCATGTAATTTCGTTTTAACGTTTACCCTGAAGCGTTACACACTTGCATAATTTATTCAGCTTAGCCTTAATTAGTTGAACACTATTTTGTACTTTTCCATCAGCTTGGATGTAAAAACTCTTATTAAGGGACTGCAAAAATTAAGTACATTTTTCCCTACAATTAGTGTTCAAACCTCCAGAGAGACCAAAAGCTCTCTCACTCTTTTTTGTTTTAACTTTCATTATCTTAGCCACATGTGAATTGTCAAGAGGCCGGCATGGGCACAAACTGTTGATGACATGCTAATAAGGGATAACGGCGCTTCTAGGTATAACCTACTTCAGTTGCAAATGAATATGCTAACCCACTTACAACATAATGGTGAACATAACATTTAACTTTGCTGTTTACAGCCAAAGCATGAAACACAGAGAGGCCCTTTACTCTTTTAATTCAGACTTATAAAGTGTGACAGAGTCTAGACCTGCTCTCCTGTGATGTGATTAGCGTAGCACACTTTGTGGAATGAGCTCTCAGCTTTCATGACTCAGATATTGACATTTTTGAATCTTGGCTGGCCTCTTGCGCTCACACGCTCCAACAAATGGTGCATGGTGTATCAAATTTATTCAAGCCATTGGCAATCAGTGGAGCTCTCCAAACAGCCACACTCAAAATGAAAGATAATGCAACAATGTGACATTGGATTATTTGTGTAATGTCTTTGCTTGGTTTATTATTTACATTTCTCTCTTTAGCTGTCAGTCAGATTTTTTTTTTGAAAAGGACAACAGAGTGAGAGAGAGCGAGCGAGAGAGAGTAGTTTATTAATATGAACTGTATTTCAACTTACACATCTTTTTTTTTTAAAAAGGAGCCACTTCCTGCCACTCCTAGTCCCCCCAGGGACCAGCTGCCCAATATGCTGTGTGCAAAGTAGCCTTGCTGTCAGTGTAACAGATCAATTTAGTTCTTCTACAGCCAACAAGTCGTAATTTAGCCAACCTTATCAATTTACTGTTGCAAACCAAGACAGACTCTGTAATTTGGCAATTATAGCCGTGATTGTAGGGTATAAGCATAAACTGTGAGGTGAATTATTCAAAACCAAAGGAAAAGAAAAAGTGGTGAATTTAGCAAGGAAGCAAAGATGAAGAAAATATATAAACTATATATAAAATACTTGCAGACAATAGAACATGCAGATATTAGCTGAACTTCTAAGAATATAAAACATTGAAAGGAACAGCAAAAGGTCAATAAAATGCAAAACTCCAAATGACTCATGCAGATTTTTGTATGTCTTCTAAAGTTTTTGTAAACATATTTAAACTGTATATATGGTTTATATACAGTCTAAACACTGGAGAGGCAGAAAGAGCTACAACTTCACAATGTTCTTATAGTCACATTCTTACTCTGTAAAACTAGGGAGGCATTTATTTTAGGCTTTGGGGCATTAAAAAAGTTACAGTTCGTATAACTTGTCTTTGTTTGGAGTGTTTAAGATGAGAGCATGTGAACAGTGTGAGGTGGAAGCAGGACCGTGTGATTTTGCCCTCAGTAAGGAGCTTATTTTATTGTTCTCTAATGTTCACTTTCTAGAGTGCTGAAGCTGCAAATATGCCACATCTCTCTTTCCTTGTTAATATGTGGATTTCCACTAGTGTTGTTTATTGAATAAAACCTTGTCTGAGACTTGTTGATGTAGCGCTGCCGAAATTGAGAGATCACCTCCCCACCAGCTCTGAAGTGACAGGTCATAAATCCCTACTGAAATCCATAGGGAGGAAAACCTCAGACCTGAAGGAGATTTCTCTGCATTCGTAGAGAGCCACTTCCTGCCTTTCTGCCACTCCTAGCCCCCCAGGGACCAGCTGCCCAACACGCTGTGTGCAAAGTAGCCTCGCTGTCAACCGGGTGTGGCAAAATAACTTGCGTTGAAACTGTGTGTAGAAAAGAGGGATGAGAGGGCAGGGGCGTCTCCAGAAACCTTTCTCTATTATTCGTATGATTGTGAATGCTAATTACCCAGAATTCTGTGGGGAATGGCCTGTCAGTCTGGATGGATCTGCCATGTGAAGGAAAGAGGCTGTAAATGTTGACAGGTCAGCATGGTAAAAAGACACAATTATGTAAACACACATCATGCAAGAAT
This sequence comes from Ambastaia sidthimunki, assembly GCA_036877625.1. Classification (NCBI taxonomy): domain Eukaryota; kingdom Metazoa; phylum Chordata; class Actinopteri; order Cypriniformes; family Botiidae; genus Ambastaia; species Ambastaia sidthimunki. Next base: position 168,822 of record JAZGTK010000017.1, on the reverse strand, counting down.
GACAGTAAAACTCACACATACTTCACTGCACAGCTCAGGCAGTTTCAGCCATCATTCAGCCTTTAAAGCAAAACACCCACAGCAAAGTGGTTACCTGAAGGTTTAGTTTATTCACAGAAGGCTGTGGAACAAAGGTGATTAAAACAAGGATTTCCTGCTGGGGCACAGACTGATTTTTTTTTATGAGATTTGTTTTTTTGTAGGGCCAAACTGACATAATTGCTCATTAAATTTATAGATACAAAGTTTTATTTAAATAGCCATTTATGTATTTTCTTCCAGAACTCTATGTGGCAGAATTGTTTTTTTTCTATAGTATATATATAGTATATATATCCCTGCGCTATTTGTTACAAATAAAATAAATATTTAAATGACTATATGGGCAAGAATATACATATTTTGATTAAAAAATGCACGTGCATTGCCACTAAGAAAAATTTATGGACATTTATGGATGGGTAGATGTACTACATTTATTTTATTCACTCCTATCAGTGTGGCAAAAAGTTTATTCTGGACCTTGCTTATAACACAATCCTATATGTTTTTTTAGATGAGCTTGTCAAACTCACAGAGCTCTGAATTTTTGTCCACTCAAAACCAATTTCGAGTCTGTATTTCTTTGTCCACTTCTTCCTGTCCCTTTCCCTGTATCTCAAATGTCATTTTATATCAGGCATTCCGGCGACTGGATGCGGATGAGATTTGTCTCTGTATTGCTTACCCAGCTTTGATGGAATCGTTAAAAAAGATACGAGGGGAATGCAGAAGTACCTGTGTTTGTCAGACACTATTTTCTCATCAAATGTGTGCACAGCAATAAGAATCAGAGCAATGCCCATGGGCTGAGTCAAACTCTGCATGACAATCTGTAAACATGTGAGCCTGCCACAGGCAGGAAGTACACTCTGCATGGAGACTATGTTGAGCTGGTGTAGCATTGTTTTAGCAATACAAAGGTTGTGGGTTTGATTCAGGGAACACATTAATATAAAGTGTATGCTTTGAATGCACTGCAAGTTGCTTTGGATAAAAGCATCTGTCAAATGCATACATGTAAAGTCATACATGTGAGTCATAATGACTAGAAAATTGCTGCAATTAGTTCATTTATTTCCAGCCATTGTGACTAAGTCAGTGTTGGACACGGTGACATCATTTTTATTTGTCAGTTGGAATCACGGTGTCTAACTTTAATGGGAGGGCTTTCATATGAGGTCTCATAGCATGTGATAAATTGTGGGCTGTAATCTCTTTATGACATTTACAAGCAAACTCCTAAGTGTTGGAAATGTAATATTAAAACGTATCCCTGTTTTTTAAACAAAGATGGTCACTGGACATGTTTCTAAATGACAGCCGGTATAAATAACAGAGAGATAAAAAAGTTACAGTGCTTAAAAAGCCTCTTTAACAATGAGTGTTTAATGGCGTCTGCCAATTAACACTTGAGCTTGTAATCAGTTTACTGACTCATTAATGCTTCACACCTTTGATTATTTAACTTCCATAACATCCACTTTATGCTTCGCAATTGACTTTCCAAATGTGAATCAATGACCTTGTTATATTAATCTAATTTTGGAAAGCTGTTTAATTAAAATGACACAAAGCCAATACTTTGCAATTTTAATCTTTGTGTCAGATATTTTTCCTAATTTGTTAGTAAACAAAAACTGAGATATTAAAGAAATCTCTTTTGTTATTTTCATTTGCTAAAGGATGAATTAAGCAAATGAAGGCAAATGAAAGCTGAGAATTTGTGCCTGTCTGCATAGGCCTACAAGAACAAGGTCCAATTTAGCCTTTACAAACAGTGCTGACATTAGCTAATGGAGACAGACATACTTTTTGTCTAGTAAAATAAACCTTGATTTGTTAGCATGTTCTATAGGGGCAAGCACTGTAGTGTGTTTACATAAAACTCTGATAGTTTGTGACTGTGACCCACTAAAAAAGAGAAGACAGGAGAAAATGTATGATTCATTACTTTTCACATTATGAATGATTGTGTCTGCTCACAGAGAAGTGATGCTAACTCGCCAATTTCTTTGGGGTTTTTTTTATGTGGGATTTGTTTCTTGGGACATCAACATCTGCAGAAACATTCTGATATGTTCATGAGGTCTATTGGTTGGTGTGTAGCACCAGTTTGCAAAAGTGTGTTTAAAAAATGTATAAAAAGACCAGTGAATACAGAAAAAACACCTTGCACTCGTTCACAATTTTCTTATTAGACAAGTTGTCGTTAAACAAGAATCCTAAGGTTGGTGACTTTAGTTTTAAACATCAGAACAGGGTAAAGCAATCGGCCCTGACCTCATCAAATATAACCGGGGGCCTTTTCTGGCTGTGGTGCAAAGCTGCTTTGAATCATTAGTCAATGTCCTCCCCTGGACAAATATCATATGTGCAATATCACAGGTGGCAGCTGGGCAGCTCCAATGCCGAGGCAAGCAGCCAGAAAACAGCCAAAGGCATTTCACATTAACCACAGTGTGCAGCCATTTTCTCATATTTGTTTACTTTCAATGCAGGGCCTCTGACCACACACATCAGCTAAAACCAAAGCAGTCTCCAAGTCTCAAATTTAATCAAAAACACACAGGGGTTCACTTTCCTCTGGCAGCTCATGCACAAACAGTGTGATGGTCTGTGGAGTTCCATTTCATGCCATGTTCCTTGCAAACTGCTTCTTCCATGTAGCAAATATATACATGTTATCTCCCATGTCCCAATATCTTTAGAGTTACTCTATAAAGATACAATGTTCCATTATCTACCGTTTTATTCTCAGAGTTTTGCTGAGAATAATTCTCTTTTTCATGATTCTCTGGGGGTTTCTCACAGGAAAAAAAAACAACTGGTCTTTGAGAAAATAAGCACATTGCCAATATCATATTTAGATTGAGATAATCTTTAGATTAAGATCTTTCTCCATATTTCCCCAAGTAATCTCATATCTTTCAGGACCTTCAAATGAAAAAAGGAAGGCTACATAGTAACTGTGGCTGTTCTGTTTCAGAATCTAAGCTTTACTTCTGAGCGGAGGAGAATAGCTGTCTTTCAGCTTCAGTAAAGTTTGAATAATAGTCCAGAATGAAGACTGACAGGAGATGCCGGTCTTGCATTAATATGACATGAATGTAACAGATTGTTTATTAAGAACTTGTCATTGTTTTTCACTGAGGGCAGCCTTGCCATGATTTTGTATGTTATTAGAGACAGAGTTCAGAGCAGGTACAGAGAGAGCAGCCTTCAAGATTTCTGCATGTTTATCAGTTAAGCCCTCTAGCAAAATTCTTACTCTAAATGGCCTGTCCTTATAGAACCAGTCCTCTGTGAAGATGTAGTTACGCCTGCACAATATTGCACTTTTAGTCTCTAAATGATCACTGAAGTGAAACTGACAAGAAACAAAAGGGTTTGAACTAAATCCATGGGAAATGGAAAAACTGAATTAAAATGAAGTTCTAAATTCAAGTTTGGCAGGGGCCTGATTATTCAGTCCTGTCAATTTTACAGACTTACATAAGCAGCCGTCACCTAACACCATTGACAATTCTTTTGTTATCCTTTGTGAACATCATAGCAAAGGAAATAATTGAGTCTAGTATATTCCATCTACACAATTTTGCAGTCACAGGACTCTAGTCCTTTTACAATTTACTTTGTATTTTTTCTGGAAAACTGCAGGTATCTTGGGTCGAAGCTCTCATGAAATGTTTCTTAGCAAAGGTTTACTGGTGAGTGTATTTCGAAAATAGCATCCTGGCGTTACGAATAGAGTTAGAAGAAGCCCTGAAGCTGGTGTTTACCTGTGCAGCTGAAACCTGTAAATATTGGCGAGTGGTCTCGGGTGCAGATGAAATACACTTTGCTTCATAACTTGACACGCTGCATGTTTCTTGCAGCTTATTTCTCTAAAAATGTAAAAACCCAGAATTTTAGAAATGTGCAACACATTGTAATACCAAAGGGAAATCCCATAAGAGTTTAATGAGTCTAGCTGATATTAGCTGTGAGAGTGTTAGGCTCAAAGAACCTGTTTTTTCTACTTGTGCATGTACTTATTCACTCCAAAATCTTTTATTATATATAACTGACAGTCATGACAGTGGTGGACTGTAGACGACTGCGTTAGCAGGATCTGAGCTGAGAGGAAGAAGATTTGGAGGCCAACAAATCATGCCAGTAAACTCAAGCCTGTAAAAGATTTATCCTGCAAAACAAAGGCTATATTGGAATTGTATTGTATGTTGCTAACAATCATGAGGACCATGAAGAATTCCACCACAGTGACCACATATTCCACCTAAATATTGGGATTTGACTACAGGGATGTGGTTAAAACACATTCTACATGGACCATCACTGCTCATCGGTGTGCATGGGTGGGGTAATGCAGACCTGCGTAGACCCCTGAGGGAGCAGAGAAAGGGGCAGAGTGCTCAGACGAACCGAGTGAATGCTTCTTTGAACAAGAGAGATGGTGACAGGCAGGTGCCCCTCTCTCCGCATGACCTCCCCAGGCCTCCCAGTCTGAATGTACTCTGCAGAGTCACATCTTCAGCAACAAAGCAGCAGAGCTTCTTCCCAAAGGACATACCGCCAACATCCCTCTGACATTCAAACATCTCTAGAGATGGAAAACAAATCTAATAAATAAATATAAATAAATGTACAGGACTTACAGGAGGACTGGGATAGACTTGGCCAAACCTAAGGCGAAATCTCTACTTCTACTGACCTTGAATGTGGAAGAGATCCTGGAGGTGTGAGCTTTCTGAAAGGGTATTGTTCATGTACAGCATTGCTTTTGAATAGGGAATAGTTCTAAATTAAACATTTTGATCGCGGATGTACTTGGTCAATAACTGTTTTTTATAGCTTTAAAATGGTTAAACATATAAAGAAAATGAAGTCCAATCACAATTTATTATGCAAATAGATAAAAAAATACAACATACATTAAACTGGATATATATATATATATATATATATATATACAGTATATGTATATATGTATATGTGTATATGTGTATATGTGTATATATATATATATATATATATATATGTGTGTGTGTGTGTGTGTGTGTATATATACACACACTGTATATATACAGTAAATATTGCCCTTTTACCTCCAGACCCAGAAAAAAAATTGAAAACATTTTTGTTGTCAAGGTTTTTTGAAAATATTGAAAATTTTGTTATGTTGAAATGATGAGAAACTAATATTGTGATAATAAGAAAAAATACACATGGGCTCTCAGATCATCTGTATGCTCTATTCAACTACAATATGTCTTTATTTTAACATATTAAAGCCCACAGAAAACCACTTGACAAATGCAAGTGACAAAAAGCACTGCATACTTTTACTGATGCAATGGACAGCAACACTGTGCTTTAAGCATGCTGCATTGTTGTCCATTGCTTGTAAATGATGAAAACGTGTGTATATGTAAAGCTGTGTCATAGCAATTTAAATAAACATCTCTATCATAAAAAGTAACTGGCCATTGATTTGTCACATGTTAGTTTAGTGTTTTATTGTACGCCCCCTTCAAACCTGCAGGTTGTGTTGATGGCCCAATATTCACATGAAAACCACAGACCTAATATTTACCCAGAATTCCCTGCTATATTAGATAAATAAAATGTAATTTTCCTGTGCAAATATGTGTGAAATTAAATATACTAAAAGTGGCAACTTTACAGTCACTGGATCTATCCTGCCCATATTTATTTATTTTATTGTATGTTCAGCCAGTAAAGGAAAATGGATTGCAAATATGTTTATCAAAGTGCATGTGCAGTTCATTTTGGTAACAATGGGCTTTCTCTTCAAGAAAGATGGAAACAAATATGCACAGTGTTTGGGAAATATCACAAAGTAACAATGGATTCAGGGGACACTGCAACAAGATGGCATGAATTATAAATGACAGATGCTGTGATATTGGTAACTCAGAAAAATCAGATGTCAGATACTGAGTATGCTTTCATGTTGCTTGCTGTTGGTTATCAAAGCAGTAATTGCAGAATAGTCCATCATTTTCAGTAAATATACCTCCATCTCTGTCTTTTTATTTATGTCAGTCTCTTTATCTTACAGGTACAAGCAGGATTACCAGTCATGGATGGAAAGAATTTAAACTGACAAATACTGAACATAAAATCTGTAGGTTGTCTCATCACAGTGTTTTGTTTCCTTTAAGTCTGTTCACCAAGTCTTTTCGTGCTTGTGCCGTCCACCATCTCTCCAGCACTTGTGCCTTGACCATAGGTATCTGGCCCTGGGGTGCGACTCTAAGTCATGCCTCGCTCCATAGCCTTTCTTCTGAGAGGTTAATTAAGAACAAAGCCATGGAAGGTACTGTTTTCGGCCCGGACACACTTTATGGGTTCTTCCTTCCTTGACAGCTGGGCAGCCAAGGGCTAGGTAGAGATTCCCCAAGTTTAGCACGCTGTCACGGTGCACTCTGCACAGTGCTGCCACCTAGAGGAATGGTCCCAATCTCCCCCAGGCAATTATTTTTTATTCATCCCTCATAGTGAAGGCTTACACTGCTGTGGGGTGTAAACCTTGAGTGCACTAACATGAGGGCCAGCACATTTTTTATCTTCACCAGCTGTAACCACAATGTTTAATAGTTCTTAAATTACCATACTTTAAGACCCTGAGCCAAAACCTATCAAAATCTTTATTTTTCACTCATGTTTTCCCTCACTTGTACACAAACACACAAATGAACATCCACAGTATTAAAAAATGATGTAATGAGCAAAGGGTACTCTCCATTTTAAATGCTAATTGTTCTGCCAACACTATGTATTTGCCTGGGCTCCCAAAGGGCATGCATCCATTTTGTTTCTGCTCCAAGCAAATGTGAAGTCTCAGTTTTTGTGTGTGTGCGAGAGAGACCGAGAAAGTGAGCATTCTCATGTTTATGCATCATGATTAGTGATGCCTTGTTCATCATCATAACCTATCAAATCTAGAGCAGAAATATGAGAGAGCGTGTACAGATGGCAGCACAAGTTCTACAAAATGACCCTCTTCTAATGAAAGCAATGAAATCATTTTAACTGTAAAACCAACAATAATGAGGGTCACTCCTGCTATCGAGCCTCTCCACTGTACATTTCTTAAGGTTAAATGACATGACAGTCTTTCTCCTTAAAGGTCAAATGAATATTTCATCTTTGGCTGGGCTGGATGTATTGAAATGTTAATGTAAATACCACCGATGCGGCGACTGCAGGACAGCTTAAATAAAGGAAGAAATAGGAAAGGTCAAATAATCCCCCACCTACAGTCTGTCATTCTCATCGCTCAGCAATGGTCTGTGCCACTGTTTGAAACAAAGAAGTGAAGCATAAATACTCCATTCATTACTCAAATACTTCAGAAATTTCTTTACAGGCAGCCCCTCAGATGGACTTTGTGGGCTGAAGATCTACATATTTGAATTAAAATTCAACAAAAGCTGACTTAATTACCCTCTGCCCTGCAATTGTGTTTCTCATTAGATTGAAATAAACCTGACAGGATCTGGTAGATTTTAAATTATACCTACAGTCTGACCTTCTAAAGTCATTCGGTAATGAGAATGTAGTGAGAATTGTCTCATCCACATCCATTTCAAACATTTCCTAAGTTCACAACACCTTAAAAAAACTGCAAATCTGTCATCATTTAATCACTCCCATGTTGTTTCAAACCCATATGACTCACTGACTATTTACTCTTATTGTACTCACCTCCACTGAAGAAAATCACAATAAAACTGTCAGTTTCCCCACATTGAAAGACTTACAAAGAGGCTGGTCTACAGAATTAACAATGTCATACGTCATTGACAATGATAAATTTAACTGGCTAACTATCTACTTTATTATTTGTTTCTATAATCAGTTATGACAGCAGATTATATTTGAGGTTTTGATCTTCTTTTATTCTGCCATTTGTTCCTATTATCTATGGTTAATAAATCCTAAAATATCATTAACTAAAAACATAATGGTTTTTCGGAGGCGGTCAATTGAATTTCCTGGAATGTACCAGTATGTGTTTGTTAATTAAATCAACATTAAAATGTGAAGTAAAGCCACTGAGACCCAGAGAACTTTGTCATTAGTACTTAGAGCATCTCAGGCACATTGTCAATACAATCTAAGTGACTTCTTTGCTACACTTTCTGAAGGACAATATCTATCAGCTTGAAATAAGCTATTGGGATCTTATAAGCACAGTACAGGATGATTTCCTCTGATTTACTCTCCAGTCCATTTAGCTCCTTGAGGTACGCAATATATCAATAATGCACAGCAGCTCTGTGGTGTAAAACATTCAATTATGCTGTATCCCCTTGAGTCTCAACACTAATATCCACCCTAATGAAACCCAGAAGGGACTTTTTGTAATTAAAAATTGCCCAGCATTTGTAACCGCATCAGTTATTTGATGTACTCAAATTGAACTGTCCCACACCCAGTGTTGTTCCAAACATTTAAAGTGTAGATTAGATGCTGGATTTCCTTGAGTAATCTTCAATCTCATCAGTCTCACTGATCATGAAGCATTTACCTCAACACACCACAAATATCAGCTTGGTTACTGTGTTTTACTATTCTTAACAATATACTAAACAATATATAATATATATATATATATATATCAATCAATGGTAGAAAGAGTAAAGTGAGAGTGAAGTGACAAAATGTATCACATTTGTCATGTTACAACAATGCTTGTTTTGTCCTTTGGTGGCTGTTAATACCCAAGCCTCTGGCATTGACACATTAAAGGCAATCCTTAGTGTGCATTTCTCATCAACAGCATATGCTAACAACATGGAGTCAAATGACATTTGATAAGGTTAACTCCAGTCTAAGGCACAACAAACAGATCTTCTGAAACAAGTTGTCAGATAGCAAAGATTGAGATAAATGTATATGGAGCGAGGGCAGTGGTGTTGCTGGACATATCTGAAGTTAGAAATACTTCTTATTTGATCAGAGTTATATAATTTGTCAATGGCAATTTATGCTTCGGTGAGTTTCTAAGTCCTTCTGGCTCATGCTAATTGTCTTAGCTGTAGCATCAATCTTTTTCCTCCTGCGTGACCCCCCCCCCCCCCCACAACTTCAATATACACCTGGAGAACAATAAGTTGTCTGTTCTTCCATATTTTACTTTTCTCTGTCGCATGCTGTGCACAATTAATGGTCAGCAATTCCCTTCTCAGCTGTCAATATGGATGGGATCCAGGCTGGAGGGGCACATATGTGAGGTACTGTGAGGAAAAATGCTGACTGTTGAGATGAACAGAACCCTGTGGAGCACATCTGTGCTTTCTGCTCCCCAGCATCCAACAATGCAGAAATGAATTTGAGCGTAAAATGGAGTAGTAGAAGGTGTGAGCAGTTTTAGTCTTTGTGCAGCATGTTGTCTTGTGAATTGTTTGTTAAATGTACAGGTGTAACTTTACCAAGGGGAAAAGCCGTTGGAAGTCATGTTAAGAAGCATCTAAATTATTTTCTGCGCAAGAGGTTTCTGTATGCCAGGCCAGTTTAACCAGTTAACCAGAGTATCCAGCTGCTTCCTTATGGTGAAAAAATATATACATTTTCCATTTGGCCCACTTGTTGAATAGCCCTGTGTTAACTATGTTAAAACTTTCAGCCCAAATAAAAAATACATTTAAAAATAGAATATAATACTTACGATAAAAATGAGGAGTATGTGCTAGTTGGAGTGTTGTTTTCAGAGAGCCACAGCACCCCACCCCCTCACAGCAAAAAACACTAAAATCATTTTAATTTGACCATGTAAATTCTGACCAAGACAAATGTGGACAATTTAATGATAAAGGCTGGACCAGCCAAGAACTTCATGGGCCTATTTATAACGCTTGATATGTCTATTGGAATAATGATTCCATTGCATGGTTCTGGCACTGCTGTAGGCTAAAATCCATATGTCTTTAATGTCATGTAGCCAGTGAAGAGACATCCTTAATGGTCTATCACTTTGTTGATCATTTTGTTTTTTAAGAAATATCCTTGAATAGGATGTTTCTTTTTTTCACTTTTCTAAAAATTTTGCTTCTCCAAATTTCTCAGATTTTACATTTAGTGTATTTCACAATTACAATACATGGGTTTGTTTATTTACATCCACTGTATACATTATTCTGTTATTTGAAACATAAGGACGCTTTAATTGCACATCAATATTCTGTACAAATACAACAACTAGAACAAAATAAATTGACTTAACTGAGTTTTCATTGAAGACTAAGCACATAGAAATGACTAAATTAAATGCCCCATTGTGCTCCTATGAGAAACTAAATGCAGAAAATTCAATCATGTTTTGTTGGTTTGGTCTTTATTTCCATAATGTGTAATTTAAAGTAATTGCTACACTGAAAGTCAGATTTATATTTACATTTATCATTTGAAATTCAGATGTGTGCTTTTGAAAAGTTGCTGACGTGAAAGAAATCCATGAACTTGCTACACACGGCTGTTTCACTTCATTTCATTACAGTGAGACGATCATATGTTTAATAAAATATATAGTGGCTCTTCAAAGAAACACCCCTGATTAAATCACATAATTACATCCATCCCTACAACATGTGAGTTATTGCTGAAGCTATTTGTTATTGCTCATACCTTTTTCCTAATAGTTTCTCCATTATCTTTGATCAATATAATTTCCATGCCATTTTTAATATTGTTTTGTTAAAGTATCAAATTCCCAACACAGGCTTTTCCAGCATTAAAGCAGCCAACACCTCCAGTCACACCTCAAAAGCAAAAAATATATATATTTTTTTGCACTAGTTTGTTTTTTCTCCTCAGTGCAACTTATCATAATTGGCTCATTTATTTCCTTAAATAAGTTTAAAAGAGTGCCTTTAGTTTATTTGGCGAGTAGCACATACAACACTGTTGCCATGTGCCTGATTCTAAGTTCTCTTCTCAAACAGTTGATCTAAAGCATTTAATTCAAAACATCACTTTGAGGTGCCAATTTAGCTGAATTGTTAATATCAGTGTATTAATCTTTCCAAGCAAGAAGCCCCTCGATTTTAATCACTAATGGAGTCCTGTGGTATTGTGAAATGTAGATCACAGGGTGAAATCTGATACAGAGTGAAGACAACTCTAACATTGTGGTGGTTAAATGCTCATCAGAGACATCAATGCACGCTGTTTTGCTCCAGCACATAGCATCATTTACAGCAGTACACATGAGTCTGAGTAGTTAATTCTTTCTGTGCTTTGCCCTTTGACATGTTATTTCAGATTTAATTAGAGAATACCTTTCAATCAGTCCCTGCCTCTCTCAGCATAGAGATAAAGGTTCTTCTTGCTTTCTTTCTGTTTATTATAAGCTAGCAATTTTCTCATTAAAGTCTGTCAGTCTAATTTAAAATATATGCTGGTGTGCAGACATGTTCTGCTTGTTCTGGTCTCTATGTTCCTTGAGTGCAAGAGACCAATCAGACAAATGTCTTTTGTTAACCTCCACAACAAAAGTAAAAAAACATTCATGTTGTCCAGACATGCTTTTTAATCTGCCCCATTTACATCAAATTATTGCAATCCACAAGGATTTGAGTTTATCTTTGAAGGCTGAACTTTAAAAATGAGTCGACTTTCTAATGTTCTGAGTTGTTCACTTTTTTTTATCTATTTCATCTAAGCAAATCACTATTTCATCTTTATGCAGTGAAGATTCACCTTTATATTGAATTACATGTGGTCAAATATTATGATGACCACTAAACACTATCATTGACCGTTGTCCCCAGCAGCCGATTTCTTAGCTGTGATTTAGTTTTATTTCTCTTGTATCACATTCTGAATAATAGGAATTCAAAGCAATATTTCACATCAATTTATTTAGTTCATTAATAAGAATTTATGTAATAATGCTATGTAATAACTTTTGTTATAAACCTCATTACTAAATAAACCAGGGTAATTGCATGCATGTATGTATGTACACATGTATGTACATACAAAAAGTCATCTAGTGCTCAGTTCTTTTGCTTCACTTAAAGCTTAATTTGATTAACTGTGGCAAGTCCTGGGCAAGTTGTAGTCTCTGTTTTTCTTTGTGTGTGAGAGAAGGTTGACACTAGGCTCATACCACTTCTGCACAAGCAGAGATGTGAATGGGTTTGTGGTTGAATATGCACACTTTTATTATTAACTCTGGAAGTGTGCTGGGTGCTGTGGTGAAGAGCCTCTGACCAGAACTCATTGATTTTCTGAATACGGCACTTGCAAAAGTTTTGTGTTCAATCTGTGTTTAATCTGATTCTCTGCAGGATCAGCAGCACCAAAGTACTTTCAGATTTTTGTACTGTTGTATAATTCATCCGCTTGACATTTATCTTTATCTGATGTTGGGTTGTTGATGGTAATGGCTGTTTAGTCAGGACTGACCACAGCACTGAGTGTTTCACATAATGTTTTCAACTTTTAACTTTTATTCCTGCAATTAAAGCCAGTATGAATAGTTGAATATATATAGAATTGGACAATTGCAACTCAAAGTATATATCCAAAATATTTAAGTATACACCAGTGATAGAATTATTCATACTTCCCATAGGCTCTTTAGTTGTTTGTTTTTTAGCCTCAATGTCTGTTTTCATTTTGTCATGTCTATTTAATTGTTATCAGCATTGCTTTGATTAGCATCTGCATTTCAGGTAAATATGTATTAATCTATTAATGCCTTTGAAGCAGTTAATTGTATTTCGTCTTTTTAAATGATCATTTAATATTGAACGGGATAAATGTCCAGGGACCATGAAGCATACCTATCAAAACAATTTCATAACATATGTTTAAAATATAAAGAAGATGCCGTCATAATTTATTTGAATACAAACTGTGGCACTTGAAAGGTGGCTGTGTCACATCCAAGGTCCCCTAAATCAAAACTCATGTCTGTGGGAGGATAGAGAGAACACAGGGAGAAAGCTGCTTTAGTCCAAAAAAAATATAAACAGAGGAGAATAAGACGGCCTGGAACTCAGATGAAATAAATGGCTGCCAATATACAACTCTATTTAGAAACATGCCAAACAGATCAAAACAAGCAGACAGAATTATTTTAGCTTGTCTTGAATTTGAAGAGCAGGAAACCTGTTTTGTTAATAGTGCAAATTAAATGCAAGTTCATTTTGAACCCGATCCACATTCATTGAGAACATGCTTTGTAGTTAACTAGGCCAATCAAGAGGGCATTTGGTAGCTTTAGCTTTTAGTAAAACACGAACACAACAAAACCATACTAGCATAAATTCAAGCAAGGGTCAACTGTATAAAGATAGATTTTGTTCTGTCTGTAATTTTTAAATGCTTGGCAACGCAGAACAAATCTTGATAACCTTAACTTTTTTACATTAGCTGAAATTATTGGTACTTTGGTACCTTTTTGTGTCAAGTGACTTGGCTCAACATATGGTACAAAGACATTTGCTGTAGGCTCAGTCCTCTATGACACTATCAAAAGTCTCAAAGTTGTCAACAATATTAATATATGTGACAGAGTGTTCATATGTTGCCTATGTATTTCCACTGCTCCAAGGATCTGTGGTAGAAGCAGAGTAATGACCAAATCACTTGACTTCTGTAAAGATGTCCTTTTAATTGGGACATATACCATTTTCCATTTATTACCTAGTCTGCACAGAAAATGCCAAAGATGAATATGCCGAAAGTACATCTAAAGTCATACAGTATTACTCACTTAAATTAAATGATTTTTAATTGACCAGCCTGATCCACATGAGTAGAACAGAAAATAGAGCAGAAGTGAGTGTTCGGCTATACTACAGTCTTTCACTGTCTTTGAATTATTGAGTTTGATAAATGTAATGCTAACCTGGAGCATAAAGGTAAACAAACAAATTAATTAGACTACACTGCTTGTCAAAGGTCATAAAACAAAATAATAAATAATTATACACATACAGTATGTATTTCATTAGTGCATGTTTCCTTCAGTTGTTTTAGGGTGGCAAATGATAAGTCACTCCAGTACAATAGTTGACAAGATCACAAGCTTTTGTTATTCATGAAAAACCCTCTAATATCAGATAGGATTGAGCATAAATTCAAACATTCAATTCAAAGGCAGAGAGGATTATGGCACATAAACCTCCACTTTGTTGGAAAACACTTTGGGAGACACATAATTAAAACTGTATCAGCATCTCTCACAAAGGATTTTAGTCTAACAAAGTCTCAGTCTAACAAAGCGACATTTTTTATGATGTAACTGAGGATATGGAGAAAGTATCTGATGAGCCACTGGGGATAAGAAAGAGAGACATTTCGGTTGAGCTTAGCACAGTTCTGCAAAATATTTATCATCCTTAACAGCTTTTACTGATTTGTTTTCAGACAAATGGGAGAAACTTTTATATAAAAACAAGAAGACCTCATTTATAGTGACTTCTGATGCCTGGCATGACCTATATGTTCTAATGGAAAGTTACACAAGTATTTATAAAAATATATTTCACAAAGTAGGAAACAATATATGGATATCTTCAATTACAATACAGAGAGTAGCTAATTAAACATACAAGTTTATGAGCAGTAAAGCACAAAAGAAAATATGATTTGCATGAATTTTATATAGTATACCGTCCATCCAAGAGAATTGCTGTATATTGTAACTGTACCAACATAGTATGCAAATAGCTTCAGTGCTGTGTAGATTCCCATGTGCATACACAAACCTTAACTTCTAAGAGTAACTAAGAATATTAGCAACAACTTTTTATCTCTTTTATTGTTGTTGTTTAGATTTGTATTTTTTTTGGATTTCACATGTCTATTTTTGTATTTCTTTACATAATTATTTTTTCTATGACCAATTTTTGCTTTTTAAAATGGCAGGGGTCAAATATAAACGTGAACTAAATGCTCCCAGCTATGTGAATATATACACACAGTGTCAATCAAATATTGACTCATCTTTCCTGGTCAAGAACATCCTCTCTGGTTGTCATAATCAGTAGTATCACTGTAGTTAACAAATCACTTCAAAAGTTTTTGAAATTATTTAATTTGTGTGAATTTCAGGACAGAAATTCAGTGTCACAATGAGTGATGCAACAGAATGAAACAAGCTGAAGAGAATAAAACTTTAAAAAGTGGATAAAAAGTATAATAAAATAAATAATTTAAAAAATACAAATATACTCGCACCTGCAGCACAAAACAGACAACTGGTGATGAATATTTATATTTATATAAAACATATACATTAATGAAGAAACGCATCAATGTTTCAAAAAACATTTTAAATAGAACAATAATTAATGCTTGCTTTTGTAAAACGAAGGCCTCATTGTTTTCACAATTGTCTTGTTGTTCTCAGCTGTCTCATACAGTCCAGTAATCTTCGAGTGTGAACCACACTTAAAGCATGTGAATACAAATGGTTGTATAAAGCAAGCCGTGAGGCTTTTCCAGTTTACTCAATAAATCCAGCCACGTAGTATCAAAGGGTCAAATGTTATTGTCAGCAGGCAGATCCTAAAGCCAGGCTGATTTATTTTCATTGAGTTTGCGTTGAGTTAAATCACTCATACATTCTTTAGTAATGTAGAACATGTATTGCTATGTAGTTTACCTTCTTTTTAAAAGTTCCTTTATCTGATTGGCTGAATGACTGCAGGAGATCTGTGTTCACTGGGAAGTTGTGTCACTCTGAGGCCTCTGTAGTTCTTATCTCCTGTGCAGCCATTTTAGATTACAACTGTGTCCAAAAGTCCCATTTCCATCAAGTGTTTAAATGACTACCAAGAAACAAGGTTGTGATGCCTCTGGTGGTCACAGTGTACAACAAATACCCAAAATACTGCTAGACACTCAATGACGGTAACCTAAACTCACACTCCACAAGATTCATTGACCTCCTACTATAGACACTGTTAAGTTCTGACATCATAATGCGTTCCGATGTGATAAATGACTAATGCTATTAGGTCGCTCTAGAGACTTTGAAAAAATGGTGCCCTCACTTTAAACTGCAGTGTTTAACTTCTGGTAATCCCTGTAGTGTAATACACATTTTATGCTTGGTGCTTGGAGGTCAAGTCTCTTTGTCGCTCTCACATACGGAATAGAGCTCACCCAGTCTCCTAAAGTGTGGCCCCCACTCTCTTAGGTAGTCATAGTTCTGATCAGAGTCTGATGATGCTGTTTCAAGGGAACTGAGAGAGCCTGTGATGGAGCCCCTGCCCTCATAGCCGTAGATCTGGATGGAGTCATATGGTGGCGCTGTGGGGTCATTGTCTGCTTCGTGAAGCCGTACGTTGATGAATTCATCCACATCTACTCCATTTGGACCGGAGTACTGACCGTGTCTGGGCATGAACTGCAGGTCAGGCTTGATGTCCTTCCTGGGCAGATAGCCATTGATACCATCTGGGTTCTGCAGAGTGGCGATGTCAAAGGCCTCCGTGTCTTCCTCTCCACCGCCCTCGTCATCGTAACGGATGATGTTTTCCCTCACATCCTCGTCGTCTTTGATGATCAGGGGCTCATTCTTGTGCCTCCTCAGTGTCACGAACAAGATCACGATAACTGGAAAGCAGAAATACTTTTACTTCTCATGTCGGAATTCGTATTAATAAATTACTAGGGCAGTTAAAATGACTTACCCAATAACAGTACTATACAAGCTAGAATAGCAATCAGGGCTCCCATGCTGAGACCAACAGGTAGAACAAAGGCCTCAACATTACAAGACTGCACAATCCCTTCCCGACTGCAGCCGCACACTCGGATAGTCAAAGTGTTTGTGCTGCTCATTGGAGGTTCTCCGTCGTCTGTCACAACAATGGGTAAAAGGTACGTCTCCTGTTTCTGTCGCCGAAAGGAACCGTGTTTGGCAAGAACACTGATTGAGTTGTCTGGAGAGAGATAAAGTTTGGCAGTGATTTTATGAAATGAAAGACAATTCAGGCTAGTAATGCATTTTCAATCTTCCCAATGAATACGGTCAAGCATCTATCATCAATAAACTATTATGCAAATAAACTTGATTTGTAGAAGTGCTCACATCAATTAAATGTGAAGATAAGCTCAGTGTTCCTGTAGCTCAGCTAGTAGAGCACTTTGTTAGCAGAGCAAAGGTGGGTTTGATTCCCAGGGAACATGTACTGATAAAATGTAGACACTCAATGCAAGTGGCTTTGGAAAAAAGTGTCTGCCAAATGCATAAATAAAAACGTTAATCTCTTAATTTCTGCAGTCAGTCTCTCTGAGATGGGTCAAATAGGTGAACAGGTTATTGAGAAAGTGTCAGGAAGTCAGAACCTTTAACTGAAAACTCCATTTATAGTTCTTTTCAGGTGTAATTTCATTATCCACTTTTTCTTACCCCAAAGTATATTTTCTACTCTTCACTTTCTAAAAAAGCTCCTTCAGTTTATGCACTGAAAAAGCTGCACTTTTTACTCATTCTCAGTTGCATTTCTCTGTTCGTCAATATAACTAAAAAACGATATAACTATGCTTTTATCCCATCAAATGTCAGCCTATCAAATCAATGTCAAGTTAAAATAGCTAGAAAACAACAGATACTATATTTGTCAAATTGCAATTAAGTGTGTCTTGTGTTTCTCCCAGAGTATTGACTGTTTTCAGAATAAAAGTGATTCATTGCAAAAATAACCATTTTATTAATGTTAAAGATAATGATAAATAATATTCAATACTAACCCACATGACAGAGGTTCATAATACACACAAAAATAGGACAACACTGCTGTAAAGCAACAAGGGTTATGCCACTATATGGGAGCTATTATGTTGTTTCATCTTTTTTTAGGGCAAATGGCCTGAAGCATAACTCATCTCTTTTGGGTCAAGATAACTGAGGTGGACCTGGCAGTTTTCGGCTCATCTCAGCCTCTCCACATCACCAGTCACTGCAATTACAGTCATCATCACAAACAAACCTTCTCAGCTTTGCCCTAGAGGTTCAGCTATTTCAGAGAACCTGCCTGATATGTGCAGGTGGGAGCCATCACAGAACAACCACTGTATAGTACTACATATGCTTCTCTGATATATATGAGCTTAATAGGATTGGGTCAAAAGGATAGACACAATAACTAAACTAAGCTACTTTAGGTGGGTAATTATTTGGGTTAATCTGTATTATAATTAATAGGGACACTCAAACAATGCACAACGTGCACTCTAACAGCTTTCCTTAACTCCGGTCCAGCTGATCCACAGCACTCCACATTTTGTATGTCTCCCTTATCTGACACACTCAGTGTGGTGATGATTTGAATCAAGTGTGTTAAATAATGGAGACAGAAAACATGCAGGGTCCCCAGGACCGGGGTTGAGAGCCACTGCTCTAGGACAATTAAAAGCACAAAAGTGATTGTATACTGTGATTAACTGCTATAGGAAAAACCACAGTCCTGGACATGCTGTCAAATCCCAGCAAATGTTTTGATGCCAAGCGCGTTCAAACGCACATGGAGAGACATACGCTGAGAACAGTAGAGATGAGAAAGAGGCCTCGGTGCACCAGACGCCTCAGGCTGCGCATCAAAGCTACATGTTCTAACAGAGGTTTCTCCTGTCTGTGTGATGGAGTGGACATCTTTAACCTGAACTCACTCAGGCTGACCAACAATACATGCTGTCTTTCAAGATGGCATTCCGCCTGCCTGTTTCATCAAACAGTTCTCATGGCCTGTGTTTGTCTGAACAGTCCATTGTTTAGCATTCTTCCTATCACTAGTGTTTCATCTTTCTTTTATGGTTTTCTACTGGAAACCCTTTCTCATTTTTTTCATTCTCATATCACTCTTCTCTCTGGAATTTGTAGTATTGTTCATAAAAGAGTATGCTTTGTTATAATGCAATCTGATTTATCTGATCTAATTTGACCAAAGACCAATTTGACCAATACATTTTGAAAAACGACTATATTTGTGATATTATTAATATTATTGAGACATCAGATAGATGTAAATAACCAGTTCCAGTGCATTCCTGCTTGACCCAGTTCAATGGATCACACCGATAATAAAACTTCCAAATAATAAAACTTCCTCACATTTGTGCTTTTCTGGCACTTAACTCAATGACCTTTACAGATAATCCACAATTTCCTTCCTTTCTCACCCTCACTTTTATATTAACACAACACACGTCTGTCCCTTTGGAATGCAGACTTCTTTAGATGCACCGTCTGATCTGTCTGGTTCAAAAACATCACGTTCCCTTCTTTTGGTGAGCAGCCAAAACAACAGCTCCTTCCCCGGTTATCCATACGATCACATGCCAAATGGAACGAGATCAATACAGCTTTCTGAAAGCACAGTGCAATACTTGGTTGTGCGGTAAGAACAGCAGGGGCACATGCTGGAGAGAAAGGTCGAGTAGGTTATATAATAAAAGGAAACAAAACATACGTGTATTTAGCACATTAAGAACCATCTGCTGCACAATCTCAGCCTTGAATAAGTCACCCTACATTAACTTAGCATCACTAACCCTCCCTTGAAGTGGTTTGGAATCTGTTAATTTGCTTTCTTTCACAATGCACTGGGGAATAACAAATAGCTGAAGTCCAGACAATTTTACACGTGTTAATTACTGAACACACTAATTCAGCCAGATTTCCCAATTAAACGCACAAAATGCCTCCGAACTGCATTCAACACTAATTGTTTTTGCTTGCAGATGTCTTGCTTGTTCTGTTTTCCCTGCTCTCTTTCATGGTCATATGTTCATCTTACCCAAATTGTTTTTGATGGTAAAATTGGGATTGTTGAGCATCTCCAGGCGGTAATGGAACGTGTGTCCCTGGGAAGGATTGTCTCTGTCCACCGCACTGATGGTTTGAATGACCTGTGGAAACATACATGCAGAGATGGGCTTGTGGACACTGGTGGACAAAGGGCTAAGTCATCCATTACTCACTTTTGACATCATATAGGGCCATACACTGACAGCAGCCAACAGGGATGAAATATCTTTCCCATTCTCTCATAAAAGTAGAGACCCTAAGCTACAGACCACTTTCTGTGCCAAGTCCATCTATATATCTGCCATTCCTCTACAGGACAAGATCTTTTTCTTTTTGATTAACTGCTTGTGTAAAAGCACGACCCTGCCATCCTGATCATTCTTCTCCCCACATGGATGGGGAACGTTCTCACAATGGTGACTGTGTTAGAAGGTGGAGGATGAGGAAGTACATACTGAAACTGTTCAGTCACAGGCACTGCTTGTCGGCTAGAGCTTTGCTGGCTCTGACCGGCTCTGAATGGATGTGGTTGTTTTCATTTTCTGTAGAGAGAGAATGGAGCTAAAAAAGGCCACCCAGGTGACTTCTGCTTTTCTCTCTGTCTCTCTGAAATCAATAGGCTATAATTTACCATGGCAGATTGTTACAGAGGAGGTGTGAAGGGGGATGTTACTGACAGGGCTGATTGATGCTCTCTTACCTGTCCGGGTTTGCTATTCTCACAAAGGAAGGCTTCATACTCTGTGGCAAACTCAGGGGCATTGTCATTTATGTCCAGCACTTTGATTGCCACTATAACTCTGGAAATCTGGCTGTGGTTTCCTAATTTGAAAAGAGACACGTTATTAAATCCCTAAAAACAGAAGGTGGCCAAATATAGAAGTGAGTGATTGCAAATCCCAGGTAAATAAAATGACTCACTTAGTTTTGCCTTCTCTCTCTCACTCACTCTTACTCTCTCACTCTCTCTCTGTCTGTCTCTCTCTCTCTCTCTCTCTCTTTGTCTGTCTCTCTCTCTCTCTCTCTTTGTCTGTCTGTCTCTCTCTCTCTCTCTGTCTGTCAATGGAGAGACAGATGAGGTGCAGCATCCATCTGAGCTTCAGACGTTATCAAATATGCAAAACAGGATTACGGAGAGGAAAAAACACATTCAGTGCTTCTGAAATTCCCTACACAGGTGCATGTTTAATACATGAAGTTTAAAAAAAATGAATATTAATAAAATGGTGACAGCTGAGGTCCAGAAGACAATAAAGGGCAAATTAATTAGATTAAATTTTCAATAAAATTATCTATTGGCAGTTATTTACAGTCCCTTTTGAGGACACATGTAAATGATTGTATTTCATTAGGTCGCAACCACTGACTTTTAAAGCAGTTATCTATTCACACGGCTTTAGCACATGATGAGTGTTTACAGGTAATTCCAGGACATGCAATGTATTACACACAGCAAACAGTGTTTAAACTGCATTGAACTGTCATTTAATTGCTCTCCATAATACCTCAACTATTTCATCATACTTGGTTAAGAGATGCACACGCATCATGTCATTCAGACTCATTTTTTAAACCTATAACCACGTACTGCAACATATCGCTGTACTAATATTTCAGTTCAAATTCTGTTTATTTTTATGAGAGGCATGAGCCCAATCAAATCCAGATTAGATAAACACATTGAACTGCTGAGAAAGATTAACATTTAAAGCCTCGGACACACTTAACGATTTTCATGCTGATAATGAATGAAAATTGGTCATGATGACTAATTGTTCCAAATCTGATGAGGTCAGCTGATAAAGTCTGTGTAGTGTGTGGTGTCTAAAGACTGTAGCCTTAGAAATTCAGAGCTGGTCGTTGCCAATCGTCCTCACAACATTTTTATAATGTTGCGCCTGCGATCAATGCCGTTATTGCTGCACTGGAGATGGTATAAGAGTTTATAAGAGTAATACATTTGCGGGGTAAGCAAACATCTGCATAACATATGGTTGAATATGTGACTAATGGATTAATGGTGATATTATGTACATTTTTTATGTACATATAAAAGTGTTATGTACACATAAAATACTGTATAAGTGATATAATGGGCTATAATGATATAATATAATGGTGTGCTAGCTCGTCTATATTAGTCTGTCGATATAGATCGATAGATGAGTTGGTTGGGCAGAATATCCAGTGGTTAAGTGGGTTGTTGTTAGGTTTGTGCTTCTCTTTGACTGTCAAATACTACAATGTGTTCAAGTCAATGGAAGCAATCTTTAAATGTGTTAAGTGCAATCTTAGAAAGTTTTAGCTAGTCGTTAAGTGTGTCCCCAGTTTTACATGCTTAACTTAAGACACAGCGTTGCTCTTTGCGGAGTCCTTAATAACTCAGCATATTCTATTCTTTGTGCTTAAAGACATCTTATATTATTGTATATGACAACTTCATTATTATTTTTTTTTCAAAAATTTTTTGGCTTCAACACCCAGATAAAAATTTTGGTTTCAACACCCAGATAACGTAGCTGTACATGCCAATCCAAATTAATCTGCGGGTTTATGAATAGCTGGTGCAGTATTTATTTCTGGTCCACAGCTTCTGTTTAATAAGTTTTTTTATCCAGTCAACAGATGTTCTTTTATCTATTTTGTACTGCCAACAGTTCTGTTGTGAGTAGAAATTACTCATTAGATGTCCACAAATTGACTGCTGAGCTATGTAATTCAGTGGAATCTTTGTGTCTTCAGTTATTGAGGTAAAACTTTACAACCTCAAAATCTATCAACGGTAAAATTAAACCTGGGGTATTAAAAGCTTTCTTCTTGCTACAGTTCATTTAAAGTTTTTATCTTAGTGCCTTTCAAAATGCTGAATACAGCAACATTTGTTGCTTCATTGTAAATTCTATTACATAATTAAAATCTGTCTGATCGGGAGAGAGCCTCTAAACAGCTGGATGTTATATAGTAATTCTGAAACACACAATAAAAAGGAAAACTGGTACTTACTGACTTCAGTGGCTGTCACTGTGATATTGTGCCACATATCCGTCTCTCTATCCAGAGGTTTAGCTAGTGTGATCTTCCCGTCATCAACATTAATGTTAAACTGCCTCTCCAAATCTGTGTGTCTGTCAATAAAATACCTACAGTGGAAAACAAAGAAAACAAGAAACATTTTTCAGTAATGCAGACCAAATATTAAAATGTGAATATGGATTATTCATTAAATTAAAACATTTTTTAAAGCCATAAATCAAGAAAAAAAAATCTCCTTTCCATATAACCTGTTTTTTTTATGGTTCATAATTTGACACAGAAATAAATAAAAAAATTCTATCCATGCCAGTCTGTGTGCTCCAGCAATTTGCCAATTTTTTTAACTATTAATTCAAAGTCCTTTCAGGCATCCTCCTGAAAAACCAGGATCTGAGAAACAATTGCCTGTGCATGAAGTGCATAAAGAAGGATGCATATCAAAGCATAAAATGAACACAGAAACATTTACAGCGGGTTGTAAATGTGAGGAAACTGTTTATCTGTGACAGAGATCCTGAGACTGAGGGTGGAGGTCCAGGAGGATCTTGGCTGCTGTGCAGGCAGCCAGATAGCATTCCCACCTGGGAACAGTCTCCAGGAGGCTGAGCAGATTTCCATCAAGCTCTGACAGCTCCATGAGAGACAGACCCCAAAATGTCCTGCTATGTGTCAATCAAACTGACAAAGTTACGGGGGGAACAGAGTGTTTCAGGTGGGGTTAGCATGCATGTTGTAGTGTTTCTAAACATTTAAAACCAAGTTTCTATACGGATCTCCTATAATAAATATATAAATATATTAGTAAAGAAAGGAAGAATGAAAAATCTATGGGACTGATTGATCTTTAAAAAAAGTTTCTCTTAGTGTCTTGGCATCTACAGAAATTCCTTTGTATAGTTCTCTATATGTGCTCTACATCACATACATGATAAACATACAATAAATCAAATAACGCTTTTTATAATCACCTTCCTGTCTCAAACCACATACAGAATTAAACATTAAGTTAAAATAGCAAAAGTAATACCAGTGTATAATCATAAACCACTTCACAGAATACATTTATATTAAGAACATGTTGCTAAATTGCATTATTTAGCCATAAAAAGCTAAAACAATATCTTAAAAAGATTAGACAGTTTGACTAATGAATTTGTTTCACTAATGTTCCAAAAATAATGTTATGTTCACATGCTAATTAATATGTTTATAATAATTAAAACAACTTTTTATTGATTTCATCTATAAAGAACAGCATGCATATTATCTAAGCCTGTAGTTCTTATGTTGGATAATAGCTTAATTAAAAGAACTTTCACAGTTTATTCTACTGTACAAGATTGTTTCCAGTTGGCAGGACTCTTTCAATGAAACACAGTAATGAAATAAAAAATGGATAAAGTGCACAATAATAACATGCAAATTCTATTAAGAGCAGACACCATGAATTAGCATATGCTAGATATCTGATTCACAACAAGAGTTGGAGCCAGAGGGAGTCTGCCAGAGAGGGTTAAAAGATCTCCACTGATTACACCCACACTTCTTTTGACACATAGACAATACTCCTAACAGGCCTAATGTGAACTTGGGCACAGCTTGGTACCATTTGAGGCATGTCAAGTTCACAATAACAAGAAATATTCTGCAATGTTTTAGGGAGACTGTCTCGATTTACCTGCAATTTCTTATGGTTCAATGCACTAATATAGCTTTGGGACTGTTGCTAGAAAAAAAAATGGAAATGAAACTGACATTGTCTTTATAAGGCCACAATTACACCATTTTTTTACATTCTTTTTTAAATCTCTATTGCCTCCACCACTGGCATGACAGCCACACCGATATGCACAATTAGCCACATTCAAGCAGAAATCTTGTCATTTGAGGTGAAATACTGTCGTCTCCAAAGTGGGCAGCAAGATAGATAGAATCAGTTTTCTGTTTTTATCTGTTTTGTTTTATTTACAAAGTGGCTTTTACCTTAAAAAACTCTCCTGCTTCTTTAGCAAAATGTGCCTTTACTACGTTATGGTTCCAAATTCGTTTATGGATGCTTTAGTGTACAAACAAATCAAACTACAAAAATCCTTTGATCACATTAGGAAAGAAAATTCATCTCTTAATGTTTAAGTGGACCTTGTCATGTTGTACCTAACGCAATTTACCGCATAGCCGCAGGATAAAAGTAATTCATCATCAAAATAATACAATGCATCTGTATGGTGACAGCCAATATATCAAAACAACAATGTGCAAAAACTATTGACAGCAAGAAGGACAATTCATTCCAGCCCAGGGACACAAACTAAAACTAACTAACTAATGAAAATGTATTCCACCTTGGGAGAAGCAAATACATGCAAACCAGATTCTAACGAGTCTTGATTTATAATCAGTGTGAACAGATGTCGGTTCAGGAATGTTTAAATAACTACAACAAACAATCAAATAAACATATAATCAAACAATCAAACAAAAACAGTGGAATTTATGACTGATTATCATCCGTAATCTGTAGAAACAGACAGCAAAAAAAGTGAATTGATCAAATGTTTACATTAGGACCTTGCAAGCACTGTAATACGCTTTCTATAAAAGCACCTGCCGAATGCAGAAATATAAATGTAATGTATGCTGCTTAGAGTAGTAACTGAAGTTATAGTATGTAGTATGTATGGTATAGTATGTAGAACAGAAGAAATAAACACCAACACTTGAGGACACAGACATTGGAGCTTTTTGATTAAATAAATATATCACACTCAAGGGAATGCTCACTTGATATAAACTCCATTGCACTGTCAAAACCCAAACTCTGATTCCCCCCCTTTTCCTACTTCCCCATGCAAGTCACTAGAGAATTATTGGAATGCTGGCTGGACTGCGAGAAATTGGCTATATATTATACTCAAGGTGCCCTTGTAATTTTCATAGTCATAGAAGTGAAATACATTAATATATACAGTGGGAGGAATCTTATTGTGACATTGTCCACTCTTTAACCCAGTATAACCAATTCTGCAGAGGTGAGAGCACCATTTAGTTTGAATGCAAATGCAACACTACAGGCAATTTCAGCAGCGCCTTTTAAGGGCTGATCGCATGCTGGAGCTTAAACTGCTCTTGGTCTCATGAAGAAGTTTTTGGCCTCTTTCAGCAAGGAGGACAACAGATTTGAAACATCTACTGTCAAGATCATGTGCTACAAATGATGTCTTTACCTGATTTGGCTGTGGGTGGTATCCGGGTCCTTTGCGGTTACTGATCCAATAACTGTGTTGATTGCAGCATTTTCATGCACATCAAAGAGATAATTGGGCTTTGTGAAAACCGGGGATTCATCTGCATCCTCAACGATGACTTTGACCGTGGCCTTGTCCATGTAGGGGCCGCCCGTAATCGAATCGGCACGCATGTTGGTTGCCACCACTGTTAGGTTGTAGAATCTTTTGCTCTCAAAGTCCAGAGGCTGGAAACAAAGAAACAGAAAGATGTTCATTATTAATGGGAACTAAAACAAGGACAAATATTTACTGATTTCAGCAAACTCAGTTTGCTGGGTTTGCAGGTTTGGCTGCAATTGGACCATCTTCCATTCGTACAATGTATAATGACAAAGATTTAAACAGCCGTAAGCCTAAATAAAATAATATTTAGTAGCAATAACCACAATTTTACCTGGAGCGTTGGATGCGTTATTAATTTGTGGCTGAGACCGCATGTGCTAAGCATTTAAATGAGCTTGCACATAAGGTTAATCTAATGGAAACACAATAAGTGCATTGCAAATTGTTGAGAAGTCATGAAAATATATCATTTGCATCTTTGTGTTGTCCGAAAACAAAATTAATCCTTGCCCACAATACCATGACGTTAACATTATTAAAGCATTTTCTGAAGCAATTATCCAATGGTAAGATATTATTGAAGCCGCAGATCAAATATAATTTGGGAATTATTTGTCCTCCAAGATAAATATTTGTGATTTTTGTGCATGTTTAAGGATGAAAAGAGTTCATCACACTTGTGTAACATGCTACGGTGGGAAAGTTTAACACAGAGCCATGATTTTTGGCCAATTCCATCCTCACACTCCATCACGTAAAAATATCATGGTTTGTAGTCTCTCTATGACCACAGCATTGATACAGTGCTATTATAAAACATTTCTTTTTCTCAGACTCCAGCTCTTTTACTAATATAACAGGCCCAAGTCGCCCCTTTCTGCTTTTATTGACGAAACTGAACTTAGACCTGACCACTGAAGAGAAACCGAGTAGAAACTGGCTCCAAGAGAAATGGTTCAATGAAAGATTTACAGTATGTGCTTATGTTCTCAAAAAAAGCCCCCATCCCACAGGAGAGGTCACTGGGCTGAGAGCAGCCCCAGCTGGGAGAGGAGAGCAGCTGGAGTTCCTCTATCAGACAGCTTTGAAGTCATAGCAGTCGACAGCAGGGCACTCGTATGAGAACTGTTCATGTACCTCTTTGTGCTTCAGTGCAGGAGGATTTTGGAAGATTTTATTTCATTTTATCTCCCTCACCCTCCCTTACCATCACAATCATGCTGAGAAACAGGTTTCAGACCCTTGGCCGCTTTTCCTATTTCACCACAATACAAAGTTTGCAATAAAACTTAATTCTAAGCCCTGAAACTCAAAACTAGTGTACTATGTGAGAAGAAAGTTTCGCTGCTGCTGCATTTTAGTTCCTTTTCTCTGTTTTAAAGAAATGCCCAATTCTGCTGAGGAACATGTGCAATCACAGTCATTCTTCAATGCAGGTATGTGTTGATTGAAATGTAGCCACTGAAATATTTTCAGAACACATACTGCCTAAATTGTATTGCTTAAAACTAAATAGCTCCACCTCATTCAACGACCATTTCACAATTTGGTGACTATTATGTGTTTTTGACAAACTGCTTTCACAAAGTTATTTTTGCGTAATGACTTCTTTTGTGCCGCCGGCACACAGGCCAGTATTATGCAGAGATTGTGGCAATGGTTGACCGGCACACATTTACTCTATTAAAGCACAAGCCACATACACATAGGATGCGTGACGCTTTTCTGCAGTCAACTCCCCCTTAAACTATGCAAACTGAAACATCTTTACATAGTAAAGCAAAATAAAATAATCAATTTATCAGAATAAAAGTACAACAATAATAAAATAGGAGATGCACATGTGTGGAAATATAGTGAAACAAAATTGGTAAATATATTCGCTTTATAGGTGAGTACAGTATTGCGCTAGTGAGCAATGTTTTTTGTGTGAGCAATAATTTGGGGTTTACTGCTGTCTCTTGGCCGTGTCTTTAAGAATCCAGGTTGCCTGAGGGAGTAGCTGAGCCCTGAGACTGCAGTAGTGTTGCCCTGACTGCAGCAGTGTTAAGTGGCCACAGTTTTGGGATGGCTGGGATACTTAATATTTTACAATCCTGCTCCAATCAGAGGTCCAATCCTAATCAAACACACCTGAACCATCCAATCAAGAGCTTCAGGTTTACATGTAATTTATAAATAGAAATAAAGAAAGAAAGAAAGAAAGAAAGAAAGAAAGAAAGAAAGAAAGAAAGAAAGAAAGAAAGAAAGAATCAGCACTTTGTTTCCTTTCAAACTCCTCTTACCAGCATACCAGAAATGTTGCCATTTCATTGTTGTTCACTTCAGGACATCATTAAAGTGCTGCTTTGCATATTGGCAAGACTGAACAAGCTCCTCTCAT
Organism: Ambastaia sidthimunki; assembly: GCA_036877625.1. Lineage (NCBI taxonomy): Eukaryota > Metazoa > Chordata > Actinopteri > Cypriniformes > Botiidae > Ambastaia > Ambastaia sidthimunki. Next base: position 140,213 of record JAZGTK010000017.1, on the reverse strand, counting down.
TTCAGACACTGCAAATCTGTTCCATCTAAAAATATCATGCCAACACCTCCTTCTTTTGATAGTCATGCATGCCATTTGACTCTTTACTCTGCAATGGCCATATTTGCATCCCTCTGGGTCTCTGTTTCAGCACTCTTTGTGCAGAGGGACTACGGCTGTTCCCTGACCTCCATCATTTCCAAAGAATGCAATCTGTGCTTTCATGTGTCCATTGCACAAAATCGTCTGCCTGTGATTAACTTTCACCCAACCCGAGTTTCACCCTTAAGCTTATGCATCTACATGCCCTGGACTTCAACATCAAGAAAACCCCAAAAAAACCTCCAGCATGGTTTCAGAGTGTGTATACAAGCCACATTTAGAACAACAAAGTTTAGGAGTGGGGGACATATGGCATCTGTCTCCACCATCTACAAAACAGCCAAGGGTGGCAGGTGAGAGATGAAAGCGTGGATCCATTTTTAACAAAACGGTATCTTGACTGCCAGAGCCTGTGACATCCCAATCAGATCAATATGTTTAACCTTGCTACTAAGCTTCTTTGCTTATGCCCATTCAATATTTTGCAGCAGTTAAAATAAATTTTAATTATTGGTGAAGGCTGTGCCGGTCGACCCGTTGCAGATGATGTCTGGCGCATGCTGGCTCGGCCCCAGAACCTGGGGAAAATGTGTTGGAGCACAGTGGCAGGTGCAAAGAAATTAAGGAAAAATAAGGGTTGTGTGCCTTACAAGCTTATTCTGCTCTTGTGAACTCCAGCACCGTCTGGAGATATAAAGGTCAGCAGGGAATGAGCTGTTGATTGGCTGTTTTCCTCATGCAATGTCATCCATCATGCTATTAGCAAAGCAGACAACAGATTCCAGGCCAAATGCTATAAATTGAGAAGATGGAGGATAACAGACATAGTGTTACACTGGTCTGTCCCTGAATCATTTTCTCTTCCTCTTCTCTTTATGATTGACTCTGCTGTAAACTTGCATGCACAGAATTTGAGAATTGATTAGGGAAAACTGGACAGCTGAATATCTTTAAAACTGAATATCTTGTATAACATATATATGTATAACCTATATGTTCTACATGACACACTGTACTCATAACAAGTTGTATATATGCATGTTAATATCAGTCACCATCATACGATATTTTAAAATGGTCATTATAGAAAGAAACAGGAATTTTGGCTTGTAAATGTCCCATATGTTGTTTGTGCAGCAACAATGCTGACTGTTACATTGTAGATGTTCCTGGAAGATAAAAGGGCCTCATTGTCCTCTCATGCACAGAGAAGAGTTCTCCATCTGCATACAATGGCCATTTCATTTGCAAATATACGCTGCTACATAAGGACTGAGAGTCGAGCACAAGCAAGTCAAGGGGTTTACAGTTACAGTGACTCTTAAATCTCAACACCTGGACTGCAGTGTTACTCACAATTTTAAGTGTAGGTTTATTAACCATACAGGGCTTGCATACCAGAACAAGTCAGATCCAGTATCTTTAGCTACACACATTCTTTTTAACACCCAATTCCTGCCCACCCTCAATCTGTCTAAAAATCCTGCAACCATGTAAAACTAAAAGTTAATATCTCTAAAACACTAAAAAAGCAATGCAATACACAACGAGAGGCAGTGCCTTCACAATATTAACAGTCATTTGTCATCGGTAATGAGCCACTTTTCATATTTTTCACAATACGCAGCACAGTGTGACAATCCCATATCTGACAGTTTACAACTGTTATACAGTCCCAATGGCACATTAAACCTACTTTTTCGGTCTTACCTTCTTGAGTCTGAGAATTCCCTCCTGAGTCTGAGCATCAGTGACGATCTCAAACACATCTCGTTCATCTCCACCTATGATGCTGTAAGTTGATTTAGCATTTTCTCCGATGTCTCTGTCATTGGCTTTCACTCTTCCTCCAGTCTTCCCTATGGCGAGATCCTCGGGAATATTGAACTCGTATGAGCCTTCAGAGATAGACAGGTACAAGACAATATGAGATCTGGTCTATAAGGTAAAAGCACAACAAAACAGACTCAAGATGCTAAGCAGATCATTTTCTCCTATAGTGTTATAAATTGTCCCTCTTACCTTTGGTGAACTTCGGTGGGTTATCGTTGATATCAGTGAGAGTGACGGTCACAGTGGTGGTTCCTGACAACCCACCCATGTGGCCTCCCATGTCTTTTGCTTGAATGACAATAAGATACTCTTCTCTCATCTCACGATCCATCCCTGCCAGAGCCACCTTAATGATTGCTACAACATAACATCACAATAGAAATATTAACCAATATAAATAACAATTAATACACCACCTTAGCAGTGCTGTTTTAAATGTACCTGTTCTATTAGGATAAACATCCACACATAACACTAAGGATCCCTTTAAATGTTTATTATCATTTGACTATGTTTTAAGATAATACTGCAAAACCTGCTATACTAAAATAAGATAAAAATGTTGATGCTGAATCAATCTGTTTAGGGTTAAACCCTGATTGTGAATTATGCTGTCTGTCTCTTATAACCGGTAATATAATACGTGTAATCATTGTCTTTGCCATCCAAGTAAAAACAACCAAAGCACCCACAGGTAAACTACTCAGAACCCTTCCATATTAAATAATGTAGTGTCTATATCTTTTGTTGACATATCTTTTCACTAAGCATGTTCCAAAAGCCTGTTTTTACATTTATGGTAGATGTTTTACCATTCATCCAATTTCCCACCATTTAATGTTGTCCTTTCATCTCCTTCCCAGTTTTGCCCCAGATTTTTACCATTAGGGAAATATTTCCCAATGCAATTTGCCAATATTATGATGATACAACAATCCTGGGAAATCACCACCATTCTGATGATGTCACTTGGGGAAGTGACAAAACATCTTCAATAAATAGAAACCAGATATTTTACAAAGAGCAGGATCACAGGGAATTAAACTTAAAAAAACAAGTGTGTTCTAAACCCAGTTCTGATTCCAGATGCATAAATAATTCACACACACTGTTTGCTAGACCTTTTATGCTTTTTGTTTTACTTTGTGCCAGCCATTAACCAAATAATGAATTGGAGCATGATGTTTACTTATTTATCAGCTGTGTCTCATTTTCTGTGAGGTGTTGAAAGTGTCAAATGCTTTCTAATGGTTGTTTTCTCTTTATCTCGTGTTTTTCATTAACATTCATTAAAACATCTGGCTTAATTGAATAAGCCATCTGCACACATTCAGTATTCATGCAAACCTTGCACACAGCACCTCGATTTGGGCTTTCAAACTTTCTCTCGACCATTTGCATTCTCAGACTAAGAAGACAGTAGCATTGATTTAAATGCGTGGGGTAATGAAACAGGTGTTCTTGTGAGAAGGATACAGGACTTTATTGTGTGTTTTTCTAAATGATGCACTGTTCATTTCCATCTCATTGCTTATTAATGCAATTTCACCATTATTTAATCATGTTGCTTACAAATGCACTGCTAACAAGTCATCTCAAAATGCAATTAAGGGAAAAACAAAGTCAAAGTTGAAAGACAGACAGAATGCAGATGGAATTCAAATATATCCCTGTCATTTAAATCAAGAAGCTCTAAATTACTTTGCTCGCAATTATGGAACAAAATCAACATCTGCAGACATATGCGTCCTTCAGGTGAAATGATCTCATTAATTTAGTCCTCCTCCAATATTTATTTTCCACCCCCAATAACATGATGGTAATAATAAACGATTGTACATCTAAAACTCGTTTTGGAACATGTAGGAGCAATAATCTCACCTATTTCCAAGCATTGAATAAGCATAATTATAAGAGTGTTGAATAACTGTTATGATTCATGACCATCTGGACATATTGAATTTAAAGTTTTTAGGACTCAAGAAACTTAAAACTATTTAAATTAGGACAAGCTATAAAACAAGCATTAAAATAAGCTAAATAAAAAACCTCTTAGTTTTATTTAAAAGATACGTCTTAGTGTTATTTTTACATAATATAAATCTATTTATAAATTTAGATCTTTTAGATTTGCTTTAGAATATTTTATTGGGCACAGGTTGTGAGTGTTCTAAATGCTGTTCTGGAGTCAAAAATGTTTGAGATCCACTGTTTCTTACCAGTGCTTTGGTCAATGGAAAAATAAGGTTGGCCTTCCAGAATGCTGTAGACCAGTTTGGCACTGTTTCCATAAACTGGATCATCTGCATCAGTTGCAGTTACTCTTGTGACTGATGTACCTGTGGAAAAAATAAAATCTCAATAAACAAAGTTTACTGGGAATGAACAAACTAACAAGCTCTTTTTACCACAGCTTTGTGGCCATTTTACAAACTCGTTTTCTTTGAGAACAATTTTTTTTCTTCATATTACTCAATAAGACCTCTGGCCACAGACTGTGAGTATTTCCAGAATAAACTCATAAAAGTGTGTTTTGCTGCTTAGACGTGCACAACTGTTCACCCTTGCTGTGAGACTTCCACGCTAAAAAAACATCACAGCTCTGGGACATAACAAGATCAAAATGAAGGAAGTCAGACAAACAAACAACCCAAGCTCCACTTCTAACCCCTCTTCAGAAATGCTTGACTTGGAAGAATTGAGAAAAACAAGAAAAATGAAAAAGAGAGAGACATAGACACAAGCAAATGAAAGTGAAGAAGCGAATGAGAGAAACTGACATGCTAATGCTAAACAGTTCGCTGACAGGGCAGATGGTTTGCTAATTGTTTGTAAAGCATGTTCCAAAGCACTCTGACAGCTTGGTAAGTGTCTGACCAACGAGTGCCCCTGTGCAACAGCTACAGGTATCTGGAGGTGTCAGAAACAGCAGGAAAAGTGTCCACAATGAAGACTAGACAGCTTGATTTAGGTCCAAGTGGAGGAACACACACTGTTTGTGTGAACACACACACAAACCTTTCTGAATCCAAATTCAGTTCCAAACAGGGAGAAACTGCTGGCAGTGGACAGAGATGTCACTGATATAAGACATCTATGGCTGTTTACAAATCCATCCTCACACTTGCTGACTTAAGTCCCACACGTGATGTGATATTGTAGCATTTCTGGATGATTAATAACAGCTGCTTCACGTCCTTGGGTGCATGCACGCAGATGATGTGAAATATGATCAAGGAAACACGAACGATTCATTCTGTAGGATATTGTTTCTTGACATATATTACTTCCTCTCAGTCAATTGGATTTCTATTACTTGACTTGACTGCATGGTGTTATCAAATGTTTCAATTACAGTGCATTACCAGTGCATATCAGTGTCTGTGTGTGTTCTCAGCATGCACGTGCTACAGTCGATGGTAAAACAGTCCTTATCTCCATTCTAACAGTATACATGGCCCTGGGGAGGTACTCTGTGTCTGCCTTTGAGCTAGAGCTGATTCATGCTTAGATAAAAGCAATCTCTTTATCTTTGCCCAAGACTGGAATATGTCTCATTATTTACTCAATGTTGCCTCTCAAAGCTGCCTTAGAGACACAGAGATTAGTAAGGGCATTACTGTTAACTTATGCAGTGCTGAAAGCCGCGTAATAAAGTGCTTGTCTCTGGCTCATGCTACTATGTACTGGGCAGCTGTTAATAAAGAGAAACAGAGAAACATCAAGCACACCATCCAAATGGGCTTATGCAGTCTTTAATCTGTTTCACTACAGTGGTGCAGCAGAAATGGGAAGCTAGGAAGCAGCCAGAGATAAAATACACAAACGAGTACAATCTGTGTGTGCTATGAGAGGAAGGCCATTTGAAAACAATGTAATTTGTAATGAAAATATAAGAATGCACTGCATTAATAAGTTAAATGACATTATAAATAATGAAAGGTAAAGAATGATTTTACAGGAAGGGGCCACGGTGTTAATACTGGACAATTATGTACAATATACTAATTTGGCAGAGGTGTCTTTATCTACCACCTCTAAAACAGTGGAGTCAGTGAAACATTAAATAACATCCAGAAGCAAAATGTGCCTCCCACCCTCTGATAAAAAGAATGAGGGATTTGTAGAGCTGTCTATTGGCAAAGCTCAAAATCAGTACAGATTGGCTTGTCCTTGTAATGTATTGCATGGCAAAGTCCAATAGTCACAGGGAACCCTTCAGAGGTAGATACTTGCAGAAAATCAGTTTTGAAAATATTGTTTCTAGCTATATCTAATAGTTGTAGATCTGTCATGATGACAGTGTCATACAATATTACAGTAAAGATGAGGAAGATTTTTTAAAGAAACTTATAAATATTTTATAAGGGTCTCTGACAAACTTCAAAAAGAATTATGATCACATTGACCCAGTTGTTGGGGATAAAACTGAGCTTGCTTATTACAAGTCTGACTCCCATTAATCTAAATATTGTGACATTTCATCTCATTTGGGAAATCAAGGATGTTTCATTGCCTTTCCAGCCACAAAGGTTGTTTGGGTGATCTCAATAAGGGAAGCCATAAAAACCGAATTTGCGTCTGGAGAAATGTCAATTCCAGGCTTGAAACACTGCACTGGGGCAAAAATAAAGAAAAAAATAAAGGAAATATGTGCTTGTACTTATTGCATACATGGATACAGCAAAAGGAAATCATTACAAAACCTCCTTATGAACTAAAGTTGGGTGGATATTAGATAAACACTGAATACTGTACTGTTAGTTGTGTAATGTCAGAGATTTGGAGGAACACGGTCTTCTGAAAGACAAGATTTCATGGTTAGAAACATCTCCATACACCATGAGCTTCGCTCCTCTGCGTGACAAGGGTTTTATGTACATTTATGAAATATGAGCATAGCATCACCCTGAGCAGGCCATCACATGTGACTGGGCCAGGCTACTTCCAAGCCATTTACTTGACAAGCCATTTTACTGAGATCAGTGCATTTGCTTCCATAGCCGTGGGCCATGCTGTGCTTCTCCACAGTTCTGCCTGTGGTAGCATCATTATCTGCTGGCTATCCACAGTAGCTTTCGCACGATCAGACTTTTTACTAGCAGTACCTGAATGGCGTGAAAATCTTCAATGTAGGAAAATGAAACTGAACTTGTCAAGTCATTTCATTCTATTAAGTGAAAGTCTCTAAATGTTGGCTCAAAGAACACATAAAAATATCATTGAATATTAGATCTGACTTAATATTCTGAATGTTAAAACGGAAGAGGGACACTGCAAATAAATGAAGATATGTCAAGCACTTTTAGCTGCAATGGTAATACTAATTAATCTACGCAGATTGGAAGGCATTTGTCAGGAAATTGTTATATATGCATGAGAAAAGCTGCATATAGATTTAATTAGAATCCCTGTTAATTAAAATTCCTAAAAGAACTGGGGTGTAAAACATCCAATGGGTCATGTGTATATTTAAATCCTTGTCCAAGAGAAAATTAAACTAGATTTAGTGACAAATTTTATTTAAATGAAAGCCAGACATCAATTAGTGTTAAATTCAAAAGCAACAAAGAGTAAAAAAATTGTATTATTTAATGTAAATTTGCATTATATTTCATATCAAAAGAAAAGTCTTGTTTCGCAAACAAACATCTGCATAAATTCAAATGGTTCTCAAATACATGTAAAACAAATTTTATAAGCTACATAAGTCCATGCAACTGGGAAAGCAGTGGTGCGTGTAAAAGTGTAAAAACATATCGCCTCCAAAAGCAGCAAAATCAAAGTCAATCATTCATATAAGATGGTAGAATACCATTGGAAAGACCAGTGAACTGAAAAGCTGACATTGTGCTGACATTTTGTGACCAAGAAATAGTGCAGAATCTTAAATATTACATTTTATTACATCACAACATTTATCTGCAGAACACTGTAAATGTTCTGGTTTAAATGAGATTTTGAAATGACAGATTCCAATGAGATCTCACTTACTTTGTGAAATTGAAACTGTATTTGAACATTTAAATATTTGTAACATTTAACATTTATAAAAACATTTTTGCTCTACTAGTGACACCAAATACAATTTGCACTGCAAAAATTCTTTAAAAGAAAAATGCTAGGTTCCAAACCTAGGTCTAGTGCATATTATCTCAGCACAAACTGGGAGAAAAACACACTTAACTTTAGCGGAAGGATGAGGCCAATATAAACATGATTAATTACATTTCAATTATTTTGATGTTGGGGTCGGGTTAACTATAAAGAGTCAGTTTGACCTGCAATAGAATATGAGTGTTTAAATAAGAAACTGGTACTACAAGCTCTCATGATGGCTGCAGTCAAGCCAACCTTGTGATTAAAATGCATTGGTCAGAGATGTTTTGCCAGCTTTGAAGGCTCTCATCAATTAACCATCATTCTCCCAAAACTGCTGCCTAAACCAGACAGAGTAATAGTTTTAGAACTGTCAATCACAGAACACCAGGCAACATATCCACTACAGCATCCTGAAACATACTGGATTGTGGCAAGTACAGGTGGACAAATGCTAAAAGTGCAGCAGGACAAGGATATCAAGGTGTGTTCTTCCCACCTGTCATATGGAAGGGTGTAATTTTCAGACCCCCACTCATTTCAACATGATATACAGCTGGAGGTTTCATTGAAAAGGATGTTTTCTGTGTGTTGTTTATCAAGAGAAATGAATTCAGGTGAAAGGCTTAGAGAGGGAGACTATAAATAATAAACAGCCCCATCTTGCCTTCTGTTCACCAGCTCTATCCTCATAATGTTGATTCAAATTCACACTCAAAACACTGGCTTTGTGAATGGAAAGGATCTGATTAAACCAAAACTTTACATTCTGTTTACTGCATGACAGACCCTACTAACTGAAGCAACGTTACATTCTGTACATACACAAATGTGTTCCTGGGAATCAGAACCACAACCTTGGTATTGCTAGCACAATGCTCTACCAGTTAAGCTATACAAACATTGACCTTAAAGAACACAACAGTGATGGAAAAAAGGCCTCAGGGTGATGGAGGCTAAGTGACCATCACTTTGTTGCCACCATAAATAAAAGACAGCAAGATAGCTAAAACTTAACATGCAAGCAGCCTGGGGTGAGTTAATGGGGCAGTGCATTGGCAAGGGTTATAAAGTGTGCACATATGACAGGCATTTGAGGAAGAATAAAGACCTGTGTAACATACATGTCCTTAACAAGCTGTTTACAAGAACCATAGGAACAAAACAATTAGGAGTGTTCTTTGATGGCTTTGACATATGCCGTCATTTTGAACTGCCATGTCATTGATTCATTTTAATTAGTTCTTAGGAAATGTGCACAATATTGGTAGAGGCTGCTGTCAAGTAATTTCCAGGCAAATCGCTAAACTTCACATATTCAATTTTTCTCTAGTCAGAATTAAATGAAACATGACAGAGTAAGATGGAAGTCCAATAGGTCTCACTAAGAAGGCCAATAAGTCTCATTAAGAAGGCCAATAAGTCAAAAGAGCATTGTGAGGATCAATCTTCTCCATCCTCAAAATGTTCAAAAAACAGACTGTATTTGAATACACCTGAGGTTTGTCTAGCTGTACTGAAAATATAATGAATGAGACATGAGTTCTATCAAAACATAACTTATTTTCAAACCATAAACATACCACAAAAGAAGATTGTAGATCTTCTTCTCTCTGTGACACCGAGATCTGCTCTCTTCTATTTCATCCTGACTTAGCAAAGATGCAATTGAGAGAAAGGTAAGTAAATAAAGCAATTTACATTCTGAAAAGTGACAAAACTACTTTTTTATGAAGTATCACAAAAATATTCTTGGTGTGTGACACGCTGGAGTCGAGTCATGGATGTCTCTGCTTGGCTTAAAGTAGTAGGTTTGTGATAAGATTGAAGCTCTTGGGAGAATTAATGACAAATTGAAGTGGTTGTGATCATCACAGAGAATGCCGGCCAAGCCTGCTCCCCCTCACCAGAGAAACTGAAAAGAGAACAGGATAGGTGATAAAAGGCAGTGCTGAGCAGGTGGAAACCTGTGTATGTGTGTGGTGTGAAAATGAGTCAGTGATGTACAGGAAAAGCTACCGTAACTGGCTTCTTGTAAGGGCCATCAAAGTTGACAAAGTGAAAGTGACATGTTTTTTTTTTTTTTAAATGACCTCTGCATTTAACCCATCACTGGTAAGGAGTGAACACACACTGCAAGTCATAAACACACACACACCCGGAGCAGTGGGCAGCTATTACTATAGCCCCCGGGGAGCAATGGGGGGTTAGGTGCCTGGCTCAAGGGCACGTCAGTTGCTACCTGCCGGCACTGGAATCGAACCAGCAACCTACTGATTACAAGCCCGACTCACTAACCAGTCGACCACAACTGCCCCTTATAACTATCACTGTGGACACAGAACAGCCAGACAATGAAAAGCAACATGGTCAAAAGAGTTGCGTGCATGTGGGAGTGGACGGAGTGTTGCAGAAGGCATTGATCTTCCATCCATGGTAACACTGTCACCTCTGACATGACAACTGCACACAATATGTGAGAAGTGATAGATTGAGCTACACCCCATGCTGGTAGTGTCAAGCAAAAAGGAATCACACAATCCAATCCTTTGACCTCAGACAAAATGGTCTGTGATAACACGTTTGCTGTGAGATTCTGAATGGTAAGACCAAACGCAGAGAAACGTGACTGGTGAGTAAATGTTTCAGGGAGCCATAGGAGGTGCTTCCGGTGCCTTCTTACAAGAAATCCATCAAAGGAAGCACATATACTCCCATATATACTCTCATCCACACCTGCACACACTACCTAGAGCAATATATTAATAATAAATGATGAATAAAAGGAAAAAAGGAGAAGGAAAAAAAAGGGGTTTGCTTAAGTATCTGATCAAGTGTGGTATTTCAAAAGGGTATCTCTTGGTTGTAGATGCAGTTTTGCTTTTAAGTTTTAAAATTTAAGAAAAAAACAGCATCATGTAGATTTTCTTCCATGTGGTACTACTGCAATAAAATATAGGTTTGACATCACTTATATACATGTTGACAAAAAGTATACACTACTGTATTTTAAACTCTTAGAAAAAGCTATAGGGTCACATTTTATTATAAATGACACCACTGGGAAACATACAATCTTTTGTTTATCAATTAAAACCATTGGCTATTTGGGATGTAGGAGATGTTCAGTGGAGCACAAGTTTGTTTTAGTGGGCCAGTCCTCTGTGTGAAGACTTTATGCAGTGATTTACCAATTGATCTCTCCAACTTGTTTTTTTTTCCAAATGACTTTGCATTTGAAACATTTATGTCCAGCCATTTACTCTGAGTTGTGATTGGCTGCTTGGCTAAGCTCAGATCTATTCTGCAGTGATGAATGCATTTCCAACCCAGGCAGGCACTGTGAATCTTCTGGGGTGACCCCTGCAAGAAGACCATTCCTCACACCAGAATGAACACCATTTCCACATGCGTCACACTGTTTGGCCCACGTGGCACAAAGGAATTTGAGCTCTGGGTGTCCTTCACTAAAGAAGCCCATGTTTAATTGCACTTTGATTGGGGCTGATCACATGCTTCTCTGCAGCTGTGTGTTTACTCTGAATATTACTGCTCATTAGAATATAGACTAATGAAAGAACCATAAAGAGCAAATAAAACACATTGCCCACAGGATGTAATCAGCACTTTTAATTTGGGATGGCAACGCTGAATGCCTGTGGGGAGCACACCCACACAGCTGCTATGCCACTATTTAATAATGTGCAAAGAGAAACTGAGAGGTTTCACTGGCGTGCCAGCAAGGTGATGGTAATTTACATTTAGGCATTTGGCAGACGCTTTTATCCAAGCGACAGTACATTTAAGCTAAACATTTTGTCAGTGGGTGTGTTCCCTGGGAATCAAACCCACAACCTTTGCGCTGCTAACGCAATCCTATACCAACTGAGCTACAGGAACACAGGAAAATACGAGGAACACAGAGAAAAGTACAGATAGCTGCGTAGTTATAGCATGATAAAATGAGGTCCTAGGGTGAAGAGTGAAAGAAAAAGCCCTGACGCAACATTAAATATCCACACTGTGTCTTTTGCATAATTAATGGATGGAGATTTTGAACAGAGGGCCGTCTGTGAGAAATCTGCCAGGCGTCGTATCAGATATAAATAAGCAGTGCCAATGGCAAGAGTGGAGATTAGAACACTCAGGCCTTCACAGAAATCTCAGCTTTGCTCTACATGATACTGCTTGTGTAAGACGGTCTCCCACACACGTCTAAAACTGATCTGAAGAGCTAATTCACAGAACAATTACATAAATATCCACAGTGATATGTACTTGCATGTAGTTAATTGTACAGCTAATCAAAAGATGCTCCAAATATGCTTAGCTTTAACAGTTTTTAAAAGATCTCTGGTTGGTTGTCATGCCTTTGGTTCAGGGATCATTTTCAATCTGCAGTTAATCAGGTCAATCAAAACCATTGAAACTGTAAACACTAGTGTCTCATACACTGGAGCACTGAATAATAATGTGCAGATATGATTCAGCTCACAGTGAAGATGAGGAAGATACGTCTGAGTGGTGCAAGGTTAGCTTCACCTCCATGCTTTACCTTATCACGAGAGACAGATAATGTCAGTGTCCACCTCAGCTCTGATTACCCTGTCATATCCCATCAGTATCACTTTATAAACCAACACAATACCCTCCTGGTCCCATTACAGCTGGTTTGAGCTATTTATGGGCTCTCCTCATCAACCAACTGCAAAATACACTCCCTCATCCACTCCTTTATCATTTGTTGTCTTTTTCCATCCATAATCTTTTTTGTTATCCTCTCCAGTAAAAGAGGTATCTTTTAAAAAAGCAGAAAGGAGAAAAAAACTGTATCTTTTCTCCCACATAATCACCAAATGCACTCTTATGCTGAACACAGTGAATGACATCATTTCCTGTGCATGTGCAGGTTTTTGGTCCTGGCTTGTCAAAAGCACAGACTGAGATATTAAACTAAATCTCGTACAGAGGCCCTGTATTAAATTTGAGAGCAAAGCACAGAGGCATTAACTGACTGATGTTAATTAGTAAATTTAAACCTACAAAGACATGCACAACACTTGCTATTGGTTTTAAATGAAGTGACAAGTGACAAATTCGATCGATTATTTTTTTTCTGCTAAGTTTGCTTAAAGATGTACAGTAGAGGTGTTAGGTTTCCATGCCGACCATATCATCAATGACCCTGATAAGCATCAAAATAACAATCCAGAGCAGTAACTACAAACACAGACAGCAGACCACTGAACTTACAGTAACGGATTCAGCAATACAAAAGAGTTTCATTAAAAACTAATTAACTGTCTGTTGTACTTTCATCTGAACACGACTGCAGAGGTTAGTGGGGTAAAATCATTTTGTAAGCTCATTCTTTGTAATGTATAGCTTTGATGTCCAGGCAGTGAGAGTGAAGGTTTCAAAGAAAACGTGGACCAGTACAACCGTAGCACATTCACAGCTAGAATTGCTCTCGTCTTATTCACTAAGCCTCCAAAATCCATTTTATTCACACTTGTTGCAAAACCTTTGTGGATTTATAAGACGGTCATAAAAATCTGAAAATAACTTGAATGGAGACAGTCAGACCTTTCTAGGAATCGAGAGCAGGGAAAGAGGAACATTTTTACAGAGGAGAAATCATTTAAATAGAAAAACAAGTTTAACGCTGGGTAAACATATGGGTAACATAAAGTGTGGAAAACAACTAGTAGGGGGTGCTTGCTTTATAGAAAACTTTGGATCTGTAAATCTACAGTGCATTCACAATGTTGTGGCTGTAATGTAATGTGGTACAATTAAATCTATAATACTAAATTATAATTTGACATAAAACTTTCTAAATTTAGATTTAAAGCACAGTAAGACAGGAGGGAACATGGACACAAATGCTCACATTCATACATATGAAACATTTCAGTGTGACTGTTTGGAGATACGGGCTGTTTACACATTTCTGCTGACCACTGCTTTCAGAGGTCGGATATTCATTGGCTGCAGTGAAGTAATTTCCTGACCCTCAAACCCAGCTGAGGCCATGAGCAAAACTCAGCGTGTAGTCTGACCAGCAGATGTACCTTCTCAGTGGCCTAGCTGCACACCATGTTAAAGGCCTAGCACCCCCACTTCATTCTCCATCTGCCAATGCATGTACCAGATTACAAACAATTATAAACCTTCGGAATCTAGCAGAGAAATTTATACCACATTATATGCACTACTAGACAATGTTTTACTGTTTATTCAAAAATCTAGATGGTTATTGACCAGTTACCCTAAAAGCTAAAATGATTTTCCAGCAGATGTATTTTGTCTTGTTACCAATTAAGTCATTGTTACTGACAGCAACAAAAAATAATAACTAAAAATGGTAATTAAAAAGTTCTATTACCTGCCTATTGCTTTAGACATATTATGTTAAAGCAGTCACTAATGCTAGCATGAACCCCTCTGTAATTAGACAACTAAGGTTGACTTAGAGTGTTACAAAGCATCTGGTAAAGATAGTGCCTAAATAAAGACCAGCATTCTGTCCAGGCTGAGCAGTATTACGTATTTCTATAAATATGTCTTCCAAATCATTGTCAAAAATCCCCCTGACAGGACCTTATTTATTTTTTTCCTGCCAGGAATGTGCTGTGGATAATCAGAAATGTTATTAGAGGAACAGACCCCTCGCCTGTTAGCGCTGTTACCAGAGCTCGTAATAACTCTGAAAATGCAAATGAACTCTGGGTTATCTATTAACGTCACTTCAATTTTATATCAGCACTCCAATTTAGCAGATCCTGACACATTCCTGCGCATTGTGCTTCCCTACAAGGGTTCATTTTGCCAGGAGAGAGCGGGCACACGGCAAGCAGGGCAGAGGAACCATGTGCCATCTGTCTCTTCTGACTTTATTACCTGACTCTATAATGAACCCCCGTGTCACGGGGGCCTCAGACACGCTCATCTTTCAGATGATAAAAACAACTTCACTGGTTCATTTTTCCTTGTAGTAATTATTGTCATTCATACCTTTCTCTGCAGAAGTGAGGCAGTACGGGTGACTCGTTGTTAATTACCCCAATAATCACTTCAAGAAGACTGGCTAATTTCAACAGTGTAGCAATCCTCCTGTCAGCCTCAGATGGGAACGAGCTTTGTATTTCCAACATATGGTCTGAAGAACTAATAGGGGAATTTGCCTGCCTGTATTGGCCTTACAGTCAAAGCCCCATAAGTGAAAAAAACAGATGCAGTAATCCAATGAAGTTTGTCCAATCCATGCAAATGAGTTAAAATGTCCCATTGTGGACAGACCAATTTTAGTAAGTAGCAGACCTAAATTATTTAAGGTGAAATTGTAATATAGATAAATAAGATAATCTCAATATAAATGCAGCATTCTAAGGCAAAAAGGCAAAAATAGATCAATGTGCATGTGAAACAGGTTAAATACCTATAAAATGTTTCCAGTTTATTACCAATAAAATATAGGGTTTATTTTTTGTAGTGTCTTAAAGCTACAACCGTATATTAATTTACAGTATTAAGCTATTGCTCTAATAAACAACTATTTCATCAAGCATTAGTTTGGGCAGCAGCCGCGTGTTTTCCTTAGTTATTTTCCCTCTCTACAGTAAAAGCCCTCCTCAAGAAGGTTCATTAGAAATGTATTTTTATTACAAGAATAGTCTAATGCTTTACATCAAAAAAACATAAGAATGTTTACTGCTGACCAAAAAAGAAATACCACTAACAATGTTTAACAGTTAATTTTGCAAGGAGATCCTTCAATATATTAATGTATATCAATTAAGGGTATTTAAAAATACAATGACTGCATAATTAGCTGTTATCAAACATAATATAATAGCTGAACTACAGGATCCCAAAAAATTTAATAAGATTATCACATTAAAAATCCTTACAAAGCTTCTGGTAAGGCCTTTTATGGAAAGCCAAACATATGACAACATTATGATGGGTAAACCCTGTGTGATGTGTAAATATGAAGCAGGAAAGGAAAGAGGCCTCCTTATTTGTCTGTTTGTTGTTTTTCTCTCACTGCCAAAAAGCTTCTAAGTGTCTCAGACTGTCACCCAAAATATAAATACTTTATTAGACCAAAACATGTCATTGAGGGTGCAAACAAGAACATCAGCTAATGTTTAATGAATCAGCAGTCACAAAAGGAAAAAAAGCAATTGTGAAAGAAGTCTACTTCAGACATCTTTTGCTGTATTCCCACAGGTGACCCTTAGAGGTGACCCTGTCAAACCCCTCAGAAAACTACTCTAAGGAATTCAATTCAGTGCATTAGTTTGAGAACAGAAGAGAGAGAGATCCTTTCACCTATACTGTATCTCCCATTCTGTATACTGCCACAGTCTGAGGAAGAACAATGGAGAGGAGAAAATGGCTGAAAATGTGAAAAAGTCAAGGGTTTTGAGAGACACAATAATGCTTTCTGCTATACATGGCTGGGTAATATTGTACGTGGAGAAGAGGTCTATTTGCCTGACTGCATTCTACACTTGAACCGTGGGTCAGAAATCTTCAAACACCACACAGAGGGGTTATACAGCGGTATTTTCCGCCTCAGATTGAAATTGATAATTTCACTAATGACACTTCTTGTAACTCTTAACTTTCATCAATATTAATGAATATAGTTTTGACCTCCATTACTTTATTACATGTTGCTCATAAGCCCTTAACCCCAAAGCAAAACAAGTTATGATGTTAGACACCTTATACAGCCATTTGCTGCTTTTGTTGAAATACACACAATAGGTTTTTCTTGCCTTCTGACAAAAGTAGGCTTTTACTCTAAATGTTATGAATGTAGAGTGCACTGCAGAACATTCAAAATGTCTTAAGGGTTATAACAAACGGCTTAAGTGACATTCTTATGTGATCTCCTACACAGCCTTACTCGTACAAGATCCTTCTCAAGAACTCAGAACGGCACACAGGAAACTCAGCCTGACACAGCTTGAGCTCCATTTAAAGACAGTCTTTAGAAGACAATTATTGGAATGCTTTGCTAGAAGGTCTGAAAAAATGAAAACCTTTGTTATGGTTATATTGAGCTCACTATTGCCAATGTGACCAAGCTTCACCCGAATGTTAGCCAAAACAACAGCAATGGGTTATAATACACAATATAACTATAGAAACAACATATATGATTGAAAAATGAAAATTACACAATTTCCCTAGTGATCTCAGACTTGACCAAAATGTGTACATTTCTGTTACTTGTGTACATTGTCTATCTTGCTTTATAGTAATATAAAGGGTCTAGTATCATAATTTAGCTAAGACAAGAGAAGATGATGAAAGGAGATCACTCACCCACTTGGGACATCTCTGGCACTGAACCTTTGTAAGGCCCCTCAAGGAACTGTGGGGGGTTATCATTGATGTCTTGGACTTTGATGATGAACTCTGAGGGCGGTTCCAGAGGCTGGTTGGAGTCTCTGTCGATGACCTGCGCTGTGAGCGTGTACTCAGCCTTTTCTTCCCTGTCCAGCCTCTTCATTGCATGAATGTCTCCAGTCCTCTCATTGATGCCGAAGATGGTACCTGCCCCTTCCCCTGCCAGCACGTACTTGATGTTCTTTTTCCCTACGTCCAAATCCGTATGGAGCTATAAAGAAACAGAGACAGATGAGTGAGGCCGCTTCCATTCATACCTAAAGCCACTTGAGGATTGGGACCAGATGTGTCCACTCCAGACTGTTCTCTATTTAATCAGATAAGAAAAATTAAGTGCAACACAGTCTCTCTAAAACCCTAGTGTTTTACTGTGAAACAGCTGAAATGTTCAGTGTCAAAAAGACAAAGCAGGAGAAGGGTAGACTAAGTTCTTGAATTCCAGGTAATGTTTGAATTATGTTTCACATCTATCTGTCATTTATCGCTTCATACATTGCTAGTAAAAGACGAAGGTTAAAGCGCTCTACTCGCAGATGCTTCAGTGCCTTGTTACCAAGCCGCTGGGTCACAGTTACACAACCAGAAGGCAATTAAATTGTGCCAGGAAAAAAAATGGACAATAGGGAAAGGCCAAAACTGTCCCCGAGTGCTGAGAGAGAGCACAGACCAATGGGAGGGAAGCCCAGATCTGGCTAATCCTTCACTTGCTTTCAGTAATTTTCTATAATTTGTAAGGTTTTCATGAGTTGGTTGTTCTTTATAATTAAAAATACAACTTTCACATTCTTTTCAATCTCCTATACCTCTAGAGTATGCTCAAAAAATGTAATTGGAAAGTTGGTAAACTCCACAAACTGGAACAACAGAGATGATTGGTGTGAGCAGAGTCACTGATAACCCTACCCTCCATCAGAGCACACAAATCTCATTTGCACTTTAATTCAAATATGGCCATGTTTCCCATGAATCAGGAGCAAAGGTTCAGAACAGAATGCAGAGCGCTGTGTGAACATATTCCTCACACAAAGCTCTCGTATGGCTTCTGAAGACATGCAATATGACACATAGTTGTATGGACTACTGTATGTGTGTCCTTTGCCACTATAAAATATTATTATATGGAAAAGAAAGATGTTTCTCATCTTTAATTGAACAAAAAAAACAGCATAGAGGTTTGGAATATTTTTTCCCACAAATTCAACTCAGTGGCAACTTTCTGCATGGCAACTTTATCCCTGTTTCTCAGTTCTTGAAGCGCTAATATATACAGTCTGGTGCGAGGTTGGTGCACACTTGAGACTGCAGTAACATGGCCAACATGAGCTTTGAAATGCAGGCTTAAAAAAAAACAATTGCCTAATAACTATAATTTTATGTTGTCTCAATGTTGCTGTTCCCAGACACTGACAAAGTACTTAAATTGTCACACTTTACACTTTTGTTCTCCTAATTGTCCATCATTCCACATGAAAGATCCATTTCATTACCAAATCAGCTTCACAACATTTTTTCTCTATGAATTAATTATGTCTGTTTTGTGATGGAAAACTGATGGTCTAGCTTTTACCTTCTTTTGATTTTCCCATTAGGAGTTCAAGAGAATGACCAATGATACATGTTATTATATATTGATGAAATATATATGAACAAATGTCACTGCTGTGAACATGTCACTTTCTCTGTTTGTTCACCCTTATAGCCTTATGTGTACAGGCAACATTTTAGGCCTGTAGTCATGCCAGTCCCATTCTGAACAGCAATCGTTTAATCTCAATGTGCAAACAATCGACTAAAAGTATGGCTGCAAGGGGAGACAGTCTTTCATTATACAGGTTGCCATGGCAACCCCTAGTGTTCTAACATTTGATGACATCGGTATCTTATTGAACCCTCTCAACGCCTAATGCAAAGAGTTATACTTTAGAATTTCCTGTACCATTGCCATGGAGAGCTGCTTTTATTGTCAGATCAGGAGAAAATATGGTCTTTGGCTTCTGAACATGGAAACCTTTATGGTAGCCAGAGGAACAATCAGTGGCATAGATGGTGTCTACTAAGGGTTCCACTGGGTATGGAGAAGAAAAGATCCACATCTTCTATAGAGATGCCATGTCGGTCTGCTTAAAAACGTCAGGACTAAGGTACTAGCTCAATGATCAATTAGTCAAGGTTTAAGTGTAGGGCTGGGCACCAAAAATAACTTCTATCAAGCTGTCCATTTTATTGTTATTATTACTTATGAATTTTATGAATAAAAAGTCTACTTTTTTATTACCTGCATTACAGGTACCCATTCTTCCCAAACTGCTACAATAAATCTAAACTCCATTATTTTATGCTCAAGCGAGAAAATATAACTTGCTTCTCAATCTTACCATATATAATTTATTCTGTCTCAGATATTGAAAAATGGACAGAATGTGAAATAGCTGGTGTAAATATTCATGAGTGATACCTTGTCCTTAATATTACCACACATAAAAAATATGTATGACTTGTAATATTAGTACTTATAAAAAATAGATGGCACGTTGCCTGACAAAACTACCATACTATTCTTGAGTTTTCTAAGGAGAATTTGGCTAACAAAAGGAATGCCACCTTTACTATTTTACTATACTAGTAAAATACTTTTACTACACCTTTACTATACTAAAGGAGCGTTATCTCTGTCCACATAATACAGATTAAGAATGTAATTTCAGATATCAGTCTATTCTCTGAATTATATTTAGTGAGACTGAATGAACTGTGGAGTGCTACAGGATGTCATTACCAGCTCTCTTGTTAAAACATGCACCGATTTCACACAAGTAACACTATCACAGACAACACGTCAAGTCTGGCCCGGGACAGTGCCTGTTTAGGATTGGCTGTGACTATAAACTTCTGGAGTGCTAGGAACTAATTTGATATCCACAGATCCGCTAACAACCAACATTAACACATATAATATTAAGAATACAAATACACTAAGGCAGAGAAGGTACTACAATGCCATTAGCCATGCAAATAACTCAACCATCCCTTCTTGATAGAGCTGCAATTATCATGCACTATTCTTTGAGGTGTCTGCTGGCTGTCCCCACAAAGGCTTTAAGGACAGAGAGTCAGTACTGAGACAGCAGTATCTATGCTTACTGTCTAGTCTAATGTGAAATTACAGAGAGCCCTGTTTTAACATGTCACATCATGGCAGAGTAGATCCAGCACCATGGAAAGCGATCAAGCTCACCTTAAATCCCTTAAAAAAATTGACTTTAAAATATGCGCCACCATTGTAAAACATGTTTTCTTTGTGCCTGTGTAAATAAGTAAGTAAATAAAGTTTATGCCATTTAGGATAAAGATTTAAAGGAGTGGTGTGACCATCAAATAACATTTATCAAATAACACAAGCATAATTATTATTAAAACATAATTATTATTTATAGAAATGTTTCAAACATTCAAAAAGTTCACTTATAGAACATACACTAATTTGTTTGTATGAATTGGATTCTGATTCCAGTATTAACTGTCAGTGCTGAGAAAAGAATAACATTTAACCAGAATCTAATCAAAGGAACGACATGCTAATATTGGAGGCTACACAAACACATTGGGATCTTTCTGGCTATGGTAACCACCTGAAAGGAGAATGTGGGGGTGTCCCTGTATGTGGGCCCCTTTTCCGTCGCCCCAGACTGAGAGTCGGATGCTGGCTGTCACATCCGCCTGTCTTTGTTCTTGCCAGATGTGAAAGGGCCATGAGGAAAATATCCAAACACTCATCAGTCTCAGTTTTACCCTGTGTTGCCTGCCTAAAAACAATTTGGTCACAACATGAGGAAAAATGTCTCTATTCACAGACACAGCACTAATCTGTTGACCTCAGTAACATGTAAACTTGTAAACAAGAATAAAGGGAAACCAGCCCAAAATTTGTTATTTACAAAATATCTTTGTATTTGCCTCTTAAGTTTACTAATTTCCTTTCAGGCTGTGAAAAGATAAAACAACAGCAAATATCATGAGATGCTTTTTCTTTCTCTCTCATCATCTATCTTCTCTCACTTGTCATGACATATACCTCAGCTCAGCTGGGCTTTGCATCTAGGTAGGCCACACTGTGTCCAATTTTTCCCATTTGCACTCACATACACATAATCGTCAACGTTCAGTGAATTGTGTAAGTGCTAATTTGTTATAGCCATCTCTTTGTAGACCTGAACAAGACCTTGGCTACAACACAGAACATCCTAAGTACCCCTCAGAGTAAGTTTATCCATTTACTTAAGACCAGGAATGTATCTGTCAACACCCATGCACAGCCATGATCTACTACTTTGACCTTCAGCATACAAATTCTCATGGAGTTAGTCATTTAGTAAGGGCCAGTCTGGACTGGCAGTAAATGTGATAATCCCAGATGGCCCCCGCCACACATAAATCAAGGAAGCCATGAAGGGAAGTCACAGATTCTGTCTTCACTGTCCAAAAAGTTTGGGACTCCATAGCAAGTCTTCCGTCTGTTGTGACATTGATGCCGTAAAATCTGTCTTCAGGCACAGATTCAAAATGCACAACCAACCAGCTTTATTCTTTTTTTGGAGGAGGGGGTGAATTTTATCTCACACAATCCCCCACTTGCTTGGCAATACACCGACAATGTGATATCAGTGGAGTGGGAGGCATTGACTCTGAGCTGTCAATCAACTCATTCATGACACCCAGTCATGCAAAAACAAGAGAGTGTAAGACCAGCACTTGTACTAGGTATCCGCTCTGTGACTTTTAACAAGGCAGGCTTTAAATTTAAACTGTGCTGTGGTGTAGTACAACAAATAAAAGTGGGTAAAAAAACAGTGTGTTAATGCACAAGCCTGATGCCAAACATGAGAAATACATCAGTCTAAGAGCTCAAACAAAAAGAACTCAAGTCCATTCAAAATGCACTCTAATAAATTACTTTCAAAGTTTAAAAGCCAGTTTATGTGAAAAATGAGATGAAAGAGAAAAATAAATCCCTATACTGTATCCTATTAATAATTCAATAGATCAATAATGCATTTAAAATGACTGGCTAAATAGCATGATAGGCATATCACAAGAGTTTGTGTTCACTAGAAGCTTTGAAATACATGCATAAAAATATTAATCAGATAAAAAAAGTAAATTATGCCCTTAATTCAATATGTAACTCAAAAAATTCAGTAAAGGCAGTAAATCAAAGTTTGCCACCAATTTGCTCTTGTGCAGGTACCTGGAGGAAAACTTTGTTTGTTTATCTTCCCCTTTGAGCCTGGCATTTAACCAACCTAAAACAAAGCTGGGGACAAAACACGGCTCCATTGTAAGGAAATGAACATGTGCCACTGTTTATGGGCAGCCATATATTATACGGTTTACAAATCACTTTAATGCTTATGCTGGAATCTCTGTACTCCCATAAATATTTTAAGTCCATCTCTATGCCTCTCAGTTGTAGACCAGCCAACACATTTCAATTTGGAAAAAGAAGGGAAAAAGGACTGAAGTACAAAACCTCTACCCAAGACGATTACATCTATTCTACTTCATTTCTTGTCTTTTGGGAGAAAGTGGAGGGCAGTGAGTACGACATCTGTTTACATTTACTGTACATGACAATCTGAATTATAATTGTGTTCTTGCAGTGCACTGCTTTGTTTAAAGGACCAAAGTCCAACGAAGATAAAGAAAAATCCTTCAAGGGATTCCGGTACATTGGCAAAAATGCTGCAACACAACTTTAATTTCCTTTACAGCTCTTTCTTTTTTCCTTTCACACTTGTGAGACTTCAAAAACAATTTCTAAATGCCTCTAAATGGAATAAAAAAAGGCCAGCTGAAGGGTGGGACAGAAAGACATGGAATGACATTAATTACATGTAAGCGCACAGAGCCTGTTGAAAGCAATTGGTTATAATGCACGATCCATTTATTGCCTTGACACCTTCTATTAATGTTTTTCTAGAGGTGAGTTTAATAATGAACATGATGTCATGTATATGCTGAGGGATCGGTGTATATTAGAGTGTATAACTCATAACTCTTAATAAAAATAATGTCTGTATTACTTCACAATAACTGGGCTGTATTCCCAAGCATATCTCTGAAGAGCCCTTTCTATATATCTAAAGCACTATAGAGTCATCCATTTAAACATGTTATTGCATGTTTGTATCCAGCGCATGGCTGAGAGCACAGCCATAAAGACATAATGCAATAAACCGCCAGCTGTCTTTTCATTCAGTTCCAGGCTACATATTTACAATACATCTGCATATGTATTATTCATATGTACAGTAAAAAATGCATCACTGTACACTCAATTTGTTTTTTCAATGAGTAATTATGGGTTTTGTGCTTATCTGTGAGCAAATTTGAGACGCTTGTTCAATGAGGACTCAACTAATAGACAATGTTTGTTTAACAGCATCTCACAGCTGGTTTATATGACACTGTGAAACTGATTGTGCCTCATAATTCAAAAATAAGAATGGATGAGTGCAAATATTAAAGATTAATACTGGTCCAGCTGTTGAATAAATAATGCATTGTAAGTTACCTGTGATACATGTGGTGCCCAAGATTATTTATCATCCACCCACTTTCATCTTTCAATCCCCATCATTCCGCCTGGGCTAAAATTAAATGCGAATTTACAAAGTAAACACGTTTCTGCGATGATATGGTTAATGCTAAATCTACACCATTAGCATATCAGAGGCAAGAGAACATGTCCATGCGTGTATAACATGGTTTTATCTCTCTGCCCTTGTCCAACTATAGATTATTCTGAACACATCAAATGCAGGCCTGAGATCACCACATGTGATGAGCTCAGAGATACTACTGTAAACAATTTATTACCCTGCTCTGTAGTTTACTTTTTTTACAAAAGCAGAATCATATATAGGGTTTGTTTGCACATGCAATTAGGAAGGACTTGAAGAAGAGCAATATTAAAATGAAAGTGACGTGCTGGTCAAGTATGGTGACTAATATTCAGAAATTGTCCTCTACATTTGACCTATTCAATGAACACACACACTGCAAACACACACACAGAACAGTGGGCAGCACTGCTGGACCAATATTGGCAATATTGACAATTGAACCAGCGACCTTATGGTTACAAGTCCAACTCTCTAACCAGCAGGCAACTGCCCCAAAGAAGGTCACAAAAATGTTACATGTGGTAACATGAGTTGTTTTAAACATAAGAATAAATCAAGAGAAATAGTATGTTGTGGGGCTGCACAATGTATCTAAATGTTATTGCAAATGTGCAATTCGCAAGGTTTTGCAATAACTGAACGAAGTTAATACTTCAAAAAGTTATGTATAGAAAGTTTATGAATTATTTATGTATAAAAAGTTTGTTTTGTTGATGCAGATATCAGAGAAACTATCAGAAGTTGCAGCAATACTTCTTGAAGAATGTGCAACCCGTACATTGGTTATTTATATTATATTATTAACAATTTCCATTTTTTAACATGTGACCTGTGCTCGCAAAATGAACGAGAATGAGCACAGGCAAAAATGTCAATGTTGGTCTAATTTGAGGTTTTCACAAAATTGAGCTCATTAAGCCCTCATCTAGTGATCACAATGCTCCAAACAGCAGTTAGACTAAATTAACTTTATTAGTTTCTACATTTCTCCTTTGTATTAATAATCCATGGAAATCACATTTCTATGACTGGTGCTTCAGACAGGTGTAGCACATTCATTTGTTGTCTGCTTCCCATAAATCATACCATATCATTTTTAAAGTTTTTAATTGAAAATGTGATAGTAACAAGAACTCAGTTGCCCACCTGTTTCTCCGGGTAATTCTACATTAGTGCATCATGTTGTGCTATTGCTTGGCAAATGTAAACAACCTACAGTTACACCATCCTATCAGATGTGCACCACCATCAGATGTGCATAGTGTAGACAAAAAACAAAATCTCTCTCAATATCATCAACAAAGCTGAAACCGTATATCTATGACACACTTCAGAGTGTATGCTATAGTTATCTTCTTAATGTTGGATTTTTTTTAGTCACCCTACAGATGCATTGCACTTCAAAAAGCTACAGTAGAACCTCTATCTACTGATTAACACATTTATTACCTTCACAGTGCATATACCTTCAATCAGCCCTAATGTGGTGGATCTGAGGATATGTGTGGTGGATTCTGGTCTTTGGAATGAGACGGGGAGTTGGCTGAATGTTTTTATATAATTAGTTGATTTCTGTAAGTGGTTCCATGGATGAGGCCCACATTAGCTCAGGATGAACTCCACGCTGCTCCATTAGTCTTCCCCAGATAATGCTACACTTCACAATCCCGTTTACTTAACATGGCGGATCCGGCCTCCTCGATTTGCACTAATCAACTGATAAAGCAAAAGCCCTTTCACCAATCCCTGGAGGGTGAAAACTCAACTCTAATCATCATTAGTAGTAATTATGTTCCACAACAAACACATCCAGTCCCTTTTACTCATAAAGAAGTTGGTTCCTCTATGGTTCAGATTGTACTTATGCACACAGGACACTCCCTTATGGGTAACAACTGCACCTGTTCACACATACGGTAAATGGAAAATGGAGTGTGATATGGTTTTAATGTGTAATAGAGTAAAGTGTTCCAGTATTGTTTTAGTCCTATATCAGCATTCTTAGAACACCTCTCATCCAATCACATTTGAGGACTGGAACTAACTGTAATATACAAAATATTACTTCTACCTAATATATCTAAAAAGACTCATCTTGCCCTCTCTGTTCTGCTCACCTATCCTCAGTTCTCTCAGATCAAACCTTACTGACCTATTCCCTAGAGTCTGACCTACAGAGAGTGAGCTGTATTGACAAGGACAAAACTACTGGCAAGGGATACCAAGAAATTCAATAACATATACAGGCTCTTCCAACAGCCTTAGCATCACCACTGTAATCTCAGTTTCCTCCTTGTCATTCTGTCACCATATTCACCTGATAGGCTTATTATAGATTCAGGCCTAGACAAGCACAGAGCAGATTCAGTGATGCTGCAGTGGCATCAAATGAAGGCAAACGGAAGCAGAGAATCATGTTGCCAGACATGTTTTAAGGGACCTAAACAAAATAGCCTTTCCTTCATTCTCTAGATTGTTTTCTTTTCCATAATGCTGAAACACAATTCACATTGTTTTCATTATTAAATAATTAACAAAACCTGTGTGCAAATGTCTTAATGCAGAAATCATAATTCTCCAAGTTTGCATGCAAAATTATTCCAAATTTAGGGCATAACTTCATTGTTAAACTGAAACAGGATTATTCCAGGACATTATTTACTTTACTAGGTTCAAAATATAAACTAGGTTCTGCAAAAAAAGTGTAGCTAATTATGTGCAGTCTACTGTACAAGGTGTTTTTTGAGGAATATCTATACAGGAGAGGTTTTGCAGAAAGCCCTTTCCTAGCTTCTCCTGGAGTGGTGAAGCTGACGAGCCCATTGTCATGAAACTAATAAAGTGGCCGGGTGTGCGGGAGCACAGTAATTATCAAACCTGGGATATCAGTGTGGTATTTATGAAAACATTACGCTTTAACCAAAGAAAAGGTCATGCGCACTGGCAGGGCATCTATTGAATAGATTTCTGGCAGCACATGGTGCACAGCCGAATGATAAGTGCTAAACTCAGTCTGCAGGGTAAACGGACATAGTGCCACACACATGCCTTTCTGAATGTGAAACATGCACACTGAACTGTTTTAAAAGCTTCACACAGACAGACAAATGCACTGAAATGCGGTATCGTGAAGCTAGATCTATTTAGCGGGGTGCAACGGGCTAGCCGGGTCGCCTTCTTTGTGTGCTGTGCATTTCAGAATTTATGAAAATATTGAGTCATAAAACAAGCAGAGCCAAGACAAGAATCGTGATATGTTGGTTTCCTCCACGCTGGTAAAAATACACCACCGCAGCGTGACAGTGACCTTGCATTTGTAATGCGCCCAGCTGTAATATTTGGCATGACACTGCGGCTCTGTTATTGGATGAGAATTTGTGGTACGCCGTCTGTCTCTGATTATGGGTGCATGTTACTGTGTGATTGCACGTCAAGGTTTACATATGTGTTTGCACTTGTCTGCCAGCATGTTTTTCAAATCCAATAACCATCATACTTTTTTTATCTAGTACATTAAAGAATATATAAGAATATAACTGCTTGCCCTGTGTGCAACTTGTGTGCAAGAACACAACAGATTTCTCATACCATTTTAAGAAAATAACACACTAATCTGAGATATTGCCCAATATGTGTCATTACTATCTATGTGTGTGTGTGTGTGTGTCCGCATGTTCTTGCTGAAAACTGCTTTGCTTTAGAAGACATTGGTAAGAACAAACATTGTCACATCTTGCCACCAATCAATTTTGCAAATTAACAGAGAATGTGATTCTCAGATAGTTCTGAATAAAAGTAATTGTATGTTAGATAAGAATAATTTTGACATCTCTTATGGTGTAGGAGGTGAGAAAGAGAACACACGTTCTTTATACATTTTATACATGATCACTTCACTTTCTGACACAAGCTAATGTACCAGAAAATACCAACCAGTACTTGTGGAGAACTGCATCCCCAGTCCTTTTCTCACTTCCTGTTCTATCTGTCTTTCTTTATCTCTATATCAGGCAGGTGTAAGCCCAGGCCTGCATGAGAGCCACTACACAAGATCTTGTTCTGTTCCTTATGTCATTGCTCCTCACTCACACACACACACACACACACACACACAGACAACTGGCCCAATACAAAGAAAGCCATCATTCTTTGAGTGTAATTCCAGAGGCCAGCCCATACAGGCCTGATAGCCATTAAGGATTCATGATCCATCTGGATCTCATATTATAACGGCTTGAATTTTTCATGCTACCCTTCAATGCCAAGAGGAGGAAAAAAGAAATTGAAAATAGATGAAATGTTGTCTGCAAAACTCACTCAGCACATTAGCATGTTAAAACCTTGTACTATTACAGCAGGACCTGTTACAGGATTTGTTCCATTTTGTTAGATCTAATTAAAATTTTTTAGGATGTCTGTGCTAGGATGGATCGTGTTTTGGATGTCACAGCATAGATGTGAGAAAAGCCAGTTGCAAATGTGTGTGTGTGGTCGTGTGTGTACATTATATTTTCCCAGCCCTTCTAACCAGGATAATTAAAAATAGTTAATTTGTGTTAAAGGTCAATCTCACACTTCACTGGCTTCCAGACAATCTCACAGGTGTGTCACTGAATCGGGACAATTGATTCACCATGGTTACTTTTAATTCTGACACGGGCACCGACAACAGCAGGAACTGCAATGCCAGAATGGACCA
Source organism: Ambastaia sidthimunki (assembly GCA_036877625.1). NCBI lineage: Eukaryota > Metazoa > Chordata > Actinopteri > Cypriniformes > Botiidae > Ambastaia > Ambastaia sidthimunki. The sequence continues at coordinate 111,392 of JAZGTK010000017.1, read as the reverse complement.
GAAATCAGGAATTTGCTTCCCCTTTTGTTGTTATTTTGGAGCTTGTGTGGATTGGAGCACACTCTGGCTATTTTTAAAAATCTACAAATAGACTTCTCCTCCTACTCCATCCCATTGTCTACAGCTCGCCTGCCTACGTTTGCTCTCAGTGAACCACGTAGCCAAAGACACATCAAATAACACAATAGCAACATCCATTCTAAACAAGATTACTCTGTTCTCCCTGTTTGGCTGCTTGGCTTTGCTAGATTGAGGGAGACTGGGATAAGCCCTGCTGCCTGCGGTTCCCCAGGCACAAGGTGCCGTCTGCAAGAGTGGGCTGCTTAGCTCTGCCAAGCATCCACTGATCCATTGGATCGCTTAGCAGCCTGCAATGACTATACCAGAGAGCAATTAGAGGGTTTCAATAATTACAATCGAGTGTTTAAGTAATCAGGGCTGAAAATTGCAGTCCAGTATGATGGAGAAATAAGCCTAGCTGCCAGAGTCCACAACAGAGAGTCTTGTTTGTTCTTGCATAACCATCACTTGCAGGAGTACAACAAGATGTTCTTCTGAAACTGATCTGTGATGATTCATCAGAACGTGTTTGACAATCAACAGTGAAGCACCTGAAAACATTGTGAAATAAACCTTTGACCAGCAACCGCGTATATGACACTAAAGCCTATCTTCAAAATACAAACTCCCTCATGATTTCAGTTTATATACTAAAATGACTATACACAGTGCATTCCACAGAGTCTTGCTGTGCTGAATAAAAGGGCCATATAACATGCTTCAGCAGTGAAAGATGGAGCCCAGGCGACACAGTAAAGGTTAACTGCTTAATTCCGGTGATTAGTCCACACAGGGTTCAAGGCTCTCTGCCAAAAGCTCTCATTTAGCAGCTACATGCACCACCTCCACAAGAGCCGAAACCCAGAGACTGCTGGCAAACAAACATTAACACAAGGTATGTGAATTACACAGGTGGGTGAGGGCCGTCTTCACCATCCTGACCAAGCCCAGAGATCAGTCGGTGTTTCATGCCGTTCACCTGCTGTTAAAGGGCAAAAATACTTGAATTAAATGTTTTATTCTAACATAAACACATATAACTTTAATCAAAGGGGGAAAATTAGACAGGAGACATTAGTTACAGCCTCTGAGGCTACAGCAATGGTATAAAAATGAATGTGACTTACAGAGAAGGCCATTCTAAAAGGCTTGGTGATTTTCTTTCTCAGCTCTGAGCTGCAAGGTGGGTGGCCTTTGCACGGATTTTATCTATAGACCTAAAGAACAGAGATAAGCAGGAATGATGGTGAGGATGTTCAGCACTCTGCACCGCCATTACCTGACAGCATGAGTGAAATCGTCTGTGCGAACAATCTGTTGCATTTGGCGTTTTTCCGAGCCCTGCCAGTTTTCCACTCGAGTAATCTCTCTCTCCCTCATCAGGATGGCTACAGAATCACGCTCGCTCCCGCCCCCCTCGCTACGTGAAAACATTTACACAGGGTTTATTTCAGATTTCCATAATGTCCCGAAAAAGACAGATGGAATGGCAGGTGACTGCATGCAGATTTCCCGTTCAGAACCGGTGACACGTCTTGGAAAGATTCAGAGCTGAAGGACAAGCGCTCGGCCCCATGTGTGCACACGTATGTTTGTGTTCTTGTTACCGCAGAGGATTGTGGGATTTACACCTCAAACAAGTCTCCCTGCAACCAGACCCTATAAGCCACTGCAAAGGTGTTCTGATGCTGTCACACACTGGCTCATTATGTCTGCTGGAGCTGTATATCAGTGAGAGTTTGCTGTGTGTGTGTTTCTGTATGTCTGCTCCTACTTTTTGTGGAGGTAGTGGAGATGCTGTGAGGGTATTAAGAAATGGAAAAAGGAGAGAGAAATAAAATGCCAGTAGTTATTTATTTAAATGTTAGACCGTATACATGTTTAATAATTCAGGCGCACCTGCAGAAAGGCAGTTGGAACAAGGCTTTTGTCTGTAATTGCAGCTGTACCGTGAACTGGAAATATGCTTAGCTCAAGAACTGCTTCTCTGTCAAATTTAGACTCATACACACATATACAAAACAATTACATGCACACATGTAGGAGTACACACACGTATGTGCATACACATGCAGAGTTTGTTAATGGGCACAAACAACACAGAGCTATAGAGAATCTGTTTGGCTGGTCCAGAGAGGTGTTAATGTGATCCCACAGCTCAGCTGTGTGCGGCGCAGGGTCCTGGTGTTTATTACAGCAATAGTGCAGAGGGAGTGAGAGACCGACACAAAAACAGAGAGTGTGCTCACCTGGCAATGATATAATAGCTTTAAAGACCTGCATGACCCACAGCTCCAGGGTGAAATAACACAAATAATAGGAGGCATGAAATAAAAAACACAGTGAATCTAACGGTGCAGAAAAAGGTAAGAAAATAACTACTGACTTGCTTTTAAAGATTCTATGGAACATTCTTTGTTAATCACACAATGGTACCGCCAACATGCTACTGACTTTGATAACAGTAAAATGGCACAATAGAAGCTGTAGGCTAGCGGTTTTGACTTGTCCCTCTGCAAGGGACAAGAGTTCATGCCCTGTAGTTCCTGTCTATATCAGCCCCATCCATAAAAACATTTGTATTCATGCATTTGGCAGACACTTAACTATAGTGCTTCATAATGCATGCAAACTATACACTTTAAGTATGTGCTTTCCCTAAGGATCGATTCCATGACCTTCATGTTGCTGGCACAATGCTTCACCAGGAGCTACAGGAAAGCAAATAGGGCTTTTATCTTTCTTCATCTGCATCACCAGTGACATATTCTCAGTCACAGGTCAGACTAGTACCTGCAGATGGATAGCAGTAGTCAATGCTGATCATCAGCATCTCATTACTTTGGTTACTGATAAGTCCACTAATACCCTCGTTAGTGCCCACTCGCCGGCCCTTCAATCACATGGAACTGCTCGATATCCATAAGAACCTGCACTGCATCTTCCAGCTTAAGTAAATGCAGATTCATGCATAAGATCTTTTCAGATCAGAGGAGCATGTGTTGGCAGGGATCAAGGGACCAGGTGATGGACCTTTGATCTGGTAAAAAGTCTCTCATCAGATGGCCGCAAAGGATGAAATTGTCTCACGCACCGCAAGCATGTCACCCTGCCCTGTGTGAAGGAATCTTGAAAATAAAACATGTGAGAATCATAAATTAGAGTGACCCCAACCCACTTAATAATCTTGTACACGTGTAATCACTTGAGCAACATACAATCAGATGTGGAGTGTCCAGCTGAAGATCTACAGATGTTTAAAGGTAAGCACACACACAACCGGTCATAAGTTTAGGATTACTTGATTCTCATGATCTTAAAAGGATAGTTCAACCAAAAATGATTTTTCTTTGCATCATTTACTAACCCTCATTTCACTCCTAACCTATATGCCTATTTTCCTATCAAACACAAATTATGGTATTTTGAGAAATATCTCAGTGGTTTTGTGTTCAAGTCTTTTGGCGCTAATGCTGTTTGGTTACCAACATACTTCAAAATATCATCTTTTGTGAAGCAAAAATGTCATACAGCTTTGGAATGATATAAAAGTGAGTAAATGTTGAAATGTGAACTATCCCTTTAAAAACCTGTTGATCTGTAGGTGTATATTTAAACACTTGAAATTAGACAATAAAGACACATTTCCCACAACTGTGTTCTACAGTTATATGATTTTACTATTATTCTAAAGGGTAGAAAACAACATCAAAGAATGAGTAAGTGATCTTAAACCTTTGACTAGTAGAGTATACTGATGCATTACCGTGTTTGACAGAAGTTGTTGTATGTTTGGTGATTGGTAATCAAGCTTAGCTTCATGAAAGTGAGAAGTTGTAACATGTTGCAAAGCAGAAGAAACACAGGACAAAGAATAACAGCTGAGAGAGATAGAGCTGTAATTTTCCAGAGTGGATCAGTAGGAAGAATATAGATAATTCATGAAGTGTAAGGTTGACTCTGTATTGCTTTGTGATCTAACTTAAACTAGTCTGTACATAGCATGACCATGCAAAAGCCCTCTGAAGCAATAAAAGTAATATTGTTTTCCCCTTTCTCTATTAAAAGAAAAGTGTTTTTGTTACAGCCTTGTTCAGAGCATAACATTTTCTCCATAGAACTGTTGGGGCAGTTTTATTGGCTTACAATGCGTCAAGGCGGCAAAAAAACACAGTGGCAGTTAACACAAAATCCCATCACAGACAGCATAGAAAACATGAATCGATTGTCCATTTCATAGATTCACTTCGCCTTACATTCAAACCGTCACAATATTTTTCTTTTCCTGTTAGCTATAGGGCACACTTCCAAATGCCACTAAAATGGAACAAGCTACATCCAGAAGCCACATTTCAACAACATCCCTTCATTGCAAAATGGTCATTTTCAATTGAAATTAGAACAGTGTAGCTTTAACGCAGGCTGGCATTAGATTTATACCCCTTCTCAGCTGCAGTCACTGTGCTTTGTGACACTAATTCACTCTGGCTTTCATTACAAAATGACAGAGTTCTACTAATTAATATTTGATAGTGAAGTTATTCATATTTAATATTGTAATGTAATTAATGATAACATGATGAATATTTCAGGGTTAAGTTGTAGGCTCACATTAAATGAAGCGTCGGAGAATAATACTAAGCTCACATGCTTATTTATGCGGACACATTACTGCTTGATTTGGGTTGAATGTACAACGTAAGATTTGAACCCGAATGGAGTCACGCCTCTATGTAGGCCAGAACTGTGCTGGTAAATGTCTCTTTCATTTCCTGCCTTCCCCCTTTCTATAAATGTTTCGAAAGCATAAAATGAATGAGCAGCTATTTCAGTGCTGATAACAGCCTCACAGTAAACCGGACATCAGCATAAAGGAGACTGTACCACAAATCAACTGGTGTCTGTTTGTGGAAAACAATTTCTCAATGGATATATAAAAATGTTTCAATACAAAAGAATTCCCAGGCAGCCTGATGGCTTTTCAGCCCATCTATTACACTACATATCAAGTATTTGACACGTTCCCTGCAAAACACCAAAGGAAACAAATGAACAAAGGCACATATCCATTTTCCTTTCTGAATTAATAATTAACTCCATTTTCTTGCATTCAAACTGACACTCCCAGTGATCTTGTTCTTAGCTCAGATTGCTAAATGAAAAGCCTATTATTCATTCTCTTTTTGCCAAAAAAAATATAATCTCATTAAAGATAAGAGCACAGTATGATAAGAAAAGACATCAGATGGCAACACCATTAATGTGAGCAGAGTACATCTGTACTCCACTGAGAAGAATGGTATCCATCATTCTCCAATGTATTTAGGCATCAGCACATACCCAGTCAAAGAGGAGGAAACAAAGCCATGTGCAATATAGCATCTAACAGACATATTCTATAATCAAACTGACAGTGCTTTAAGTAAATACATCCACATTGCTTTGTGTTGGGCCAAGACTGCAGTTTGTTCTTTCTAACTCTTATTCTTATGAGTGTTTTCATGGCAATATAATTTATTCAAATGGATTACTACTAGTACTTTTTTAGCAGGCTCATATGGAAATCTCATGCATTTCCTATATCAGAGCTAAAGATTGCAATATTGGAGAATCTGTGCCAAAAACATGTATGTAAGCAAGGTATTGTTGATGCAGAATATGAGTCTGAGCACCTTACTTGAATATAATAACATCTATCTGTGTTAAAAGTTTATATATGCAAAACCTATACCAGAATTATTTGTGGGGAAATATCATAGAACTTCATGACTATCTAAACAGCTCTGTCTTGTTTATAGGAGTTATGCTTGGAGCAGATCAGAGCTCCAGTATCAACATGAGTTGTGTGTATCTGACATGCCCTACAGAACCAGGTGACAGCAAGCAGCATCTCCAGCCCAGTGTGTCAGACTGCTGAGACCAAACAACCAGGTGGAACAGCAAGGTGCATGTTGTCAGTTACCGTAGCTACCTCTCCCGTCCTCTCTCTATTCTTCTTTTAGCCCTGCCATGACCACTTCTACATGTATCCTAATTGTCTCCTCCGACTGGCAGCTGGTGCCCAAGGGGAGTTCAGGCAGTGACAAGACAGGAGCTGGGTGTATAATTAAACATCAGACCGGCACATAATAAAGCTAAAGGATGAAGTGCCATCCACATGCCTGGCAGCGATGGTAAGAAAAGATAAAATGAAACAAAAAAAAACATGCTGATTTCAATGACCCGTTTGAATCACACCTCCCACTCCTTATTTGATTTGTTTTTAATTAGAAGGAAACAGTGAGAGACGACTGCTGATCTTAAGAGATAGAGAAAGAGAGAGCAAAGGGGTATTCAATCTCTTCCGGCAGCGTGGCTTCCTATCTCACCGCAACATGGAACTTATCTGAGAACCGCAAGCCATGCTCATGAGCACTTAACCTTGTGGTGAGGAAAAAAGGCACAGCATAAAAATGAAGCTCAATCAATGCAGGCCCACCAAGATAGCCGAATACAGCACCACCCCTCGCACCCGACAATTTACCTGCACCGTTGTCCGCAGACAATAACTCTTTCTCTAGCAATTTAAGAGGTTGAACAAAACTTCATGCCATTGAATAAAACACAACACGGTATGAGGCAGAACAGCATGCCGCTGTATAAGTGCTTGCAGTGGTTTTCCATCACCTACAGAAAGCAGTGTACCATCGTGGATGTGTCTGCCAGGAAGCATTACACACTTTTGCCCTTATACTTTGGAGATTACAGGGAGCCCATTTATTGTTTGTTTATTCATTTCTGCTAATCAACAGCTATGGCAGAATCCAACAAAGGTTGTTTAATTGACAAAAATATGATGGTGCTCTTAAGGATTTTTTGTATCATACCATCATATTGTGTATCATATTGAGGAAACACAGGTGTAAACTCTACATGCATATTCTATTCACATGTTCTATTAGAAGGAGGAAGCAAGTGGAAAAAAGGTGAGAGGCCTTAATTAACTAAGGCCCAGCCAAATGTGGACACATGGGATCATTTTCAACCTCAGTGACAGTGTCCAATCAATGCAATGCTAATGCAGACAGCAGAACATACCATGTGTGAAACTCTATTGAAGTTTCTCCTTACATGGATGAGTTTCAGAACATGTTGGAAGTTTCTGAATACAACACAATGAATCACCCTCCAGACCTGTACCTTAATAAAAAGCAATGATCAGTTAGACCACAGTAATTACAAACAAATAATACAAAAGGTTAGGATCCGGCTGTGATGCTAACCTTGCCCATTCTTCACAGCAATTATTGTTCCCCTCACAAAATGTCAAAAGCAAAGGCATTCAGGTAGCAAAATTAATGTTTCCACATGATAAATAAGCCTAATATTCAGTTGACAATTAGACTACTCACTCTGCCAACCAGAATTGGATCAGGACCAGAGAACTCCTCCAACACAAACATTTGATTCCAAACCCATCCCCTCTTGGCACGACTCAGGCTTCTTTGTCCTTCACTTGGCCTGTTCCGCAGGATCATGGTTGATGCGGTTTGTAAATTCTGTGTCTGATTGTTTAAAGGAGTCAGGGAAGAGTATGGCATACAAGTAATCCACACTAGCAAGAGAGAAGTCCAAATGTCTCGCTGTAGCTCCTCTCCTCGTTTTCGCATTTTTCTCTTGTTTTCTCGTGTTGTATGTCTTTTGCTTGACTTCCAAAAGGCAGAGATTGACCAGCTGACAGACAGCTGAATTATTACTCTTTCGTTCTGAGTATCCCCCAGCTTGGCTTCATGTTATGATGATCAGGAAGGCACCGTGATGCATCTCCAAAACAGAGAGAAGGGAGACACGCAGCCAGATGCAACATCCATTAGTTGGTTCATCAGTGTAAAAGATCTAGAGGGGACAGACAAATGCAGACTTACAGGAAGTGCATGTAAATAAAACTAATGTCAGCTTGATGTGACATCAGCAGGGCAAATAAACATAATAAACATTACTATTTCCATTCACAGTATGCCGTGTGTACCAACTATTGTTGACACCAGCTATTGTCTAAAGAAAACAGAAATGTTATCATCCACATGAATAGTAAATGACAATACAATTACAACTTTACTTTGTTGGTTAGAAATACGGATATCTATCAATAAACAAAACAATGATGATGAATTTGGAAAATAAAAATATTAAGTGACCAAAACCATTAGACAATCAGTGCAGTAAACTTAAATAACACAACAGAAGTATTTTCTCATGCCTATTTCATTTCTCTGGTTGCTATGTCTTTGTCATATTATATAAGTATACAAGTCATGCAGACGAATTGAGACACAAATCAGAAAATCAAACATGATAGATACAACTAGAAAATCTTTCCACAAAACCTCATTTAAAAAATTGTGATTTATCATCTAACACATAATAAGATGAGAGTGATGGATATGAGAGGAGAGAACGTTTAAACGGAGCTAAAAAATATTACTGTTAGTGGGTGTTAATTTAAAATACAACAACCACAAGCTGCATTTCACTAAACTGGATTATATATAGCCGAATGGTTTGGAGCAGTAACGCCTGGAGAACTTTATTATCTCTCATTTCTGTTTCTAGGCATCAAAATGCAGTTAAAAGGTTGCCAAGAGGAAATCAATGTTTCAATCTCATTAAAAGTAGCATAGTTTATTACACAACAGGAATATAAATAAGTCTATTTTTGGAGAGAACTGTGCACTAAATTTGAGTAAAAATACAGATTTTAAGTTTTACATAATTATTGAAACATGCAGCTCACCCTTCCTTCGCACAATGTAACTTTATTTAGCAGTAAAGCTTTATACCGCTGCCTTCATATAGCGACAAGCAAACAAGCGACAGACGCGTTATTTAACTCAGCTTGCAAATGCAATAAGAGACTCACTAAAACATTTCAGCACCACCGACAGTGGACAGCTCCTAACGAAAAGTGATGCTGAGAAACCAGCTAACTATTTACGGTCGTATTTTGTCTCGTTCTTTAAAATGAATACGAAAAACATGATTTTAGCGCTACAAAATACGGTGAGTTAACCAAGTTTTCTATAACCGAGGCACTCACAAACCACGTTCTTTTGCAAAGTGAACAGAAATATTAAATGAGCACCATTCATGCTCAGCAAATGATGTAAAACTGGTACGGCGACGTTTCGTCTGATCTGCATGTGTCGATTATCAATTCGTCTCATTTTTTAATCGATCAGCGTAGAACAAACAGGATCAAACATCCACCAAATTTCAGCAAAAACAAATGTTTGGGTCCGCACGCACCTCCAGCCAAATAACAAATAGTGTCTAGTGTAATGTTAATGCGAAAGAATTAGTACTTACTGTAACTCATCCGGACGTCTGTTCTATGTCATTCAAGTAAAAAAGATGTGACTTGTTTCATAATACAGTTTTCACCTGTTTTTTTTCTGTAAATTCCCTGTCAATTGAATGTGGACGCGAAAAATAAAGATAAGAAAACTGGTTGTCAGGCGCAGTGGGGAGCAATTATGATCCGTGCAGTTTGGCGACTTGGCGTTGACAGGGTGTCGGTTAGCTCCGGCAAACGAGAGGTGTTTGGTGGGAAGAGCCTCCCCTTTGCCGCGCTCATTGGGCTGATAAAGAGGCAGGTCCTCATCCCTGGCAATGAATGCGTGCATGCGCCCCTATCCTGGGAATACTGAACTTTTATGGCAGTGCGTTGGCGTATCTCCCCCTTATTTGGAGAACAAAGCTGCCAAAACAGCACCCAGACGTATGTCACTAGTCTAATGCGACAGTCCCCTAAATGTCCGCCGTATTTAGTCCTACGATTAGAATTTAATGCGATGCATGACCGTGATGCATCAGTAGCGGTGTTTCTGTTCGGACTGTGTAAATTCAGTATGATAGTGAGCTGTTCATTTTCCCAATGTAGACTGAACAACTTCTACACTGTGACTTACTCTGTGAGACTCGCTGTGGCAGCGACGACGGATAAAATTCAAAGCCTTCTGGCTAAGCTTATGTATCAAATTCAGAATGCATCAACAGAGCTTTAATAACAATGAAAAGAGTGGATGACATGGTACATGTTTAAAAACAAAATTAATCGTATAAACATCATAGAACAAAACAATACATAAACTGAAGTTATTGATGAGAAATTGATACTCAGCTGTTCAAATTCAACTCCTTACCAAAGTTATTTCATCAAACCACAGTCTATTTAATCCGGTTTACCATTTGGGTCTTTACTGGGATTTTGTTATAAGAAACAGACTAAAATAAAATACCAGCTCTTCACCATTCATTAGTACACATGTGATTAACCTCAACATGTTTCTGTAGACGATCTTGTTTAACATTCCCAAGAACCAATAATAACTAATTCAAAACTTAATTAAAACTAATTCAAAAAAGATTGAATTGGCTCCCTCTAGCGGTCAGACTTCTGACAGCTATCAGATAGTGGTCAGTTTAATCGGGGATTATATCTTGGGGATCAGATAAAGAAGTTCAGTAAATTCTTACTGAAGAGATCATTTTTGTTAGGTATATATATATATATATATATATATATATATATATATATATATATCAGCTAGATGTAGATATATATTAACAAAAAAAGTGTAGACAGGTAAAGCAAGATGTATATTTATGTTAATGTTTCAGATTTAAAAAATCCTCATTATGATGATGATTCTACAGTTTTAAAATCAAAACCAGTTACATTACAACAGACATTTTTAATATTACTCAAAAATGTAACTCAGTGTTTCTGAGTAATTTCTCATCAACTGTCCTGCTACTTCTAGCTCTCAGTTCTGTTGTGCAGTTTGTCATGCTGTTCTCCAGTGTTCTCTCTGTCATTGATTAATTTCACTGACACAGCCTTTACAGATGATCAAAATATCAGAAGTCTTCTGAAAAAAGGCAAAGTAAGTGAGGGGGAAACGATCTTCACAGCCCAAGCTTCCTCTATCGATCATTGGTTACTATATTGTCAGTGGAATTAATCACAGGGCCGGTGTGCTGTGAACTGTTGGCATCGTTTTCACATACCTCAGACCTGTCATTTACCAACAGGAAACAAGGCGTGATTTATTCATTTGTCCATGCATTTACATCAAATCATTTACAGAGGCAGGAAAATTACTTGGGGATTTTCTCAGCTGTCACATGGAATTGAGGTTATGCCTAAAACAGCTGACATTGTATTTGAAGGCTTGTGGCTGCAATGAATTCTAATCTACTGCAATTCAAAACTTATATAAGTCATAGCTGTTCTGAAACAGTTTATCTAAGGCCAGATATTCTCCTTATTAAAAAACACATACATTATATTCTTAGTTTTTTATGCCATATCTAAAAATGGAACTGTTAAGCGTCTAAATCATCTGGTCATTTTGCAGCATGTGCAATGTTTAATAAAAAGTTTATGTACAACTATACAATACAATACTTTACACAGTCACAAATCAGCGTTATTGGTGAATAAGTATTACTGTTGGACTCTCCATTTAAAAACACAATCCGACAAGACAAGAAGATAATTGGCTGTGTTTATTGATTTCACCTCAACCAAAGCAAAAACAGACTATTTTTTAAAGAACAGTTTCATCTGGATGTCTTTTTACACAAATGTCTTTTAAGTCGACTGCACACAAAATCCAACAGTCACTGTGCAACTTAAAGGCATCCATTAATACTTAAAATATGCAAAAACCAGAGGACCAATTGCTATTCAGTATGCAAATAGATCCAAGAAAGAGATCCAATTGTAATGCAGTATGCATATAGAGGAACATTAGATGACAGACAAACATTCTGCTAATGCATGTCAAAGAGATATTTTTAATAACTTTAATATTAAATGCTTTAAAAATGTAGTCAGCCGAGCGCACCTGAGGCAAAAAACTAATTACAGAGTTTGTAAGGTGTCTGTACTGCGTTTAGTGTCTGTGCTTGGGAGGTTTGGGTTTAAAGGTTAAAGACAACTCCTAAATGTTTAAAGACTATCTATAAACTAATGTCCTTGTAAGCAATCACTTTGCGTGTCATAAAAACCCATATAAACATCCATACTCAGAAAATCTAAAAAGGTATTCAGCCATATCTAGTATCTGATGTGCACCCATTACAGCTGATAACAAGAATCCCAAAGGTTGCTCACTAATGCATTAATGACATTAAATAGTCAGTTCACTTTAAATGCATCATGTCTTGCAGATTTATGACAACCCCTCAAATCCCCACCTCCCTGTGCCAGCACACACACATCCTCAGAGGCCTGTGATGTGTCAATATTTCCAGCATATTAACACTCCTAAAAGTCAAACTTTAATTGGTAGCAATTTAAAGTTAATTGGTTTCTACGTTGATGATTTTAAAGCTTTGCAGATAATTAACAGTGTTCAGAATGTTGACATTTTAAGAATGAACAACCTGGATCCTACATGAACAACACAACTAAGATCATAATTATGCAAATTGAAAAACACATCAGATTTGATTATCATGGGTTTCATATTGGCCCCCTCATTAATTACACTTAATTTATTTATTACCTCCACTCACATTTATTAAGCCTAATTCCCAATTGCTGTAATTATTGTTCTTTTATTCAATGGCTCATAAGCAACCCATGGAGCCGTGTCAGGATACTAAATACAAGCACGAGTTTTACACATCCTTAAATATTGGCAAGGATTTTTTACACTAAGGAGGTATGATGTGAATGCAATTGGAACGAGCATCTGGCAGGACACAAGCTTCACTCACATTTAGCCTTGAGCCAAAAGCTCATTTTGGGCACTGAGATACATAAATTGTCATAAAGCTGAATTAAGCTCTCCACAGGGCAAAGCTGCTCAGTCTGCCTGTCTTACTAAGATGTACAAGTTGATTAGAATAGGATACAGTATAGCAGACCTCCAATCAAGAAAGGAAGCAAATGGATATGAAAACCTTTACTGGGATCCATTTTGAGCCAGGCTGCTAAAAATAGATGTAGAGGTGGCATGATAACGGTGCAAGATACCTTTAATAGCCCTCATTAAGACTGACATATTCTATGTTTGGTAGGAAAAGAGAGAACTCATTATTATCACTGCACCTGCAATGCTCAGTAATAGAGAGTGCATGTGTTTGTTTTGGCCATTTATTAATAAATATAAGTAACAATTTGGACTAAGCATGCTTAGTATGCTTACAGTGTTACTTGTGAAAATTTTCTCACTGGGATTATAGGCATTAGGAGAGATTATTTTTAGATTTGACATCAATTTGTGTGTGTTTGTGTGTCAATATGCACCTTTCCCTGATGAAATTAGATAAATAACTGAAGGGAATTCATAGATAAATTGATTGTATCAAATTACAAACAATATTTTTTTAACTCATTTTAATGACAAATTTAGCAATGCCAATTATTTTAACTAAAGCACTAAAAAATGTGAGGTCCTTTCCAGTGTTTTGGAATTTAAAATAATTACCCTGAACACTCAAAATATTTTTGTATTTCCATACAAAGTTGGATTTTTGAGAAAACATGGTAATATGCACATTTTTGTAGTTTACACAAGGAGTGCCCTGAATTTTAATTGCATTAGTTTCATAAATAAATGTAAAAGAGAGAAAAAAAACATCTGTTGTGACCTTGAAAGTTCATTTATAGCACAAGCACATTGTTTATCAAATGTCATTGTTTGGCTGAATCCATAAACATGTCAAGCTGACATGCTCAAAGACAGCCATTCATCTGACAGTGTAAACAGTGCCGTCACCTTGTGTGTTTCTTTGTCTGTTTATTCCCAAAAGTTTTGTTTTTGCCAGACTATGAGCCGTTGTTTGGTAACAGAGTCTAAAGTGGATCTATTAATTGCGCTCTATGATAAATATTAACGTATTTAGATCAGCTCTGCTGGATGGCTCAGTCATTTATGAGCATTCCAGTAAAAAACACGAGGTATGCTATGCTCTGTGAGACACCAGATTTGCAGACAACAAAAGTGTACAGGTACCTCAGGAACACTGCAGTGGCACCATTTTGAACATCTAAACCACTATGACAGAGAATATTACCCTGTGAACCTCTCACACTAAAGCCATATGCTTGCTGTGTAACACAAAGCTGTAAGCAAGCATATGGGGACTCAAATTGCTCGCATGCTCGCTGAGAAGAGACCTCGGTGGGACTCCTATCTTCTAATTAATAAGTGGTTCATGTGGTCAACACCCAACAAGATTGTTACAAAAGACGTGGGAACGGCCTGTTCTAACATCAAAACCAAGGATCTTGATGTTCCTCTGGGAATGTTCCACTGCACCAGAAGCGTTCTGGAAATTTAATTGCACAATCTACAGACTTGTTCCTGTGAGTATTACAACATAATGACTCAGTTCCAGCATGAAATTGAAAGGAAGGACTTTTCTGTGAGCCAAGATAATCTTAATAGAACACTCAGAGTCAAGATAGAAGTGCTGCTCAGCTTTGAGGTTTATTGCAATTGTTTGCTGATTAAAACCCCCTTTGGTCTGCATTGTCAGACATAGTTCATCAAATCCAGATAGCAAACTTATTTAGCAGTTTATTTAGTCATCCACAGAGATATTTCATAATATTTGATATTTCTTTTTTCCAAAGTATAGTGTAGGCTGATCTGCAGAGACAAGTTCTCTTACACTATGTACATGTAGATTGAATATTCAAAAGTGTGATGTATATCTATTTTTGACTGCAAATTTGATAACAGACAGTTTTTTGTTTGCGCAGTTTATGCTCTCACAGAAAAAATGCAGTTTGATTCTAAACTTACACTTTACATGCATCTTAAATTCTCCATTGGAAAAAAGTCCCCAATGCTGATCATTGGAAGAATCAGTCCAACATCAGGGAAGTTGATAGAAAACGATGTAAATCAAAAGCTTCTGCTAACCTCAGTATGCATCTATCTCTGCTGTCCTCATTCTCTGCTAATTTCTCCACTGCCGAGGCCACAACAAGACCAACACAACTTTAGACCTTCCACTAACTGTTCAAGACATTAACATCAGCCTCTCATTGTGTTATGTGACCTTTCACACAAACTGTTGCACTGTTTTTGAATATGAAGGGTTGTAGCAGGAGTTTTGAAACTACACTGATGGACATTGGCAAACAGCTTGCTTCTGCGAGTAAGGATAACCTTCCATTTAATCAATTCTGCACAAAGTCACAAAGACTATCCCCCCAAAAATCAATAACTCACATTTGTTTGTCCTGGTGGTTTATATCCCTGTCTCACTCTCTTTCTTCTCATCTATCTTTCTCACTCACTCTCCATAATTCCCTGTTTTGCTCACTTTCTGCACTGTATACACACTGTTTCATTATGTAACTAATTATTACTATTTGTTTATTTAATGCAGATGCACAATGTAAAAACTTTTTGATTGATTGATGATTACTATAGTTAAATTTAGCCTAAATAAAGAACATGTGCATTAGAAGTGGTAAATAAATAAAGAAAAAAATTGAAGAAACATTACGGTATGATAAAATATCTTAAGTCAACCAAAGCCTCTGTCCCCTCTTAGCTACACTGAATACTTTGGCAGGATCCCAGAGGAACCCAAGTCATTGAAAGTCTATTAATTTTCCCAATATTCTTGTTGACAAAAATTACCAGTGGCTTTTGCTGGGCTGTTGAATGATGGGAAAGAACTGCAAAATGGGATGCAATAATCTCTGTGGTCTGATATCTTATTTTTCCCCAAAGAGGATTTGAGGCTGTGGTGGTCTGTCAGAAGTACATAGAAGACTGTGCCCGGGGGGATGTGCTCCAGAGGCCATAGTCTCTGATTGAGCCTAACATATCTAACAGCAAGAATTCATGCTTCATTATGACTTTCTACCTTTTAAAAATCCCTGTTGAGATCCAGTTCAGCCTGACTTGCAAGTTTTAACTAAATATATTTGGGTAAACAAATTTCAAAGGGAGTTGACAGCAGCATATCGGTTCAGGCAGAAGTTTGCGGTTACTTAATTCATTCTTGCTTGCTGTGTAAAATGTCTTGTTTTGCTAGATTGTATTTCATATGCGGCTTGATGAATCATCAAGACTGGGGGCCTCAAATCAACACAAGCAGTGAGACTGTGGATAGAGAGACTTCTTCATTAAAGCTTTGCTTTCTTTCATTGGAGTAAAATATGGAGGTACTTAAGGAATGAGGTTATTAATTTTGCCTGGACAGTTGTTACTTTGCCAGACTTTTTTCTGGTCATTCTCCTCTCCTCTGACACCTGTTCCCAGGGCAAAATCTATACCGTTTTTTAGCATGGCAGATGAATTATGGCAGCTGCAACAAGATCCCAGACACTGGGTTCAACCGTAACAAATTAAGTCAAAGAGCATGATGCGTTCAAATATTACTGCCATGTAAATTATTGCCGAGAAGATTTATCAAACCAGCACCAACAGTCTGTGTAACATGGTCAAAATGACACCGATCTAAACGTTGAAATTGACACCCTATATTATCCTACAGCTAAGCCAAGCACATAACATCTTCAGCCATCCACCATAAAATGGGGTTGTGGTCATAAAGCATTACTTTCTCCTCCTATTTTAAAATCTGAACAGATTTACAACAGTCTTCTTCTTAAGCATTTTACCCTCATGATAAGAACAATATTGGTCCCATTGGGGGACTACTACACCATGGCCATGTTTAAGGTTGTTTATTAAGTATTCCCTAAGGGATGCCCACATCCCATAAAAATTCACCTGACTGGAGCTCATGAGAATCCCATGACTTTCATGGACAAAGATTTACTGCAAGCAAGGGTGTTTGTGTTGACTGATGTTTATTGTTTCAAATAACAACAGATCTTGAATAGGGAAGGCCCCTGAGCCCAAACAGAATAATCTCTAATGGAGAATTAGACCATTTGATGTGAAACCAGAGAATACCTCACTCACCCTGCTTGGCCCAATTATGTGATGGGACTCTGAATGCACCAGGACACCATTTTGTTTCAGCCAGCAGCCACATCACACTGATGACATGTGACAGGTGTAAACCACAGCTAAAATGATCATCTGGAAATCAGTGCTACAAAAATTATTGATGCTCATAGAAATTCAACACTTTTAGTGTTGGCATAAACTCTGATTCATGGCCTGATGAAGAGAACTGTTCATCACAGCCTCATGGCCTGATATCACTACAGTGATGTAAACCCACACTGGTGGAATGATATCAAACTGCAAAACACAGGAAGATACAAAAAGCACTGCCTGAGAACTCCTAGTTCTTGACTTCCTAGTAGTGCTGACTTTTAAACTAAACTTTAAACTCTCTTTAAAAATACCTAGCCAACTTCATGCTGGATAAATAACTCCATTTAAAGGGTGATTTGTGTCATTTGAAGTGTTAACAATGTGTCTCTGTGATACTATCAAAACATTGCTCTGTTAGTTTGAACACCCTGAGCGGCCCAACACAGTAACATGCTTCATAAAATAAATACCAAGGAAGCAACAAAAGGTTATGTTGTCACTTGTTGTAACTGCTGGTTAGCATATCAACACAGATTAACAATGAAGAGATGCCAAGTAACAGCACAGGATTCATATGTATCAGATCTAATTTAGACTGTTGCACTGTTATAGACCTTAGACACAAACCTAGAAAGACTCGAGATGTGAAACAACTGCTGTTATTGGTGATCTTGAGTGCTGCTCAAAGATTTTCTGCAGACTAGCTGTGGTAGTTATGGCCAGCATAAGCATAAAATCTTAGCTTTTATATACTACAGCAATTTTTCCCCCTGTAGACCCTGGAGTTATAATTTAAGAGCAAATTAAACTCAGACCACCTTGCCCAAGAGAAAGTTAGAGAATGTGGTTTCCAAACAAAAAAAGCTATATGCAGTAGCATGCCACTGTAAATGTCAAAATAAACTTAGTTTCTTTAATATAGGTAATTCATACAATCCCCTTTATCTCTCCAAATAGATTCTGTCCACATTAATACAACATGTCTCAGTTAAATACATATATTTATAGGAGCAAATGCAGGTGAAAAGGACTACAAATAAAACTTTAGGACTACAAATAAAACGTCCTGTCTGCTAAATCAGACAGGCATCACTGATCAGAGCATGCAATCATAATGCCCACAAGCCATACTGCAGACAGTAGCAGTGCTGTATTTGGCTGGTAATATCGATTTTTAATATTCAGTGTCTTCGAGCTTAGTCTTAAAAAGCTCTGCAAACATCTCTAAACTGCAGAGTTATTACACAAATAAGGTGTAAAGAGATATCTATATTTCAAGCTAGGACAATGTCTATAAATGTATGAATATATCTTGTTGTAAACAAAGCAAAAGTACAAAAGCACACAAAGCACAAAAGCACACAATCTCTCCCCCCCAGCCCCCCGCCCCCCCCCCATACACACATACACACAAACAAAACTATTAAATACGTTTGCCTTAAATATGTTTCTCTTCATAAGGAGTGGACTGCTTTCAACTTTTTAAACAGCTTTTCATATGCTAGGGTAACTCAACTTTTAGACGTGCAATCTGTTTACAGAAACTCTGTAAATGACTTATCCAGTCATTAAATGTCAATTGTAAAATAAATAAATAAACACTGGTAAAAAAATAATTAATTAAAGATAGCTCCATTGTAATGCTTTTGATTTCAACATGCGTTTGGTAGTGTCAGCACGAGGGATACGTTGTTGAAATACAACAACGAGTTCACTTTGTTCTTCATAATAACGTTCACAAAACACAACTGGGAACACTATTTACCCCAACAATATACTACAGAGGCATTCATCATCTGCTCATAGGCCCGTTAACATCCATCGTTGTTACTATCACCCTGAACTGATATGTGAATGTAGCAAAATAAAACAAATCTTTCCACAAAGATTACATGAAAGTTACACGCTAATAACTACAGCAAAAATCTAATATTTCCTACCAGTTATTGCAACTTCACTGTGCCCTTGTTTGTTATCAGTTTGAGTAACTGTGCTGCCATAATACGCCATACTGCCATCTGCAGGTGGGATGTCTTCAGCTACTCATTAATGACTATGAAGACCTTTATTTTGTGTGTGTGTGTGTGTGTGTTTGTGTGTGTTTGCTCCTGCAAATATTTTTAAATCAACAGTGTTTGTTGTAGGTTTAGTTAATAAGTATAAAGTATTTTCTTTTTGTACCACCTGTGTTTTTGTACATTAAAATGAGTGATAAAGCAGAAAGGGTGTATTTGCACTCAAAAGCACTGTCCTTTTATTTTTCCATTTTATTTTAAGCTTATGTTTCATGTTCAACCTAGATAGTAAGAAAAACACCAATTTAAAAGTACTTCCTGTGAAATCAATATTATGATAACAAGTGGCCTTCAGTATCAATATTAATATCAATACTTCAAAATCAATTGACCCATCAATACTACTCAGTAGACAAACCCATATTTCAGAGAACAGGTCAGAAGATAATAGGTTTTTAAGCTGTCCTCAACTGTTGATGTTATGCACATTTCCTAAGCTCTTATTTTAACTTATATTTTTTTTTACAATTTACCTTTTGACAATGTGGGTGGAATCCAAAATGTGTTTCTGACATTGGAGTAATCATCAAATATGTAACCTAAAAATGCCAAATAAAATCCCAAAGAGAACTTTGTTAAAGTGTGTGAGCAGTAATATATCCAGATAGTATGAAACCCTCCTGAGTTTTCTATATATAAACACTGCACTGGAACAAAGCTTATAGGCAACACTGCTGTTTATTCAGTGATGAGAACGAGATGAGCAACATACAGTAACTATAAGCTTAAAAATGGGAATGTTATACCTAAACTTTTATTTCCTATTAGTAACTGAAAAAAACAGATGAGGCCTGGGACAATTTTAACTGTAAACAGCAAAATTAACAAAAAGCTAATGCACAAGCAAAATCAGCTAGCAGGCCATAGCAGATGGGCACACGTCAAGTAGTATGATTGGCCAATTGTGCTGTTTCTTTGCTCTCTGAAGGTTGAAGACAAGAAGGCAGATTAGTTACTGTGAGTAGAAGTCTTCTTTGACCAAAACATTTCTTCCTTCACATGATGGACTACAGTTCATACATAATGCCAAGTACTCATAACTGAAGAGCAACAGCATACAGAGAGTAAGATTAAAGCTTTGTTCTTGTTATATATCATCTTGTTAATGCATGTTAATGTGAAAAGCTGGTTAAGATATAGCCAGAGGACACTAATTACTTTACTTTGCGAATCACATGGCTTAATAATAAAAAACTGAATAGTGCTTTAGTTGTCTATTACGCGGACGAAATTGAGATTTTAGCTTCAGGTCTTTCTCACACTGTCAGTTAGAAGCTGAAGTACATTACATTAATTCAGACAACTGTGGTCTTCAGAATATTTCTGATGATCCAGATGTATGTTATTGCTTTTGTCTGTTTCAAAAAACTTTTGATTTTTTACACCAATTTATATTTTAATATTTTATATTTTGTTGAAATCGGTTTCACTTATTTGTTAGCTTCATTGAGTTCTTAAATGTTTGCAACTTCTGATATAAACTGGAAGGGTGCATCAGAAACTCAAGGCGGGGCTACAGAAAATGTCTCCTGGCTTTTGTGTCTCTTTTTGAAGATGTCCCTTTACTAGCATCCTGTTAGCCATGCAGGTGCTGGACTTGCATTGTGAATGTTGGATGAATACTAATTTGTGTTGTTATAAGATGTTTAAAATGTATAACACACCACTCATAGAATCATAATACACAATTCCTTTTTGAATCTGCCCTCAGAATACCTCACCTCAATGCAAGAGCTTCCACCACCCCCATTCTTTTCTTTTCATTTTACACAAACACACACATTCCCCCATTGCCCACCATTTTTCATTGCTCCAGGACATTTTCAAGTCCCTCATGAATTTCTGTTTAATATTCATTTTTGTCCTTATTTTTTCAATGTTTTGACCAGCAGTGTTGCAATCCTTGGGAAATAAACAGAAGCAACCCCATTGGGAAGGGACCACTGAGACTTTGAGAAGTGCCTGTGTGGACAAATGGGTAAAGGTCTTATTCTCAGAATCCAAATTTCTCAAGAATTATGATTTATGAGATGGAATCCCATTACACCCAGTTCGCCCTTACAGAGAGACACCAATATTTGGAGACTGAGAGAAATATTTTGAACACAATTTTGAGAGAATGGCACCAGATGAATTGGTCCCTAGATGTCAGCTGGCATATTCAAAGCCGGCACAATGGACAAGGACATGTAAAGAGGTGCATTTTTATTTATTTATTAACATCATTTATTTATTTATAGCGTCATAGCGTTTTATTTTTCCAGCATATTTATTTTTAGTAAATTTTCAGGTAATTCTGTACATGTGGTAAAGTCCAATAGTGTTGCATTATAAATCACCTTCGGAATTTTTAGCAATGTCACAATTATTTTGTAGATAGAAGCTCCTGTTACAATAGGCTGACAATAAATCTGTAAATTTACATACAAAGGTGTAAAACAACAACAATAAGGAAAACACTGAGTATAAAGATTGTTCTACTTCCTGAACCACTTGTATCATTGTATATCATTGTAAAGCACACAGATTTATTAGTTTTATAAAGATCTGTTAAGTTTGTTGTTTGTTTCTATAAATTAAGTATGATGGTCTGTCATCAACATTTTCCAGTATTTCTAACTTGTCTGCTCAAAAGTTTGAACACCTCCTTGCTGTAAAAATAAATACCCAGAAAGTGATTCTCAATATCTCACAGAAGTCAAATATAGTTACACTGCTTAGTGTCCTCATACTGCATGATCCTCTGCACCGATTTGGCAATGAGGTTAGTGAAGAACTGAAGTTGGAGAACTAAGACAGGTTTTAGCACAAGTCCTTTAATCCTATTGATCCTAAAGCCTGAGTCCAGAATGAGGTTCTTCTTCCTCTTATGAGATATCAGAGCACTGCATTATAAACACAGCACCTACAGCCCCTCTATCATCTCCTGGCCTTCTACTGCAGCCTTTCCCCTAAATCCTCTGTTCCATCCCTTCGACTACTGAGTCCCATCAATAAACCAAATATCTAACTCTCACCCACCCAAACAGAGTCTCATTTCTAGACTTATCTCTCTTAGCTTCTTCTGTGCTGCTTCAGGATCTACAAGAACATAGAAGCACGTTTGTTTCAAACCTATTGAGCATGGCTTGACCCCATGGAGAAAACCATGCACAGTAGTGTTAATGAGTTCAGCTGTGACTGATACATGGCAATGTAGATCAAGCCATTCCAGGCACGAAGACCTGACATTCTGTAGCTCTGATCTTCTTTTAGCTCCCACATAAGGAAGCCTCCTGATTTGCCAGAGGAGAATTACAAAGACTGTCGATGTTCAATCTCAGCAGTGTAGGTGACCACCCATGGTGCTTATCATCTGCAGATGAGCCCATCTCAACCTTTGGGTTGAAGGCCTGGCGTGAAGAAACAGTGTGACAGCATGTCCTCTTCAGCACATTCTGTTTAAAATGCTACGCGCCAGTCCACCCTGTCAGTTTGCACTGCCTTCTTGTTGGTATTTTTAAATGCCAGTGCCAGTCACGAATAGGTCAGAACAGACTATTTCAGCTAGTTTTGTCGCTAACAAATGGGAGGTTGGTGGTAAAGTAGGAAATATTGCCCCACAAACAGCTATGGACAACACAAACAAACAGCCACGGGCCCCACATTGCAAAGCACCATGTCCAGAATATAAAAGCTCTCTCTGGGAATGAACCAACACGTTTCCCAAAAGTAGATCAGTACAATCTAATTTCATAGGTTGGGCTTTCCTCTTTGGGAATGTGAAAGCTTTTAGATTTACTTCTTAAGGGGGTTTAAATTTGGGAACTCAGCCAAAGGCTGAATGACTTGCCTTTTGGTAGATACACCAAAGATGCCACAGAGCCTGTAACCCGTTTACATTTAAGAAATAGGAATTGTAAGTCATTGTTATGAAAATGTTAAAAAACTCCACCTTTGTCTCACAACAGACTGTCACACTTTATGTATGCCGATCGATCAAACAAGGTCGCACAATTCATTACATATCCTATACATTTAATTTCTAATGTATCTATTGGCAATCGGATAGCCTCTGGTATGCACATTACATACCCAATACATTTGGCCACATAAACATGTCTTTACAGAACAGATATAAATCTTATCTTTATTCCCACACTATATGCAATTATTTCTCTTCTGCAACCGTACAGCTGAGGGGCAAAATTGTGTGTTTCAGATGACCTTTCTTTCTGGCATTTAGTGATAGAGTTTTGCGGGTGCTCCTAATCTAATGCACTAATTTAAGTTATATAAGAAAAATGAACAATCATACATATTTGACCGGTATAATTGCAATCCATCTTAAATTCATTTTAGAGAGAATTTATACTTGATCTAAGCATGATTAACAGCTTCAATAAAGATCCAAAGCAAAAAAATAAATAAATAAAATTGACTTTTGACAATAGTAAAAAATAAAACTTGAAGCTTGGAAAACATTTTTCAATGAAACTTTTAAGAAAGTGACTGCTATACTATGAAAGATAAAGAAATGAAATCAATCAAAAAGGTCTGAAATTTAAAACAAGTCTGATTCCTGTTTGTGCTTCTGTTTCAGTTGCAAAAAATGTTAAAGTATCAAAGCAGAGTCCCAAAAACTCAAAAGGCGCAGAAGCGACTTCCGTGCGTGGCGAATAGATTCACTACAGCCATGCGCTCCGGATTAGGAGAGCGCAGCCTGCGCTTTCTAATGCTAATTAATAGCCATTTACTGAAGATACTCACACAGACACACAGCTGCCCCAGCCAAGTCAATTACAACGTGGGAGGAGTAAAGAAAAGAGCAAGTGCTGTCAATTATTATGACGCTCACCTGGCAGATATGAGGCTGACGAGTTTTATTTATTTCTTATTAATTTCTTAGCGTGCTAATGTGACTGACTACAGCCAGAATGATGATCACACATTTAACCTCTCATATTGCGGAAGTGTAAGACGGACATAGCTTAACAGAGCTGGGATTGGACACTTTGATACTACATTACTAATTTAAAAGTGGGAATTGAAGTAAATCTCTGGATGCTAAGCCCTCAAGCAATTTATTCTCAGAGTCTCCACAACCAACATTTGCAGGTTTCAGAGAACTAAGAGAATCAACCTCTGCTATAAGGAAGACAAATCCAACAGCCATACAGTTGATGAATTTCATTAGTCTATATTTTATTATTAAACGCAATGTCATTCATTTGGAATAATTGTGTGTATATATTTCCTGATATGTAGAATACATTATTTTCAGACATGCTTCTCTGAACTACGTTCAAAACTGTCAAAACAATTATGTAACAACACCAAAACATAATTTTCCATATAGCACCAAAAAATGTGTACTGTGTTTTGTTTTTAAGGTTATCAAATAAATATTTACCTTACAATTGTATTTTACTTGCCGTACTTGCGTTACTGTCTGATCCCAATTGAAATGAAGGAATTGAATTGGAAATTAAAAGGCATTTTCAATTTCAGTAAAGTGTGTACTTTACAGAGATATATAGTGCTACTTTAAGGCATTAAGATGATACTTCCTGTCCTCTTTCTACATTCCCGGCATCCTCCCAAGGATGAGTTTCAGAAAGCAATCTCTATTAGTCTAAGTGTGCTCTGCTAGTGGATAAAAATAGGTAGCTTTTAGCAAATGAGTAACAGTGTCACCAATTATGTTTAATGCCAGTTCTAGCATTGTATCATAAAAAAACAATGATGGTGCTCTTTTAATGTCAAATGTAAGATGTAATTATAAAAATATTGTAAAGGAAAAAACAGGAAGATTACACAAGGATAGACAGGAGGAGGCAAACATCTCATATACCTAATACTGTGTATTAATAAACTGCTTGAGCCTCCAGTGTTTGATGGATGTGAGTGACTTACAGTAGCTCATTGGCAGTGAGAGAAGACAGCAATTGATGTTCTCTTTACAGGATGAAACTTCATTAAAAATGCCCAAGAAAAATTAACTAGCAGTTGTATTTAGTAATTAGCAGTTTGCTTTCTTCCAAGGCAAATTGAACTCGACCACATTAAAATGAACTGTTTTGTAGATTGCTGGCAGTACCACCTACTGGTCAAAACCCCCAAAAATGCTTTTTTTGCTTTTGACTTTTATAATAAAAAATGACCCATTGAGTTTTTCTGAGTCTATATGAATATATATATAATCTATTTACATTTCCTAGGTCACTTATATTGAAATTCTACATCAGTATAGAATTTTCCAAGGTAGGCCTTATTGAGATTGATTGTGAAGTCTAATATTTATTGAGCATATAATTTTAGATTAATTTGGCCTATGACTGCTTTCATTAGATTCATTTAAACATAGTATGCAGTGATGCCACCTTTCCAATATTGGCAATATAACATGCTAGCATATTAGAAACTCCTACAGAAAATGGTCTTCAAACTGGATCAGATAATCTTCAGACCATGCAGAAGTTAAGCTATGTTTTAATAATACTTTGTCCAGCTATAACAGTTACTCAATTCTGATTGTCAACAACTGACAACAGATCTTCAATCTAGCATTTTTTTTAAATTTCATATTAAGTATTAGTTTAGTTTGAGTTTATAGGCTGAAGGGCTTATTGAGTCTGTCCCCATAATTGCTGCTTGCAGCTATATTTATTATCACAATAATCACAATTATTATAATTGTTTGTTTTTTTGGCTGGAACTTATTTCTTAATTATTCTGCTTGGGTTGATACAGGCAGTGGTTAATAAAACTGATCTGCTGTAGGTACAAACACAGCTCCCAAAACATCTCTAGAGGCTTCTAAGTAAAGGCCATCAGTCTCCTTAATTAGGTCTTGAGCCTAAAATCACCTCAGTGCAACTTTTTCTCAAGTTCTCATCAATTTTAATTAGGCCCATTGGAATATTAGCTCTGTTTTTCCTCTGTTCCCTCTCATTGTGAAAAAAGACAAATTAATATTTGACTTGTGTCCTCTCCACCCAGCATGCACCACCTCAAAGTCTCGTCCATCAAGGGGTCAAGGGAACGGAAATACACAAAGTGGGATGGTAAATCGGGCCACAAATAAGAGCATGATATATGATCAACCTTGCTTCCCCCTAACCTGGGCTATTTAACCATATGAACACAGGACATTATTGCTTTCTGTACTGATGCTGAACATCATCTAAAGCTCATTCAAAAAAATGAAAAGCCATGAAAATGGCACAATCTAGCATCATATCCTAAACAGGGACTTTGAGGGACTTAAGACAATATATTTGCACTGATACAGCAATGACCAGAATTACAAGTTACATTATTGCAGTGAAACTGAAAACATTTGACAACGACAAACACAGGGGTATATAAACATAGACTAATCAAGAGAAACAAGGAACACCTGGACACAATCAGGGTGAAGTAACACTAGAGACTACAAAGACCACAAACAAGGACTACAAAACAAGACTTCAAAATAAAAGACATGGCATTATAACGGAATGTAACAGACCCATAAAAAGTTGTTAGTTGTCCCACATATGCTCATCTTTTATACTGCAAAGTGTAATTTAACTACTTAATATAATGTCACTTTTTATTGGTGGCTATTCAAGCAGCCTAGCCCACCAATTAGGAGCAAGTATGAATCTCCAATGGACGAATACAAAGTGTCATGTGACCTACAAAAAAAATATCTGTACATCTTTAAGATATTTAGAAATGTGTTAAATACTTATTTTGAATATTAGTGTTTTATCTGTAACAGCTACATTCTAAAATTTGAATATTCACATCAGTTTTCTATATTCCTCTTTGTTTTCACTGCCCAAGGCAGCCCACTGGCAGAATTCCAGAGGCGCTTCGCTGTCATGGTGGAATTCCCAACTAAGTATTTGATGTGAGGTTTCATAGGTATGTCTGTGTACTCTTCTTTTTAACCTCACTTAATCTGTAAAGATTTTTTTTTATAATTGGAAAATATTTACTGATGCCGTGACATTTACAGCAGAGCACAGTCTCTTGATAATCATTTTTGACTTTCAACTTAAAATATGGGTTTAGCTGGATTTTCACTGGATGGAAACGCTTTTAAAATAATCTTGCCTCAAAGCACATTTAAACACGTTACATTATGTGCAAAATTTGTTATCGCAAAACTGTTGTGGAATGACCAAGAAGTTGCCTGGAGGGGTCTTTGCAGTCCCCTTGCTTTCAGTCATTTTTAAACAACTGCTTGTAGACTAGTAAAGCATGTCACATCTAATCTCATATGCTTCGAATATCGGTGAAAATGTTTAGATATGTCTAACAGTGGGGATAGGAAAAGGTAATGAAGTGCATTGCTTTATCTGTCTGTATGTCTGTCTGTCCGTCAGCCTGTCTTTCTATCAGTCTGGTTGTCTGTTCACAGTCAACCTCATTTTATATTATCTAAACTCAAAGGCTTAGAAAATGATGTACATAGCCTCCAGCCTCTTCTAAGTGGAGCATTAACAGTACGACAGGGGAGAGAGATTGATGAGTACGACCAATAACAGCACTTTAAGAGCAGACTGTCTCTCTCTTTGTTCACTTGAGCATATCTTCCATTATACAACAGAGGATTTTTCTTTCATTTTAATCAGCTTTCCTGAGCTTAAACTATATCCTTGACCATTTACTGAAAAGTAAAAACAGTAGATTTATTTATCTCGTCATGCCATTGTTAAGTTTTAATCACTATACAAGGAAAAAAACTCTGCAGAGTATCTTTCTAAAAGCAGAGATTACAGTTTTAGTCACAGTATAGCCACATCAAGCTACAGAGAGAAGCAAGTTGAGGATCTAAATGTAGGCGCTAATAAAAAAAACCATAAAACACCAGGTACAAGAATTTAAAAGGATATAAAGCAAAGAAAACAAAAAAATAAAAAAAATAAAACACTATAAAATGTCTTGACGAATAAATGAAAACAAATGAAAGGGGTAAAACTCAAGTCAGAATAGATCTCTAGAAATCTACTTAGTGGAATAGAGGCAGAAAAATAGGTGGCTGGAGGAAAAGAGCAATAGAGACACGTGGGGGTCAGAGGCGTTGAAGTTTGTTTAGAACCCTAGCTGTGTGTTTGCTCTTGACTCAAAACCCATTAGAAATTGGTTGGGAAGGTCAGAGTTCATTTTCAGCCAGAATAGATTGGCAGTGTAGAACAGCAGAGTCCAGCTCATTTTCCCTCCCTGTGTGTCACTACAAAAGCAATCTCACAGCAGGTCTTATAGCTGCATGGCCACACAAAATCATTAAAGGTTTGGGTCATACCCTGTGTCATACCACCCTGATGAGCACGAGAAGCACACGGCTAAGAGTGGGAAGAACTTTGCAAATTTAGAGTATTTTGTGTGTGTTTGTGTGTGTATCTGATTTATTAAAACTAAATGTGGTGTTTTCCTCACACAAACCAATAGTATCACTTTATAAAGCTTTGAATGTGGCATGTATATGCATTTTTTTTTATTTTGGCACTTGGTATGTGTGGTCATTATGCAATGTTGTTGTATGGCATGAACTGCAAAAATATTTTTCTAAATTTCTCCTTTTGTTTTCTATGGAAAAAACGAATAGCTCATGGGGTGAACAATTCTTTCAAACTGACTGTGACATTTTAGTTTTCATATGTGGCAGATATGTGTTTTTGACTTGTTCTTGCATAGTGACGTACGGTAGAAGGTGAACTCCCATAGGGCTGAGTGATTGAGGTGCTCTGCGGGGGTGTCATAGCGACTCCCTGCCGCACGCAGGCAGGTGCAGGTGCAGAAATGAAGCATCACAATGAGTTTTTATTAAAATATTATTGTGATCTAGGAAAAATAATTGAGATACAAAAAATATCTAATTTCTGCTATTTTTCCCTTATGGTTTTGGCTTATGACAAATCAAAATTTCGAGACCTTCACTTTTCACATTAACAAGATTGCATGCACAAAAACAAAAGAAGCAAACAAAGGTGATCATTTCACAGAATGAATTAAACTTTTAAACTCCTGTTGACAGTTTGTCAATGGAAATAATTTACTTTCTTTTACAGTCCTTTCAAAGGTAACTTCATCACTGGTGTCTGAAAGACGCGGTACCCCACTGTAACAATTGATTGACACCAAATAAATCCCAGAGGTTCCGTCACTAATGCAGAACAAAAGGAAGCAAGAACAAGGAACAGAGCGGCTTCAAGATCCATTTTTCAGGCTGCATCATTTATTGCTTCACTGATCTATCACTAAACAACACTGTGCTTGCTCGGCATGGTGATGAAGAAATGAACAGGGAGGGAGATGTTTAGAAGGTGTGGTCATGGTGAAGGAGAAGAAAGATTGGGAACTCTTGGTTGGTCCGTGTCAGTTATGATGGATAACAAGTAACCTGTAATGACTGACTAG
This sequence comes from Ambastaia sidthimunki, assembly GCA_036877625.1. NCBI lineage: Eukaryota > Metazoa > Chordata > Actinopteri > Cypriniformes > Botiidae > Ambastaia > Ambastaia sidthimunki. Next base: position 81,835 of record JAZGTK010000017.1, on the reverse strand, counting down.
GTAGCTGCACAGGCATTTTGAAATCATCCCAGTTTATTCTTCTCTTTTAGGAACTTAAATCAGGTGTTTAAGTGGCTGTGACTTAGCCAGCAAATTCACGCAATTCTCAAAGCAACTCTACACAAATTTTCTCTGCATCATTATTGTAAATTATTATACGATTTCATTTGGTTTAAAATGCCTGCTATTATACATGTAAATGTTAACTATATTTTTCACTTAAAAATTAATTGTATGGCAACCTCACAATGTGACCTAGATGCATGACTCCCTGAAATCTCAGGTATTACATACGGCATGGCAGAAAAATGCATTAGTCATGCATATTAAGACATGGTTGTGTTGGTCACTGAGCTTAAATGCTTGTTCAGCAGGCCCGGCCTGTAAAATGCAACCCTTGAGATGTCTGCTTCCATTTACTCTATATCACAGTAAGTCCATCTTATTGATCTAAGTATCAATAATATGTGTGAGTGTTCATAGTTCTGTGTGTGACCTTGAGAGATTTATCATCTTCTGTTCTACAAGTGATGTATTCTCCATGACACATGTTAGTGACATGTTTTGTTTTCCCAAAGAGCCTTACAGTGCATTCAAGGTACACATTTTATCATCATGTTGCAAACACTATGCTGAACTACAGGAGCACTTATGAATGAATCCTTTATAGGGGCACTTTGTCACACATTGTTACATCTGTAGCTCTTGTCCACCAGTCTGTAGTTGCTTATTAATGGATAACGTTGCCTCAGAGCCTCAACTGATAAATACCACCTGGGTATTTTATTTATGTTTATGGTATTGCCATCTAAATATGAAACAGATATTGAAAATGTATGTTGACAACAGTGTAGATTTAACAAATCAAAAGTGTTTTCAAATATTTGTATTTAACAAGCATCCTCAAATATCGAAGGATGCATTAAAATCACCATAACAATCAGAATGTTTGTTGCGTCACATAGCTGAGTTGCAGGATGCTTTTTGATGTGTGATTCTAAACACACTGTTACATAAACCTAAACAGTTTGATAGAGATTAGGAATAGCCTAACACAGAAAACCACAAGTCCATTCATACACCATCTGGGCTAATACGATATAACATATCATCTCAAATATTGGGCAAAGCTAAACATTTGATGCTAAAGTAACAAGACACATTTTGTAATGCCACAGAAAAATATTTACCATTCGTGATCAAAATGTGGCTGTTCTGGAGGGCTGTTTTGTTATGTTATTTGTAGAACCTTCAAAACATTTACTATAACATGTCTTTGCTCTCTATGGGCTTCAAGTTTAATGAGGCAGAAACTCTTTTTTTACCCTAGAGTGAAGATAATAACATGATATGATTGTAAAAAAAAATATGGTTAAAACATCTATTAATGTTGCTGTAACAGTGTCTGTGGTCAGCTAAATGTTTTATCACTGAGTTTGCAAGCTACAGACAGAAGGAAAGAATTGTCTTCATTCTAGAGTAACTGGCAATTGCCGGGTGTCACCATTGCATTTGGCTTGCTCAGCTGCACCAAATAATGCTTTAGAAACCACCTTAATTAGAGTCGACCATGCATTCTAATGCAGCTTTGCTTGGCAGTATTTAGGAACATTTTCCCCACAGACTAATCCCTTGAAAGTGAGAGAATAGTATTACTGCAAGCCTCATTGACCAAAATCCTCCAGCTTTTCTAAGCCAAAAAGCCTAGTAAGACTGAAGGAAGAATTTAAATATTAAATGTGATTGTTGTGACAGAAAAACAGCGTTTCGCAAAAAGCATTTCATTTATTTATTTGCTCATTACAGTCGTGTCTGAGAATGCAGTCTGAGTGTCATAAATTAAAAAAAGCAAAAAGCAGCCGCGATCATGACTCATCACGGCACCATTCTGTTGTCGAGGCTCAGTACTGCATCCAGTACATTTTGACACATACCTAGAGATCTATTTGACCTTAAGCACCTTGTTAAATGTCTGATGAAAAAAATGTGCCACCCTAGCTGAAGGCAATCATGCTCAGCAGTTATCCCCTGTGTAAGCGAGTGAGAGAAGTAAAAGTTAGGGAAGAGGGAGAGAGAAAAAACATGGATGAAGCCGCTGATCTCAAGCGGCAAATTAGAGCTCCGTCCGATCGATAGCTGGAGCAGCTTCGCACAGATTTCATTAGCTAGCAGATGCACACAGTTAAAGCAATGCTAAGGGGTATTGATGCTGGTGATTGATTGCTTAGTCTTAGTTACAAAAAAATTATACATTGAGATGTGATGCTAGTTCTGTACCTTAACCGTCGATAGTCAGCTGTAATTACTGTTGATTCAGCATACAAGGACATTTTAGAGGTCACACAGTAAATGATTTAATCGTCTTAGACATTCATATTGAAAGCCTGAGTCTTAATAGTCCAGATTAAACAGCTGGTTACAAAACTGGTGCACAACCTCTCTTTCCTTTCCCACCTTTTTAGATTGAAAAATGATCATGTTTAATCTGATCTCCCTTAAGCACTTATTTATTCAACAGGGCAATTCCTTAGTCGATGTTCTGTTGGAGAATGTTTCACTGAAGTAAAAATCACTTTGAGGTACTCTTTTAACTTAAATTTACCCCTGTCAGTCTTGTATTGAGCACTGTGAGCTATCGATCTCACTGCTCCTGAAGACCTCAATCAAGCACATATGAATAAATGGAAAAGTTTGCATTTGTTTAAAGGAGGCCAAACAACATACAGGTGAGACACCACAGGTGTGTATTTTTACTGTAATAATCAGTATGTGCTGGTCAGAGGGAGAGATAACCAAAAAATTCAGTCAAAATAAACTTCTTGACATTTAAGACAAATTAAATACAAAACTCGATCATACTTTTAAATTGTTAAAGAAAAAAATTGACCATACTTTTTGGAGATTGATTCAGCACTTTGAGTGATCAATCTACAGTGAATGAAAAAGATCAGAGGAATTATGCACATATGTAAATTCATTATTGTTATGATTTATAACTTGACTGTGTGATGTTGGTCTTGCGACTTCAATATTTCATAACTTCTTTGATTTTCGCAGTCGTCTGATAAATGTGTTATTAGGTGGCATTAAAAATGATTAATAGTTATGTACATTCTCTCTCTCTATTGCTCTCTTTCCCTGTCTCTTTTTCATTACAGTGTGTCACATTTCATCAGAGTGGTACTTAATCTTATTCCATATACATTTCAGTAGTTACAATGCTACCTGTATTGTGGAAAGGGCTGATGGTATATCAATGTTTTTGTGAGTTCTGGCTGACTGCTCTGAGCCCGGTAATGTATGACAAGTTACCAACTCTAAACAAAAGAGTTAATTCTGATTTATTCAATTTTTAAAGGCCATTAGAGTGTCACACACACTCAAAAAGAAGTGTGGGTGACACTTCTTTTTTTTGTGGCTAAAAAGAAGAAAGTGGGTAGACTGACAAAGAGAAGAAAATAGAAAGCTTCATTCTATTTAGATGTAGTACGTGTGTTTAAAGAAGCAATTTATGTAATACAATCTGTGGATTCATATATCTGTCCAATATCTATTAAGCATCCCAAAGGACGATCATGAATTAGACCCTCAACCCATACATATGCACCCACAATACATCTCATTCATAATGAACTGATTTTAGATAAACACCTTCAGTGGAATCTGAAAACTCACTTTTACCTCAGAGAGTTTATAAGCTCAACCAAGCTGAACTAAGCTACTTCCATTCACCTTCCATCAGGCATATTGAACATAAGAAGCTAATGCTAATCAGAAGTCTTTATGCAGGTCATCATGGCAGTTTCTTTTTATTTTCATAAGAGCTGGTCACGCAGTAGAATGTGGATGATAGATGACTGTGCAGGGCAGACAGAGGTTGGATGAACGTGTGCAACCCCAACAGGGAAAATTTCTCTGTGGGACGTCAATCTGTTTCTCTTGTGTTGTAGAGAGCAAGTCTATCACATACCACTTCTTTTCCATCTGTCTCGTTTTTTCCTAAAGGTGATAAATACTAAACCTCACCTTCTCTGGAGATCAAAGACTAACATTTAGCTACATTAACTAGGATTTATTTGACAGTTCGAAGCATCAACAACATTTTCTGGCACAAGCTAAGACATATTTCCTGCTGTGAGAACTTGTGCTTTCATGTTGTGACTGTCAGGTATGTATTTTTACAGTAAATAGGCTTTTTTAAACATGTATCTTTGCTTTTTAGTAACGGCCGTTTGATAATAAAACTCCTAAAGCTAAAATCTACTAGTGTAGTAGGAATCGTGCCTTTTGCTGCTAGATTTTATTCCCACACTAAGAACATGAGTGTTGAGATAAAGGCTACAGTAGATAAATGCTTTTAGTTTCCCGTCTCTTTATAATCCTTCAGGTCTATCTTTAAAATGTGCCCATAATGGAAACAAAGCACCTTTATCTCACCTCAACATTCCAGGTGTTTTCCTGCCTGTTGTCTACTGATGCTCTTTATTGGTGATACCCGGCCCTTATGTTCTACATGCAAGAGAGACAACGAGAGATGATGAGAAACAGCAAAACCTGGGAGTTGGCACTTGGTCTGCCTCCAATCTATACTGTGGGATCAATACCAGAAAATGGGGCCACTCCCCTTTCTCTGTGAGGCATAGGGGACTTTTTTCCCATTACACAAATACAAGGAACAAAGTCTAGGAGAAATCTATTGATCCATGGCCAGGTTTCAATGAGCAATACAGTGTAACCAGAAAAGAACAGAGGAGAAAGGAGAAAGAAAATACCAACCTAAATTAAAACCTTAGTCCTGAGTTTGGATCTGTTTGCTTACAGATACTCTGGCCACGGTACATTCAAATATCTCGTCATTATACACACACATAACAGAGTATGAGTCATTAAACAGGCATTAATTACATAATTTTTTATTAGTGCATAAATAAGAACCATGAGACAGAGCAAAATGTGATTAACTCTCAATGTGTCAATGCATTAACGTAGGGGAGCTGAAATGATAACATTAATTTGGAGTGTTATTGCTAAGCTGTTTGATTATGGGAATCAACATTTATAAGCTGCAACAGAAATGCTGTTCTGTTGGTAATGAGATGCAATGACAATGTTGATGAACAAAACAAGTCTTATCATAAATAAAGCTTAAAAGTCAGATCAGACACTCACACACTGCATAATGCTAAATAATGCTAAATATGTGCGTGGAGTGTGACGTTATATTTTCCATGTAATTGTTTTTCAGCCAGAGATATCAAGACAGATGCGAATGGGATAGAAGTTTAATTAAAAGCACAATAGAAAAGCAAGTCCCTTGTTGGCTGCCCAAAGCCATTGGGATGTCCTTGCCCAATATGAGATCTGACTAGTCGGCTCATTTGTTGTATGTGCATGTAGGCTTGTGACGCCCATGTTAGTGTAAGAATAGGCAGATGCTTTGAAACAAAATGTGTCTCCTTCTGCTTTGTTAATCTCCTCCTCTCTTGTATCCGGAATGCCACCCTAATAAAGCCCCCACAGACAGATACTTAAAAAGAATTACCCCTCAGAACTTTCACTTCATTTTTTTATAAACTTTATGCATCCATGTCCCATACACACCCTTGCCAAGGACACCTTGTGTTAAGAGAAGGAGGTCAGAACGAATTTCCTCTGTTCCCCTTCCGAATTGATTCCCATAAATCAATTGATATTCCACCTTGTTCCTAATTGATTTGTTTGTTTGCAGCATCTAATTATGTGCTTACTGACAGACAGATCTTCATTAGTGGTTTATTGATTTCAAATATGCACTTATCATTGACAGACAAGCAACTCATCATTCAAACCTGGCAGATCTGGGAATAATACCAGTAAAATTCCCATGAAGCACAACTGAAAAATCCATCCAAAGGGAATGAATTCCTGACAGGTACTGTATATTGAATGAAACATGCCATACTCAGAATTCAAGAACTGTGTGTTCAAGATAAACTAGTGACAACTAGAATTTAGATCTCAGTACTGTTGAATCACTTTCTCAGAGCCTTTCTTGTTTGCCATGAGCTAATTCTATCTTAGATTGAATATTCACCCACCTTTTTATTTCTGCCCCTTAGTCTGCAGCTATTTAACACCACTGATCTCACTGTGTATAGATGCTTCTCAGCAGGCTAAAACTAAGCAGTTGTACTTTTCCCCCAATGACTTCAGGGATGGAAAGTCATACCAGGGCTCTTAATACACCTGATATTAAAATAATCCCTGCCTTTCTCAGTCCTTCTGATGCCTTTGTTCACATTAAGAAAGATATCATTATGCAGACCACATTGCTGGTGGAGAGTAAAATGTAAAATAACTTTTTTTTACATCCTGTCCCAGAAAAGGAACATCTACATATCCTTTTCTTCCTCTTATCTCTGACCGCCGTTATTGAAGTGAATTCCCTGCACCGCCATTCATAAAGCATCAGCCACACATATCTGTGGCTGCTACAGAGGGAACTATACCAACAGTTGGTTATCCCTAGAGAAGGACTTAATAATTCAGTGACACAGGCATGCAGGTGAAGTCATTTCAAATAACCAGTACTGACTTATGCTGTTTACTTGGGTTTTTGGAAATATTGCTATTCTGTATATAACAAAAATATTAAAATCTCATTGGGTGGTATCAATTTAATGTTTATGTAAATGAATGATGTTGCAACTAATATTAATAATGGTGCTACAATATGATACTTTACATAATCTGTTATTTTCTATAATTCCTATAATATCTCTTGTAGGACCATTTATCCTCCTACTCTTGTCTGTCTATTTCTGAAGGCATATCTGTCAAGAAACATTTTGTGTTTTTTACAGATAATAAACTTGGAGCGAGTGTTGCTCACTTCAAACAACCAACTGAAAACCATAGACATACTAACTCAATACAAACATGACTCATCTCTCAGAACAGGCGAAATTACAACAAATCATTCTACGCAGAATGTCTCCTGTTGTCATATGCTGCCACAAACCGAATCTACCATCCTTAAATAACCAAGTTACAGAGAGACATGTCAAAACAACCAACATCAGCCTTGCTTCCCTTTAGTCACACTAAATATTTCATGGGTGAGTGTTTAAAATTATGAATGTAGAATGCTCTAAATTTAATGCTGTTATTTCAGTAAACAGCTCTGAAGTGAGACTCGTTGGCTTTGTTAGATGCGCCCTTTCTAATCTTTTATGACAGGAATGGCAGAAGGGCTTTTGGAATAGGTGGAAATGCATTAGATTGAACAGTTAAATAGAGTCACACACAGATGTATTTACCAGCTTTTGGACCCCATCCACGGCTGCTGTGACTAATCAGAGAGAGTAATGTGTGAACATTTATACAAACATGTCAGTCACATTTTCAACTTCTCAGCTTCAATCAGGTTTATTTGTCTTCCTCTGGAATGAGACACACACAGGAGGATGAATACTTGTAATCTCTCACAGAGGCAGCCTTAAAGAGAGAGAAGACATGTGTTTTTATCATTGAAATTAACTTTTTTTTGTATGACATAATTATCTGGCATAAATACCGCATGTCTCATTTAAGCAATTCTGGTTGCTCACAACTTCATAATAATAAACTTCCTCAGGTATTTTCTCTCACCTGTCCTCACAGTGGCACACATGCTCCATAACTACAGCTTCTTAAAATGTCATGACACTCTCTCCCATAACTCACTCATGAAAAACCACCTCTCAGCCTCACAACAGAGGCCACTTCAGAATCAGGGGCCATGATCCCTCTGCTTGCCTTCACTGCCCTCTCACATATCACACTACTGACACTAATTGTCATCAAAAATTCAGCTAATAAAAGCTTTGCTCTACAGAAGAGACAGTGGGTCAGAGAATCCCAAAACACAACTCAATATTCACCTTCTTCCTAAGGGAGCGTTGTGTCAGACAGCTGTCCTGGTAGTGTTAGCATCAGTGTTAGCATCATTTGTGCACTTGTAAATTGTACATTCTTTATTTAGAAAGAAAATGTTAGCAGCATCATGACATTAGCAACATTGTGACGCTAGCAACATTGTGACGGTCAGCCGTGTGCTACACTGCCATTTATAATTTAACATTGTTTCCTCAAAAGATGTCTTTAGGTGTTAGAAGGCCATGTGTTTGTGTGTGTGTACAGGTAGTCAGCACTAATAAGTTAAAGTAGTACAAAGCAGTAAGTCAAATGCTTTTGATACCCAATTTCAGAAAAGGAACAAGAAACTTGTGGACTTGCTAGATGTTACATTGCTACTAAAGTGCCTCTGGCTTTTAATGACATTTTTAATTGTACTAGACAGTTCTAGAGGTTAATGAAAATTTCCAGTTCTGTCAAGTTCTTCCACAAAAACCATTCATGCTGCTCAGATATAATTTACTGGTAGGCTACATAGGTGTTATGTATACTGCATGGCACAAGGTAATCTCTTAAGACAGAAATAGTGCATGTGTTAAATTAAATGGAAAAGACCTATCCAGGTCACACGGATGAAGCCTTGGATTAAGCACAAACAGGCACATTAAGCTAATGCTCACAAATCCATGTTTTTACAGCAGTAAAAATATCTTCTTAATAGCCTATTATTATTAAAGTAACACACACTTTGTTAATAAAAACATATGCCAAGGTTAAGTATGCTGGGGAAGCAGAAAGTGTCTGATTTGATGGCTCTCCTTTTAACTGCAAGCAGTGAATCTCACAGATTGGCAAGACAAATTTAAGGGTATAAGGGGCAATATCAGATACAGCCTTATACCCTCACCTGACGTGGTCAGTAGAAGTGTGTCACACACATGGTAAAGATAGCTGACGACTGTTTGGACAAAATCAGTCGCCTGAGTGCTTTTCTGTGTCTTACATTGGACATCCACTAAAGTCTCTAATGTTTAAGACAACAATCTGGTAACTAGGCAGTAAGTTGCATCACCTCCTTTATCCATGTCCATGGATACCCATGTGTGATGTTGTCATGACAACAAAATTGCATGATTGAATAACTTTACACAAACAAGGTTAGTAAGCGATTTTCACACTAGTCTCGCATAAACACCTATATTGTTTGGATATTGTGACTGTAATATAGTTGTGGTATAAAAAAGTATATAGAAAAAGTAAATGGCATGAATGTATGTTATATACAGCATATATTTTTCACATAGCTCTTCAATCAGTCTCTGTATTTAAAGGGCTGCACACACAAGTTTGCAGTGAGAGCTAGAGTTTTATATTTTTATATTAGCTTGAGGTAATAAAAAGATGGTGGTACTGGCTTAAGCACAATCTCAAGAGCCTGTCTGTCAAATTGTACCATGCTATCAGAAAAAAATAATCACTTGGCCATATTTTTTTCCACATGCCACCTTTCACTCTCCTAAAAGAGGAGGGATTTCTTTCCTGAAGGAGAAAGTTTCAGTAGATGTCCCTGAGAGAGAGCAGAAAGAGACCCCATTCCAGGTGCAAGCGTCACCACTGCAAATCAATCATTCCATTCCAGAGAGATAATTTATTACGGGTGCGGAGGGTTACGGATTCAATCTCCACCATGTTCTGACTGCCATGTCCACTGCTTAAGCCTGTCATCAGTCTTCATCTGGCTAACTTTCACTCTTCTGTCACCGCCATTATTAAAGTGGCAATTCATTCTTTATATAATGTAATATGACATCATACATACAAATGGCGAGGTGGCTAAACGTGATAAATCACTCTGTTAGCAAAATCAGCATTGTGCACTTTTTAATAAGAAAACCTCCATGGACTGAAAATGTTGTTTGCATTAACACACTTTCATAAGAGCTTGAGTTTGTAAGTATTAATTGAAATCATGCCACCATTTTGGAAAGCATAGATCAATTGATTGCATTCTCCTTAGCAATAAATCTCAGTTTTAAATGACTGTGGCTAAGCTTTTAAACTGTTGCGTTACTGAGGTTCCTTCTTGTATTTTAGTTTTGTTTTATCTTTGCTTTCATTCATTGCATTTCTCCTTCAATGCATCACTCATCTAGGACCTCTTTGACCGTCTTGACACTGTGTTGATTGATAAGAACTGAATGCTAGACAAGGCATTGGCCTTGTTACTCAAAATTTGACAAAAAAAGTAATTAAGTTTTTTTAAAACATGTAATTTAGTCAGTCAAAATGGGTGTTTTTGATAGGTAAAACTTAATTAACCTTTTCTCCCCTTCTATATTTGGTGTTTTCTATAAAGCTTAAATGTGTATATGCCAAACAGCTTTGAGCTTTTTATGAGTTGAAGCCATAATTATGCAGAGATTGAACTATATTTGGGGCTGAACTGACAGCATAATTACAGTCACAAATTCTGTATTGCACACAGTGTTCAGTGCAATTTTCTTTTGTAGCATATTGATGTTCCTATAATACAATGAAAAGACAAAGCCAGAGTAAGTTGTTTCAATGCTATTTAATTGGGAATTCGACTCCCAAATTCTGCCTCAATTAAAATGGTCCTACAACAATCTATAAACAGTATGACTTCTCTTGCCCAACTAGTTCTAATGTCGATTTCTCCCAAATTACAACAAATCATCAGGAAACTTGCAAAGAATGCCAATACATAAGAAATGGCCTGACCTCTATTTTACAACATGAGCTGTGTATTATGAAAGCTGTGCAATTCCACTTTTACTGATTGACTGCCATGCTGTTATACCTTAAATGCTGAATAGCACAATTTTGTTATCTCAATTCATTATCTCTAATATTATCTTTCCTTTTCTGTAATGCTTGCTGGAAATAATGAAGAACCTTAAAAATATACCTAAAAAATAATCATGTTTTTTTTAAGATCTGATTCTATGGCCTGCTATACATTCATACTGTGTGAACATCCATCCACATAAACATGCATTACACACACACACACAAACACACACCATGCTTGACTCGCTGCCCAGTCGCTGTCTTACGGTTTTAGATTTGCTGTGTGATTGACAGCTCTGGTAGCTTTAATGGGGTTTGTAATAGATTTGTGATGCCTCTCATGCTCCTCTGGACAGCATCCCAGCAGCTCTCCACTCACTCGTCTCATGTCATTCCTGACACCTAAGCTTAGATTGGCTTATCTCTCCTGCAGGTTTGCTGCTGACTCTCATAGACAGATTAGCAGAGATGTTCCACCTACTATTTACAACACCTTGTATTCTTCCTGTGTGAGAATATAGGATAATGAAATTTAAGAATCATTATTTTTCTCACCGCAAGACACGATTTTGATGCGCTTCCCTCAACATACATTGATTTTTGTAACAAGATTAAAACAACTGGAATAAAAAAATTGCTTGTTTCAGTATTTTGCCCTTTTGTATATTAATATCTTGACGTAGAACTTTAGTGTTAGGGGAACTAAATTAGATTTTGTTTTTAATGTGGTGCAATAAACCCTAACAGATGAATGTATGTAATAATCAAACAGTGTAGCTTGCTTTAATCACAAACTCTTTAGTGTTTGATTAAACAACAATATTCCAAATACGTTTACAGTGTAATGGTGGGAGATTGTTCTAAAGCTTAAGAATCTGTAGGAATAAATAGGGAAAAGAGACATTGGGTAGTTGGGTTTGTCCATTACTTTTTTCACAGTATTCTGGTGATATTTTATGGCATTTAGGATTATGCCAAATTGACCACATGTGCATCCAATCGTCTTGAGAAATGGCTGATTACATCTCGCCTGTCATAGTGTAAAAGGATAAAACTGCATTGCATATAATATTATATTTGAATATAATGGCAGTTTAGGCAGATATAAAATTATGGTTTAGACAAATTTTGCACTACCAAGTAGAATGAACAGCACACTGAAATGGGCTAATTGCTTTAGTTGAAAACTATAAAACTATTTGACTGAAATGTAATTTATAGTAGAAGTTGGGCATTCCTTTTTATGTTCAGTCGCCAGATTGCTGATCGGGTGGGTATGTGAAGTCTGTTTCTGTCTAGTCTCATTTCTCAGTGCCTGTCACAGGCAGCCAATACTTAGTCTCTTTGGCATGATAGATTGTTGTTTTGTCACGGTGTGACACTCCACTGCCATCCCACCCTGCTGAGGAGAGCACCAGCAAAATGCTTGAGTCAGCTTGATTGATCCTCTGATTTTTGGGGCTGGATACCTCAGAGATTTGAGTTTTGAAAGTTTGCTTTTGTAAGGTCAGCGTGTTTGAATTGCTGGGCACTTTGTTGAGGGGAAGCAACAAGCTCATTCTCATAATGACAAAGTGTACCGGCAATCATGACTACAATACTTAGGAGTCTGGTTCATTTGAGGTGATTAAAAACTGCAGTCAATGGACCTGCTATAAACTCTGAGCAATTAGGATGAATTTGTTCTGGGTACTATATGATATGCCAGATCACTGTAGAGACTGCAGCATGGATTGGTAATAGACTTTATAATAAACTTTAAAAGGATGCAATTATATAAAATCTGACTTGAACTTCATTAGGAACATTTTATTCATTAGGTAGGAAACAGAACATAAACTGCATGAATGTAAATGTTATTGCAACAAAAATATAGAACGCATACGTTTGGAAAAAGTCAAACCCCATCATGTCTGAAAATACAACGTTTGACGCTCACTAAACAGAGTTTACCAGTATTTTGGTAATGATGTATGAATGGCACATTACTGGTCAAAAGATTAAAACGCCATTGCTTGTGTAATATATATTTACTAGTAAAGTCATTCTGGTAATTTGCTGGTAAATTGCCAGCATTCCTGTGTAAGTAATATATGTGGGCTAATATATATGGATAAACACATACTGCAGATGACACTTTGTGATGTAAATGATGAGGCAAGCATTCAGTTCCACACACAAAATGACATAATCATTCTATTCACCAAATCCTGCTGAATTTAACCTGGATCTCAACTGTGCTTCACCTTGTCTGTTAACTGAGGAAGAACACTCCATCTTAGTGAGAAATGAAGGCGTTTTAACAGGCCACTCATGCTTTGCCTGTCTGCTGCCAACTCTCTCGCTCTCCTCACATCTGCCTTGCTCAACGCCATTGATCGGCTAATAACACTCCTTTAACATATTACCTCTTGCAGGTATTGATTGCAGGCAAAAAACAAGTAAAACCATATTCTGTAAACAAAGGTGAGGAATAAATACGCTGGCCTTGTCAATTTGAGATCTTTGACCGTAATGCCCACCTAAAGTGAAGTGCACTTGACCCAGGGACCCTCCACCCCACGACTTAACACCCAACAGCTCATCCCTCCTTTTTATTTTCAGTATTTTTTCACACAACATAATTATCAACAGTTTTTCCAACTCATTTTAAATTGAAGGGTGGGTGTTCCTCCTACCCTTGAGCTGGTGGGTGAAAATCGCATGTCTCTCAAAAGACCAAAGATGTACCAAAGCTAATCAAGCAGGAGAACACATTTGTGTTTCTCAGTGTCATTCTTCATAAACAGATTAAACATCAAAGTGCAGGTCCCAGTATTTTGTGCAAGGTGATTCGCTAAATATCTGCTAAATCCGGCTATGTGGCTGATATTGTTTTCAAAGCTTCCAGGATTCTTCTTCTATCCTGTAGATTTTTCCTGAGTTACAATTTATAGCATCAGTTCTAAATAGATAAAAGGGTGTTTATCTTCTAAAACAGGCTAATACATGTGTAGCTTCTTTGTGTAAATTGTATAATTCAAAAATAAACAATGCTTTTCAGCAAAATCTCAAGTAGATCATGGAGATTATTAAATTTAAGACCTTAAATCCATTACTTTTTTCTGCCTTGAAGTAAATCAATACTACTTTCTTTTTGATAAAAGAGGCCATTGAGGAACAGTAAATCCCCCTGTAATGAAGCAATGTCTCTCTTTTCTCTGTCTCCCTCCCTCCCTGCCACCCTCTCTCTCTTTCTGTCTTTCTTTATCTCTCACACTTTTTTAGTAAATACTTGGCAAAAATCTTTATCTGATACTTTATCTATTCAAGATTACGTTAGCAAGTCAATTTTAATACATAAAAAAAAATCAAACATCAGTAAACATGTGAATAAACAACTAGAGCAGTGAGTTTGGACTATGTCAGTGTGAGTCTACTTTCAATTCAAGATTTGTTTATATTTTCCTCATGCTCTTAGTTAAACCGGAACACAAAGTAATGTGCCACACCAGGCTTGTATGATAATAAATAAAGAGCAGATGCAGGTCTGTGTGTTACATGGCTTATCATAATCTTTACGATTACTGCCTGCATCAAGTGTGTATTTGCCGGTTCTCTGTGTCTGAATCTGCCTGATAATTACTTGGTAATCTTATGCATTGAGTACCATTCCTGCTGATGTTTCTCTCTCTTTACATGTTTTCTTCTCCATGAATATCAAATGCCTCCGTGCTGAGGTATAAAAACAGCACATCTCTTCTGTAGACACGCAGACATGAAAATAGAGAAAGTACACCACACACTGACAAGAGAAAGCAGCAGGTTTCAGACATGAAGCAGACACTCATGTCTGGCCTACTGTTTCCATTCACACACTTTCTTCTTTGGCTGTCATGTTTCAGAATCATGGCATTTTCTTCTATGCTTCCTGAACCCACACTGCATTCCAGCAAACAGTCACAATGCTTCTGTGTAAGTGGAGGGTTATTGCACAGTCTGTTGAAGCTGCCGGTAGCTTAAACGCCTCTGCTGTAAGATCTAGACACAAAGACACACTTTCATAGTTATGTTAAGATTCCATTATAATATTTTAACAGCATTTATTTACAAACATTTATAAAGGTTTTTAGTTTTTAAAAATTGTACATAAATATTACATTTACATATACTGTGACTCAGAACATTTGAGGCATACATTTCATCAATCCATGCATTCTTTGGGAATCGAACCATGACTCTGGCATTATTAGTTCAGCTACTGGAACTTTGGCACATGTGTAAGAAAAAGTGTTTGTCTCAGAAAAATCAGTGATCACAAAGCAGTGAATCACATCAGTAATCAAACAGTTATTACTTTATTAACTGTGAAGCCAATACTGTATGTTTTAACCCAAGCCTGCAACAGAGTATTTGCTGGCTGCAAATCAATCTATGACAATTCCATTGAGTTCTCACAGCATCACGACTAGTTTGATAAATAATCTTATGTAAAATTCTGACTTAAAGCAGTAAATGCAGTTAATTCCTCCCACACAAATAATGAATCCAATTTTGTGTTGTGACTGGCACTTTTTTTAAGTCTGAAAAGTATGAGTTTGAAAAGCAGATGGCAGATTCTGTATGCACAGAACCATTTTTCTTCAAGACTTCAACTATGAGGATGTCAAAACACTGAGGACCCAAATAACAGTTGTTTGACTCACTGTCAGTACAACTGTAAACAGTAGCTTTGTCCAAGTAGTGTAGACACTGCGGCAGAGTGCTGTTCACTCTAAATGTAAATGAGAGGTGTTTGAAGTGTTGTCTTAGGTATGTGTGAGCTAAATGCAATGCCTCATTCTTCCCTAAAAACACTGTTTGAAAGAGGAAAAGAAAACATAACACGTGTGTGAGTCTATTAAAGCTATAAAAAACAATTATGCATTGAAATATTTGTTATATACAGTCAAGCAATCCACAGAAAAATAGACTATTTTCTTTTGACTTGTGCAGCAGAAAGAAAGATGTTTTGAAATCTGAAAGTGTTTTAAAAGGGATAACAATTATGATTACAATTATGATAACAATTATTCACCTTTTTTTTCTTGCCAAGTACATAAATATAACAGTGGCTTTTTTGTGCCTGTTTCGCTAGCACACAGCAGGTGCATCCTTTGGTCCCATCACATGTATTACTAAGCCTTCTGGATACAGTGTTTAGTATCACACCCTTACGGTTTACACGACTTGTTTGTTAATAAAGAGGGAAGCTTTCCCCCAGCTTACCCTTATTTTAATATTTTAGAACTCTTAGGAAAATGCTAACTTGTTTTGTGGTTGTTAGCAGAGTAATGCTCAAGTTAATGGGCCTCCAGTCCTTAGAAACAGAGAACAAAAGTAAAGAAACTTCTAGCAAGAAAAGCTCGTCTAGCAATCATCTCCCTGCTGAAGGAAAACAAAGGAATCATTACTGTAATATATTGAAGAACATGCTCCTCTATATAATCGTCTGTTGTAGACTCAGTCTGTGTCTACAAGAGCTAGATAACAAAATAATGTTTTATGCATCTGGCATGCAGTTTAATCTGAAGAAACTTAGACAGCATACATTTTATCAGTTTGTGTGTTTCCTGGCAATTGACCCCATGATCTTGGTGTTGCTAGCATCAGGCTCTACCAGCTGAGCTACAGGAACACAAATAGATATCAACCCAGCTAACCAACTAAATAAAGAACATGGAAGCTTTTTGCATTTTGTTGCTGATTTGGTATATTAGAAATTTGCATTTACCTCATGCCTTCGGGGTGAAAATATTTTTCTCCTACAGTACTAAATATCAACAAGGCAGCATAAACAAGCAACTTTCCAAAATTCTAACAACAATATTTTGAAAGTATCATTTAATCTGCCTAATTAAATTATCTCTATTTAAGAGCTGAACAATTTCAATACATTTGCTTATTACCCTTATGACAGAGAAATAATGATCACTTATTGTCATTCAGCACCCTGAGACAAATTTTGTCCTTTGACAGAATTGTAATTATTACAGTTGAAATGCTAAAGTGCTTGTTTAATTATGCATAACAGATCATTGACTGAACCTAATAAAATATATTAACAGAATAATTACAACTATTACATAATTTTCAAAATGTAATTATGGCAAGCATTTCTTTTTTATAAGATGTCAAAGATGTACACATTCTTGCTGGTACATATTGGCATTAATTTGATCTCATGGCTTCTGATTGGCATTAATCTGATCTCATGGCTTCTGATTGGCATTAATCTGATCTCATGGCTTCTGATTGGCATTAATCTGATCTCATGGTTTCTGATTGGCATTAATCTGATCTCATGGCTTCTGATTGGCATTAATCTGATCTCATGGTTTCTGATTGGCATTAATCTGATCTCATGGTTTCTTAGCTCAGTTTAATTAGGTTAAGCTGGAGGCATTTTCTTGGTTCATCCAGACACAAAATTTGAGATATTTCATTCCAGTGTTTGTAATAAAGACTTTGAGGATTGAGCATGAGGACTGGCAAATGTAGATTAAAGGTTAAGATCTCATCTGTCGAGATTAGACGAAGGTAACGGAGATAGAGAAGCTATCTATCTGTTCTTTAAGAACAAGCTGCTGTTGATTTCAAAGCTTAGAATAATGAAAAAGTATTTTTTTTCTAGTTCTTCACACTTTACAAAATAGGTTTTGGCTAAATGACAACAAAATACTGTGACTTTGTGTATTGTTTATGCCCATGAATCCATCAGCTATTCTATATGCCGCCTAACAGGTTTGATGTGTGTCTCTGTATAAAGTCTCTATGAAACATACCATAGTCTGTCTTCTCGTATCACCATTAAAGCCTTTCAGAGGTAGAGCTTAAAAACAAAATGGCAGACATACACCGAGTAATTCTGCACATCAGACACATGACCTGAACCCCAGAAAGTAAGGAGATTAGTCAGGCACAGGTATTTGTATGCTTAGGGATGTTTCTGTTTGCCCTACTGCATGTAATGATAGCTGACACTGAGCTGAACAGTGAGATGGGCCTGTGATGGAATTATGGGATTGGTATGTGTGTTACACACACCTGCATACAGTATAGGAGTGTCATGGTTCAGAATTATAAAGCACAATGTCAGATCACTGTATTTGTATTGTGCTTTTCACAATAGATATTGTGTGCAGTAGTGTAATTTAGCCAAAGACAACAGCGACATATGAGGCAGAAATCCTCCTCTGGCAGGCAAATATGTCCATGTCTCTTATCTTTATAAATCACATGTTTATTAAAGAAATTGTGTAAAATGTAAATCTACTGTAAATAAGTTACTAAGAATTAACTAAAAACATTATGATTAAATTGTAATTCCATTTGAGGAAAACTGGAAGGATGCAGGAAGTGATCAGTTTTATCATGGATAAAAAAGTACAGCACAGAGCTTTGTGACCTTAATAAGTGTGATGGAAAATTGTAGGGAACGGGGGGCAGCGGTGAGAGAAGGGCAAAGGGAGACAGGAAGGGCTTTTGGATGTGGTGGTCTTGCCGTACACTGACACTTGTCTACGCTAATGGGTTTCATGTGGCTGCCCCTCCACCAGCTCTGAGGGTGATGTGTCACACATGAGCTGCTTTAACTGCTAACACTGTCCCTCTCCCCTGCCACTGTACTCCATCACAGCCCCTGTGCAATTCTCCTGTGGGATTTTGTGGATAGGGCTGTACTTGCATGTGTGTGTGAATGAAAAGCTGTTGGGGGTACTATCAGCTCTGTTTAACACATTTTACATGCCTTAAGCCATTACCCGGAATTCAACAGATTTCTCAACATCTAATGCTTGAAAATGTGCATAAAAAGTTTAAACAAGACCTTAAACAACAACAAAATATTAAACTGCAAGTGTGTCCTTCACAGCTTTGTTTATTCATCTCAAATTAAATATGGCCTCTGTTTCAAATAAGATGACAATAAGAGTCTCCAGAATACACACACTGTGTGTATACTGTGCTGTGTGTATACTATACTGCGCACATACTGTGCTGCTAGAAACACGAATGGGTTTGACCTCATAAACCCTGAGAGGAGTCTCAAGTTTCTCATTAAGAGTGAGTGAGGAGAATCATCAGTGCAATGGGACAGCAAAGTCACCTTATTATTGAATTATCTATGTCAGTACACAGTCTAAGCGTCTGTGTTAGAAGTAAATTTGATGATTTATATGTCAGGATTACACAATGAACTTGGAGGAAACAAATTATCACTGTAGACACTAAAAGCAAATAGCGGGTATTCACAAAGTTAGCATAAAACCGTAGCAAAGACCTAACACTGACTCTCACTCAAGTTTTCTGAGTGTTGGGTGATATTATGTTATGATGCCTGGGGTGAGGGGTAGGGGTGTTTACAGGCTCAACTACAGACTCCTAATTATGACTCCCTTAACATCTATCATAATGTCCTGTTGTAAAGCATGTGGAAGGGTCATTAAAGGGTACCATTAAAGAAGTCCACATGGGCTGATGGAGATGTAGTGTGGGCTGTGTTGAAGAGCTGAGGCACAGAAGCTAACGGTACCCTCTGGGTTTCTTTGGAAAGCTTTACTGCTCCTGTGTGGGAGACTGGGGTAGTAAGGCTGGTGTGGAGATCCACAGTATACCATAGGCACAGTGGGCTGGATTTATGGCTAGATCAAGTTAAGTTTCATAATCAGTTAGTCCAGGGATAAATCAGAATGCAAAGATTCTAATGTTTTGAATGATACAGTGTGTCATCAGTTATTTTGGCTTTTAACATAATGCTGTTCCATAAATTTGTGTATTGTCTTATAGAGGCTAGAGAGGTTGTCTCAGAGGAAGGAGATATCTGGAGTGTGGTAAATCCAGTACTGTCTATTATGATCATAATATCTGCTATAATATGTCTGCATAGTGTACAGACACACCTGTTTTCCATACATTTGTGCCAAGGGCAAAGTAAATCTGTTTAAACAGTAACAATATTTCCAATTACACTCCTCGCTTTTTCTCTATATGTGTTTGTTTCTCTGGCTCTGTATTTTGTCTGCTAAAGTGCTTATTTGGCTACCTGCTGTCTTCTTGCTGAGAATGTTTTGCTGTAACAGCCAAAGGTAACACTCACCTGGTCTTATCCTCCTGTGCAGTCATTTACAGTCTGATTAGACACGAAACCTGTGATCTCACGCTAAGGCATCCTTAATGCAAAATGCTCTTTAAACAGACAGTGAAGAAATCTGATTATTCACATAAAACTGGGGGTCATTCAAGTCACCAGTGACAGACAGCCCAGCTGACCCATACATCACCATATTCATGTTTACTGTTGCCTTCCAGCGTTAACCCAATTACTAGCGTCTGTTTTGACAGCCAGCTCCCGATATCACACAGCATGCTCACATTCATTTAAATCATTCTAGGCCACAATGAAAAGGAAAGTAAAAAAAATTTAAAAAAGAAAATTACAATGTTATGTCAACAACAGAAAAGAGACAAATTGCAAACCTGTTATTTTTAAAGAAGATGCAGGTTATGCCCAGATTTTTTTGGAGGGGGGTTTTAAATTTCCAGCCCTCATAATTTAATTTTTATAAATGTACGGCAAAAATAGGAAACAAGTTTCTAATATCTACCAAATGCATTGAGTTTGGAGTTGCAGGCTGATGACATTAACATGACTATTTTGGGTCATGCTCACATGGAACAAGCTCCTTCCAAGCTCATTCTCACATTCTCAAAATGTTGACTAACATTCTTCTAAAGTTCTTTCAAAGTTATCAAAAAGCTTTATCAAATAGAGTAACGTTAGTAGACCTTTTTAAACTTTATATAGTTGTTAGTCAAACATTTTAAAAACATAACATTCAACATCCCTTATACATTCTTCTAACCAAAATGTTAATACAATGTCTAAAAAACTGGTTGTTTTAAGCATTCCTAGAATTTCTAATGTATTAGAATTCTTAATGTTTTTCATTACTTAATGGAAACATTGTGGAAATGTTTTTGAAATCTAAAATGTTAGCTTGGTTGTGGTGATGTCACTGTAGTGCTTGGGACTGTAATCACTGCTTTGCAGCTATATTTTGTTGTTTTGTTTCTTAATATTGATGGGTGTAGCTCTGCACTGGTATTGTGCACACACTGGTATTGTGCCTTTCAAAAGAAAATGTGTTCCTTTCATAGGGAGGCACAGGAAACTGCATCTCAGGCACTTGAGGGAACAAACAAGGCTGTAGGGAATAAACCATCCATAGCAAAAATCATCAGTGCTCTGTATACTGCTGAATGGGTTTTAAAAAAGCTTTTTCCAGAGCCCTTTAAAGGCTATGCTATATCTGAGAGACCTTTAAATGTCTGATTAATATGGGTTTTATCAAAAGGTATATAGAGGTTTATTATTTTTCCTTTCTACTATAAGCATTAAAAATAAATAAGTGAAAGTTGTTGAGAGCAATCCTCCATAAACACATAAAAGATATAAAGAATCAATAGGAAACCACTCACATTGGATACATGGAAAGTCTAAAATTGTGACAACAATTTTATTAAAGCTAAAATTTTTAACTTTAGCCTCTTTACCGCCATCTCTGTTTGAAACATAAAAATGTATGTTGAAGTAAAATGATCTAAACTGACATTTCCCTGGAAACCGGACTGACAGCTCAAATTATAAATAAGTTATGGAGTGCAGCTTTAATAAAATGGGTTGTAAGCATTTAGATCATTTTTATATATTCAAATATTTAAAGAGAATATCTATAATTGAAACAGCAGCTACGTTTAACCTTCATTCTGTTTTTATCACACCAGTTCTTCATCACACTTATGTTATAAAACACATTCAAAGTGTTGAGGCATATTCTTCATCCTCATGCGCCCTCTGCAGTCAAGAAGCGGAATTATCCATTGCTTTCTCCGTTCCCAACTGAAATAATACAAGGACATGTACATTTAATGCAGGCTCATGAAACATTTTAGAACAGGGAGGGGTTGACCTAGAAACTACTGTGGGAAAGAGCTCTAAAGCGGTTTTCTGGGGCTGTGCAGAAATTCTAATTCTAAACAGTTTAGGGCAGTTAGCTCTGAGGCTTTTTTACACCACGCAAAGAATGAGTGAATTTCTTTCTCGTCTCTCGTTCTCTCTCTATTTTTTCTTTCTCAACTGTGACAGAAATTTTCTGACTGGATTTGTGTGAACTTTTGGCGAAGCTCTATGTTTTCTTTCTGCCCTTTTCTCACACCTACTTTTGACATATTAAATATATATTTAACAATATATAAATCCAAAGTAAAAACAGGCATTTACTCAATCAGTCCACATCATTTCAGTGTGATGGAGACACATTAGCTGAAGGCGAGATGGCACACTTGAAGAGCCTTCTTACATTTATAATTCTCTGTACAACAGACTCCAGATTTATACAGAAAAGCTTAGATGATGGTAAATAAGTGTACAGGACATCTTGCTTCTTCAAACGACATCACCAGACTTCCAGCTGAGGACACAACTTCATTTCATTGTAAAATATGCAAAAATATGGCAATAATTTAATATCTATAAAAACATTTCCTATCAACCCATTCTGCTGGCCTGTGTCCAGTATAAACCAGCAAGATATACTTTTATGTATTTCCTGTTGGTGTTTGCTGTTGTATTTTCTGTTGGTGTATACATAAATCATGGGAGATATGGCATCTGCATATCCACTGCCATTGTTCTTTTGGTTACTCTTAGCTTCAAAAGATTTGCATGATGCATCCCAACAGATAATTGAGAATACAGCAAGCAGATGACCACCATCTGGGAGACAGTCTGACCACTTGGTGAAGACCCAGGGTGCAGGCAATGAGATATGATGGAAAAGATGGTTGCAAAGACACGGGGCACAAAACAATAAATAATGTGATGAAAGAAAGCATATTTATCTCAGTGAAGATGCCAAACCTTTTTTTAGAGTTATATTTCATCCAATAATTTGGTTATTATTTCTTCACACTGTTGGTGAGCCATTGTTTTAACGTAAAGCCTTATTTCCACTACCCCTCCAAAACCACTCCAAATGCGGATCTGAATCAGGTACAAAATACTCTTTGTCCTTCAGCTTTCATTAAGCAACAAGAAGACTTAAAATAATCAGGATTTACAGAGTGGCTTCTGGGTTTTGTTCAGTTGGTCAGATAGAGAAAGGTTGACGATTCCTCTCCCTTCAGGGAGTTCAGCAGGTTCTCTGCGCTCCTCAAGCATTGTGTGAGAGGAAATGATGGTGAGCGGAGAGCCATCTGTTGTGCCACTTGGCAAGCCCTGCCAGTGTCTTCTCAGGTGGGAACTGGAGAGACTCCCTCTAGTGTGGTGTAAACAAGACGCTCACAAGATAAAAACCTGCTCTGTATTCACACATTTCACACCACTTACATCTCCAGATGTGCAGAAGGATTAATTATTCCTCTCCTGTTTCCTTTCAGCTTCTGTGACGGAGTCGTTACCATTCAGTGAAGGATGGAGAAGATCGGCCAGACACCGGAGCCGCTGTAAACTTTTCAAAAACGTCCCTTTTAGCTTCTAAGCGGTACACAGCATGTGGAAGCCATTTCAACAATGCATTCACAACCAAAAAATAACATTACAATTACTGAAAATACAGACAGCATTGCATGTGTTTCATCACCCCAATGTTAATTTTATACAGTTTTAAACTTTTAAACAGTTTGTATGTTCAAAGCATATCATTTTGATGACCATTGAAAGTTGACAGTGAGAGGTAAACTTAATCAATGTTTCAGAGTGCTTCGCTGTTTTATCTCTGTTCAACTGCAGTCAAGTGAGCCGTGCTGTCCTTGATGGTGGAATATGGCACTGGTGACAGAGCGAATGAGAAAGCCTCAGCCTTAGTCAGGGGAAATAGTCATTTATTTCCGTTGACCTGTTCGGTCAAGTGGATTGAAGCTGAGCCTCTCGTTTCACTTTCTTTCTTTACAACCCCTGCCCAGTCCCATCCCTCCGCCTCTCCCTCTCTTTTCTTTTCCCTCACTGAGCACCGACACCATTCCTGCAATTACAGCACACAGTGAGGATGATGGAACTAAGATTTTGTTCTGTTAAGAGAGTCAAGAACTCCTCCCTCATGCTGACATCATTAAGATGCCCATTTGGGGGAGGAGTTTTAAAGTTACTGTCCTTCAACAGCTGTATAAAGATGCTTCAGATGAGTCTAGATTACAACCAGTGGCAGTCTGTCAGAGAGGTCAAGAGGGGAGGGTCCTTTTTAAATTTAATTTTAATTAGCCATTGACAGTTATTAAAACTTAATTTTATAATACTAATTTTCCAGCACCAAAAGGAACTGATGTCAAACAAGTCATTTTAATCACACAAAGCATGAAATGCTCTGACAACAGAGAACATCAGGGCAACATATAGACTTAAGCTGCATGCAAGGAGTATCTTCTTCACAGTCTTTAAAGCAGAGAGTGCACAAAAGATGGAAAGTGTAGAAACTGTAAGAGATGAAGTTGCGCTGAAGTTGCACAAGAGGCTGTTTAATGCGGATTTAATCCAGCCTTCATCTCTACCTAGAGCTTTTAATCTCTTTCTTCTAAACTTATCACATGATAACCAACTCTTCACTGACACAATACAAATGGAAAATTACTATATTACTGTCAGTGTGTAGCTTGCCTTCCTCTTTGATGAAAATAACAACTACATTATTTGCAGAGGTTTTTTTCCGTCACTGTACCTAAAAGATTTTTAAAGTAACTGTACTTTTATAGTTTTAAATATTTGCCTTTTTAGGTGACACTCTGATGTTGGTTGGGAGGTTCTTAATAAGAGTACTTTATCTTAGGATGTTGACTTGTTAATAAAGGTAATTCAGATGTTGTTTTACAATGTTTTACAAGTGTTGTGGCAGATATTTAGCGCTGTGTGAGCAGCAAACTCTTTGTCCCATTTGTGAAGTGCTAGCTACTTTTCTTTAGTCTTTATTTAGTAGAACTAGGCCGCATGCATTAGTAGATTTGCATTTAAACAAACTGCATTACTGGCAGGTAAAAGTTTCAATCTATGGTTTCAAGAGCTCCACATGCCCATATAGACAAGCTGCAATAGACAAACAGAGAGACAGTGTTCCTTCCTTGCCCCTGTTTTCATACTATGAGCAATAACTCAGCTGTAGAAATCGATCTACTCATAATTTACAGGAGGATATTCTGTAAATTAACATGGTTAAATAATGTAATACATATATGTTTAAAGGGATGTTATAAAAATGCTGAATCAAAGAGCTTTTCAGTTTTGTTGGCCATTTTACACATGCACTAATCAGATCTGTGGCTTAATGGACCCTGGGCAGATCCCATCTGAAGAATCAATCGTAACCTCATTTTTATGCTATTGAACACACATGCTGATGTTTTACATCACTCCATTGAAATAAATCAACATATTTTTCCAGTATCTCAGTATTAGCGTCCTTACACAATCACAACTCTGATCGCATGCAAAATAGAGACAGAGTTCATGTACAGAATCATTTCCTCAGCAATACAATGTACTCAACAACCAGACATGAGCAATGTGTTAACCAGAAAATAAAGGAAAAACTCACACAAAAGGTACGAAAACATTAAATGGCTGGGAGAGAACTGTTAGCATGGACCGGCTGAGTCAATGAGTCAATGTCAGAAAGGACGAGTTCTCCTCAACTCAGTTCTAATAGAAGATGACTCCACTGAATTGCACCAAGCAGCATCTGAAAGTGAGCACATTGCTATTCAACCAGCATCACAGATCAGGTTTAACAAGTTGAGACCTACAGTATGTGTGGTTAGACTACAGACGAGAGGGGAGGGAGGTGAGTTGTTTCACTCCTTCTCCTGCTTTTTCATTTGCCTTCTTTAATGTGACAAAGCCACACAATCGTTTACAAGGACACCTGCATCTTTATTTGTTTCAAACGCATTGCCTTTGAATTATGGGAAAACACATACTCAGAGAGGTTTGTTCAAAAACGGTGGTCGATGTTGTTTTTGAGGGTTTTCTGTTTTTAAACTACAAAGTAAGAAGCTACCTGGAAAAAAATATACGAGTTGAAATCCGAATACTGTCTCATTCATTAGGTTTAACATCTGTGTCACAGTTGCAACATTAATATATGCAATGTGTGCCTTGTTACTTGAATCATCCCTCGAAATTGACATTTGGTCGATTGATCAAATCGTTATCTTTGGCATTATTCAAGTACATATGTCTCAGAATAAACAAGGTGAAGTTGTTTTATTGAAGCATCTGTTGAAACTGCTTGACCTGGAGGGTGATATGCTAATGATTATGTATCACTGTTTTATTGGCAATTAATTTCATCTAACTCAGTTTGGATGATTGTCCTCCGTCATTCACATTTTGTAGTACCACTGAGAAGAAGGACATTGCTTCAGGGGTCTGGCAGGGAATTGCCATTAAGCTTTTAAACTGATTGTATCCTGCAAGAGTATTGAAGCTTCTGTTCTTAAAGGCCAGCATGTTAGTTTATTAAGAGAGAAAATAAGCATTACTTTTGTTCTATAGCTCTCTTGCTGTTCTCTTACTATGTACATTTTTGTTATAATAACCAAACAACAATCTAGAATATAAACACATAGTACTTTGCACTTTAGTTCATGAAATGCATAACCTTAAGACATGGCTGCATTCACACAGCAGTAGAATACATACAGTTTATCAAAGAAGGCAGATGTGTAGTGCATTCCAGCTATATGTTTTATTGCTACGTGAAACTACCTGAGAATTGAACCCATGGCCTTGGCATTGTTAGCACACGGTATGCAGAGCAAATTTAATATTGTTGTCAGCCTTGTTTTAAGAGCGTTCACACAGTTTGGTTAGTGTCAAGAGTGACATCATCATTTCCTGACCGAAGTATCTTTGAACTTCAATCTTTGAGATCTGATGTTGCTGGCAAATCACAGGAATGAAGATGATGGAACCTGTCCATCATCTGAAGGTTTTTTAGTAGTTCAAACAAGTGTATTTCCGGTGGAGGTGCTTCCATCAGGTTTGTGATCTATGCAATTGTTGCACTTTAGACACAATACAAATTAATTGAAAAAAACAATTAAAAGTGCTATCAGTTAATTAAGACCTGATGGATCAATTCCTGTCTCAATAAGACTTGTTTAATAAATAACCTGCAGGTGTTATAGATGGCACCATCTTACATATTTTAGTCACTGTCAATGCCATGGTTTCAGGCATTATTTATGACTACCATGTCAATCTCATACACTGTGTTACTGTATCAAAGTGTCCAGTATAACATGCAAGGGTTTCATACAAATTGTTATAGATTTCATGTACCCGACTTTCACTTCAATGCAGTGTTAAAGTGTGGGGCAGAGTGGGCTTGCAAATCCTCAGGAAGCATTACATCATTTTCAATAACCTGCACTGGGAGATTTTTATTGGAAGATTTGATGTGTCCTCTACAAGATATTCATACCATTGCCCAGTGTGAAAGTGTTAAACATTGAAAAACATGCATGAACACTCGAATGTGGGTTTTTTTTGTAATGAAAAAAAAACACAGAGAAAAAAAGTCCTCTTTTCAACCTTCTTTGATATTAATGTAAAATTATTAATACTAAACGACTGCTGTTTCCTTAAGCCTTAAAGAGATCCAGTTTGACTGTCAGGCTACTTACATTTTTCTGTTTTATGTATTTTTTATTATGACTTTTTAGAGAGATAAATGGCTAATAATCCTGCTTTTTGATTATGGCCTTTTACAAGGGTAGAACTAGGAGTTCACTCTAATACTACAAAAGCTGTAACATACTCTAAAATACCCCATATACTCCCTTAGCAGTCAACAGGTAGCAAAAACATTAAAGCCAAATATTCTCCCTGGATGTCTCTCATAATTGGCCATATGGGCTTGTTCAGGCAGACGTGGAGGGTTATGGACTTAGTCATGCCATGGCATCCATTAGTCTCTGGCAATGCCACCGTACGTTATGTCTCTGAAGCTACTTTAGAACTTAAAAGGGGTCTTAATTATTTAATTTGGGTTTTATAGCACTTGGTCACTGTCACTAGACGGAATGTGTGTAGGTATGAATTGCATCAAAATATTTTTAATGTATAATCAGTGATATACATATATACATTGATATTACATTTCAATGTATAATCCAGTCTTCAAAATCATGGTAGTTAAACTGAAGTTTGCTGTTTAATGGATATCCTATTTCATTAATAAAATAAAAAATAAACCACAATTTTTCCACAGAGTTGCTGTAATTCAGCTTGGAAAGTGTGTATTCACTTTTCTGTCCCTTTAAGTTCTGCTCAGGTTGTGGGCTTTCAGCCTTTGGTGGTATTTGCATAATGGAATTATGGGAACTATGCTGTGTCTTTAGTGGACCATTAAGCAGAACTTTGGTGGATTGTAATTAGTAGCTTCTGCCCTTTACCTTCATTAACATGCAAATGCAAATCCAACTCGAGAAGAAATTACGGCACATTGGAGCAAAAATGCCAAAACGATTAACAAGCAATTCATGGCTAAACTGCCTGTTTTTATTTATCGCTTTCAAAATCATTTGATTGAAGGCTGATGAGGAGAGTGATTACAGCTCTTAGTTTATAATGTGTATCCACTTGCTACAGCATTAATCATGTTGTCAACATTGTTATAATGTTGCATTTAAAACATTGTAAAGTTTAATCAAACGCTGATTGCATGATATTAGGTAGAAATCAAACCAGACGACAGTCAGCGTTGCGCTATACCAGCTAGGCATAACAACAGATAACCTATCCCTGGATGACATGTATAAATGATTAACTGATTCATTATTGGCAGGCTTTTACATTTATTAGCATGTTGTTGTGCTTTATACTTTATGTACTTTACAGGGAGCAGGTGAAAAAGTAAAACCGCAGACATCTATACTAAATACTAATAAAATACAGTGCACTTCTGAAGGTACACATCCAGACAAAAAGGTTCCAAGAGTGTAGAAAAAGTACTTTTCAAGAGGGCAAATCTGCAATAAATGTTAAGCCTGTTGTAAACTAATGCTCTGATATTTGTGAAGGTTTTTTTTCCAGGGGTTTCACTCATAAGTACAGAATGAAGATTTCAGCCCATTTCATCTTAGAAAACACGGTATGCAAAGACAGAAAATGCAGATAAACTAATGTTGTCACCCACGTAGACATTGCACATACTCTCTGACATAGCCGGTGGCAGACCTTAGCCCTTTTAAACTAGCTTTATTTGCAATTCAGATCAGCTCATTTGAATTAAGTGCTTCTTTTCTATTAATATGGTTGGACATATCAGACAAGAGCAATGCCAGAATTACCTCATGGACACATTAATCAAATGAGGAACTGGCCACTCGACAGCCCACTGAATTCAGCCTTTAGTTTGGGGTCACAGCAGAGATAGGTGAAGTCTATGGGTCAGTCTCCTTTTGTTAACCCTGTCTAATTAAAGTCCACTGTGACAGAGCTTTTATGTTGTTGTTTTATTACATGGCATTTATATACCTAATGTGGTCAGGTGTTTTGTAGTGCACTGTAAAATACAACAGTATGTGCTTTGTGCTTTTAGACTGAGACCATAACTTGAGTGATTATGTCACTTTCATTTAATTTCACTGTGTACTTTTTTAACACGTGCCATGCATAGTTTTAACCTCCTGCGCATGTATCTGAATACTTTTTACAAGCATTTGTTTGGAGGGCATCTCTATGTGCATGAGTGTCTGGTAGGCATCTATGTGTGCATGCATGTGTTAAACAAGAGGTCAGCCATCACTTTCCCACTGCAACTGTGCTCATTGCATTGGCAAATGAGAGCCAGTCTTGGGCCTCTCAACCTCAGGAGGCCTCTGAAACATGCAGTTGGTAAGAGTTGGCAAATCAATGACACTGGTAACTTATTAGGTTAAGCCCAGGGCGCCAGATCATTTTTAGCTGTTAGCAAAATGTAATGCTATGACACTTCTAGTAGAGATGGTAGGGCACAGATGGTGTTTAGTACAGCTAACATGTCAGCTGATTGATTTGGTGATACAAAATTGCCATACATATCTTTAACCTGAGTATATATGTGCTGTATTTAAGAAACAGTGGTAGGTAAACAATTAGCATTGCAGCCTGTTCGATGATGAAATCTGTTTTTAACAGATTATCCCTGTTGTTTTATAAATTCTGAATTACACCTCATTAATGTGTCATTTACATAATTACAAACACAGCTTGATGAGCCCCCAATAGGTGAGGATATTCAAAGAAATAAAGGTAAACTAGCATGAAATTTACTTGTCATATTAGGTATTTAAGTCTTACCTGACCTGTTATGGGCTGTAAGATGCTAAAGTCCAGCACTTATTGTCCCAGCATGATACAACTTGATGAGAGCCAGACCTATGAATTAGCCACTTCCTAAATCTCTGTGAATATGTATGTGTCCTGATGAACGGTACAGAGGGAGATATGCAGCTGGCTGGTGGACTCTCAGCACAGGTATGTATGTGTAATTAATCTTCCCTCAAACTTAATGCTTGCTTAAAAAAAAAGTCATTATCTAGTCAACTCTAGCACAAAAAATCCAGGGAGGTTTTGTGAAGCCATCCATCCACAGAAACTGATGACAGATCTTCAGCTCAAGTATAGAATGCAATTAACCAGCAAATGAGGCTATGCAAACCCAAATGACCAATGAGGATGGTCCATACTTCAGTTGGAATTAATATTCTGACTCCAATCCTATCTTCTGACAGCTCAGTCAGCCCCACTGAGGTGCTAAATGGCTTGTGACATTTTAAACACTGACTGCTGATTTGTGTATTCAGATGTATTTGTCATTGTTTTGGAAAATGGATTTGACCTGTTTTGTCTTTGACAGGAAGCTATGAAATGTAAGATGACAGGCCAGATAAATGCATCTATGTGATGACCATTAATATCTTGTCTTGGAATAGCAACAGCTATAAGGGTGTATGCTATAGGTTTGTGCATAAAAACATTACTGTTTGTGTAATGTTTTTGACAGCTCCACCTGAACCAATATCTTCAATTACTGATGTTTCATTTAATGTGTTTAGATCCCCACGAGATGGCAAGGCAAGCCTGTTCTCAAGTTCAGCCTTCATTTAGCTTTGCCCATCTTCTGTGAAGATGTCTTACATACAGACCCTCTCCTGAGGAGCTTTTAATACAGGGAGAGCATTGAGTGTTCACAGGGACAAGGTGCAATAGCTGGGATTTCTTTCCCCTGTTTTTTAAAATGGATAGAAATGGAGGGGATTCTCGAAACTGGAAATGACAGTAATCCATGTTGTTAATTGTGTTTTTGACTGAGGGCTCTAGAGAGCAAACACAAACAAATTATGAAAAAAGTAAAAGAACTGAAGCACTCCATCTTGTGAAATACATCTTATCACCTATAAATTAAAGTATGTGTGCATGTGAGAGACAACTGAGAGGGAAACACACATTTCTCACTTTCTAATTTTCTCAGTTTTAATTATATTCCTTCCACAGTAAGAGCTGAATGACAGGTCAGACGTTCTGCTTTTCATGAGGATTTATGACCTTTGGCCAGCCTCTCTAAATGGCAGTTTTGGAGCAAAAGCTTGTGACAATTTTCTTCACCACCTCCAAGCCTAATGTGGGTATTTAATAAATTACACCACTGATCCTTTTATATGGGGTTGACATAGTTCCATCAGCCTGGAGAATCTCTCCAGACCCTGGACTCCCACCTGAGATCAGATCCCTAGGCCAGGTTACATAACCTTCATTGTAGCAGTGTGCCGGAGGAGTCCCACGCCACACACCTGAGGAGACAGACATGACTTTTCCATCATTCTGAAAGCTTTGCATATTATATTTCAACCCCACAATGACTTCCTGACACATGCAAGGCTCAAATGAAAGATGTTTGATATATCTCAGCCGTGGGGACCTTGTCTGAAATAATGAAACAGTTATTTCCATCAAGTCCATTTCATGTGTCAACACTCTGAGGGTTTCAAAACAAAGCTTTCTGACAGTTTCCCATTATAGCTTACTGGCCACCTTCAGGTGTTTGTTTGTGATCTGAAGCAAGCTAGTTAATTGCATTCTTCTTTCTGGTCTTTGTTTAAAGAAATACTAATTAACTAAATTTATACTAACTAACTGATAGATATTTAGATAGAAGGAAATTGGAAGTATATGTAATTAATATTATTGTGATTATAATGTGACCGAAGGCATAAAGTTGAAATGCAGACCGTAAATCACTGAAATATTCCATATATGCCAATATTTCTTATCATCATTGAGGTTGAATATTTACAGAGACAGAAAAGTGAAGCAGTTTTGCAGTAAAATGCAGTCCAGCATTTCTTGGTTAGGGATGTTGAAACATCTACTTATGATGTTTGGTCAATCACATTCCTCAGATTAATGGGGATCATATTCCAAATGTTGTATTCCATATTCTGACATCATGAAAATGGATGTATAAATGGATGCACAAATAACACATCTGCGTCATGACGTTACAGCCAATGATATATGATATAATTGTGTCTAAATGTCTAATTGTAATGCAAATCTAATCCATCCAAATTCACTGGACAAGCAACTTCCTCAAATTTTTTAACTCATTTCTTTTTTTTCTGAATTTAAATTGATCTGGAAAATATCTATAATATCAAGCTTTAACCCTGTTCTCACCTGCTTCTGGCATTTTGTGCTGCTTCTCAAAGAGATGAAATTTAATTAAATCTTCAGAATAAAATCTAAGCATTCATCACGCAAGAATACATTGACTATCAGAAGAAAAGGCAACTCGCGGTCCTCTTCCCTCAGTGGACAATGTCAATTAAAGGAGGACATGGATTGGCAATGCAAAGATTGACTGTGGTGATTAAAGGCATACAGACGGAAAGCTTTAAAGGTTATTAATAATGATTTATATAATTAATTAAAAGTAAGATAGGAGATTGAGCATGAAATACATTAAATAGGTTGAACATGTGAATGGGAAGAAGGCAGTTGAGAACCTCACATTACAGCGACAGGAGAGTTGTACTGCTATTTCAATAGGCAATAATGCTGTTGTGCTAAAAAATAGTACAGCTGTCCTTCGGCTGTAAGTAGCAGCACTCTTGCTTATGTGACATAAATTTTATGAAAACATTTTTTAAGTCTGTAAGCATAGTTTGTATTATCTTTTGGCAAATGTATCAGTCCCTTGTGGGAACCTGCCATTATGCATTAAAAGGGGTGAAAATATGTATATAGGTATATCTATAATAATGATTTATACTTTGAGGTAAAAAAAAAAAACTATTATATACCTCATTATCCAGCTCATTATATACTTAATTATACCCCTCAGATGCCACTGAGATTGCTGAGGGTTTGCAGATTAAAAGTGGCCGTGAGGTACAAAGAGACTTTGTTTGACTGTATCATGAACAGACCTGTGTTTTCATGCATGCCATATTACCCAACAGACGAGCAACAGAACAGGATCAGTCACCTGCCCCCGCACACTTCATATCTCAGTGGGTTCAAATCTGGAAATTATACATTTTGCTTAGAGCAAATTGCTCAAGGGGTTCAAACTAAATGTGTGATTCAGCAACATGGGAGATCCTCTCTGACCTCCATTAAACAATCTTCCAGTTGCTGTCTTATGCTACTATATCTCTTCATTTTGTGTGTCTGTCCGTAATGGGATCAGGGTAATATATTAAGCCTGATATCACCCATCACCCCTCAGCCCCTTTTAGAAGACTCAGTGATCCAGTAAGGGATTTGAATTTAGATAAAGTGTTATGATACATCTGGACAGCCCAGCGCGTGTGCTGCTTCCAGTCAGGGTTAGCATAGCCTTCACTGATGACAGGAAATGACAGAGAAGGTGATTTGTGTTGTGCTTGTGGGGCAAAATTCATATGCCTTTCAAAACTCAAGAACTTTAAAGCAAGATTACCTTTTGTTTCAGTTGTAACAAAGTGTTAAAAGTCAGACTGTGACATTCTGATGTTGTTTTGGCAATATGCTTTGTGGATAAAGGGCATCCTGGGCTGCCATTGATGGCCAGGTCAAATAGCTGGTTCACACTTTATGTATTTGCTCAGGGGAAACAGAAGTGATTGACAAACTGTGAACCTTAATCAAGTGATAGATGAATTCTCAATAGCCAGAGACTATAATTAAGTTGTATTTCTGATCGTTAACCTTTCATCAGTTCTAAATGTACAGTAGGTGCCCTTATAGATTTGATATGCAGTTGCCTTATAAAATGCCCAAATCACTTTGTGGTTGTATTGATGCAAGTGTTATATCATGGCAAGCATAACTGCAACTCTCAAACATGTAGAGTCAGACCCAATAGGTGGTCCTGTGTTGGTTCTGAGGGGCACAGTACAATGTCATTAGCAAAGCTAATATATCACATTTGCTGTATATCAGAATACAAAGACTTATGTGTTATAAGTCTATGTGTTAAAATATTATGTGACACAAAAAAATTAACCCATCATAGACCCACACAACAGACAATAATATAAACAGAAATTATGATGTTCACAGTTTCTAGGTTAAAGACTTACAGACTTCAGTCACAGCAGATTTCATTTTTTGGTGAATTAATATAAGTCTGTGGGGAATAGACAATTAGTCTATTAAGTGTTTGTGTGTTTTGTGTCATAATGATTTTGTTTTTTTTATGTTGCATCAGCTGACTGAGAGGAAAGTTAAAAGTATTACAGTCTGTTGAACAGACTGACTGCATGTCTATCCCTCACAGCCTTGTTTTCAACAAATAAATTCATCTGCCATGACTACGATTCATTAAACACCATTAAACTTACACTATAAACAAGCATCCAATAATATAGTACTTATTAAACATAGTATTTAACAGTCTGTTTTTAGTAACACCAAGTCACATCAGTGGTGGCAAGGTGGTATTCTTTTGTGAGTTAAAGCAGTCTTGAAAAACAAACACAAAAACTACCCATCGCTATTTTTCCC
This sequence comes from Ambastaia sidthimunki, assembly GCA_036877625.1. Classification (NCBI taxonomy): domain Eukaryota; kingdom Metazoa; phylum Chordata; class Actinopteri; order Cypriniformes; family Botiidae; genus Ambastaia; species Ambastaia sidthimunki. The sequence continues at coordinate 47,106 of JAZGTK010000017.1, read as the reverse complement.
TAGATTTTTGGCTTTTTTTGGCTGATGTAATCGATCACAAATCCTTGTATTTACGAACAGTATCGCCTGTTTCACCTCTTTGGCAGAAATATGGCTACACAGTTCGGACCAAGTGTAACTTTTAGGCATAAATAATAAATGTTATGTTTAGTAAAAAAAAAAATATTGTGCAAACAAAAACTAAACTTAACAAATATAAAAACACAGTGAGTGTGTAATAGCTTGAGGCTGCTTTGAAGCCTCAGGGTTTGGATGACTTGCAGACAGAGAGGCAACAATAAACTCTGGTTGCACAAACAAATTGTGCATGAACAAATCAGGGTAAATGCCAAAGCTTAACAGTTACTGCTAATGCAACATGACAATAGCCCTAAACTTTCCATCACACACAAATACATAATACAAATACAATCACATATATAAAGGTCAAAATAATCATATATACACCACATTTAGTTCACCCAGGTCCTATAAAAGCACATTCCCAGAAATAGAATAGAATGTCTGAGGGTGACAGGGCAGGACAGCATGTGCGGACCAGACAAATGAAGCCTGTCAACTTCCCCCCACAAAGATCAGCAGCCCTTCCTGTTCATCTCAAGCCCTGGCTGGGTAGCTGAACGGCCCATTGTGTTTTTGATCTTACCTTTCATGAAGACTCCACCCTGGAGACCATCCATCTTTTGAATTGCGATGGGGAATGGCCTTTGATAGCAGGGAGAGGCCAGTGTCCAGGGGCATCACAGATGTATCTGGGTGGAGCAGAATACATGAATAAGAGTGTGACTTACTAAGGGACACAGGCAGCCTATTTCTGCACAAAGCATGCAACTCTAGCAGTCCATTCCCTGTTTAATAGTACTGGGTGACTGATTCCATTTAGATAACCGCCTGTCTGGCTGAAGTTTATTCCTGCTTTTCTTGTTCTTTTTCAAACTGAGAAATCAAACTGAGAAAATTCTCTTTCTTTTTTATATTTGAAAGCAAGTTATTGGACACATAAGGAAATGTCTCCGTGCCACTGAATTGGCTTTCACACATCTGTGCAGAATTCATCAATGATACTTTGGCTCAGATGTTTAATAAATCTTTCAGGACACATTGGCATCTGCAGCAGTTGGCACTCTAGGTGGCTGTAAGGTGTGTCACTGTAGTTCCAGATTTAACAACCCAGCAAGCGTGTTATGGGGACTGGTGGAGGTGGATAAGGAGATTTTGAAGTGCCAGGGCCTTTTGGCAATGGTAGATGTAATGGTAACGTAAATTATTATTATTTTTTTTTAGAGAATATGTTACATATCTGAGAATGTGGAGAGCATGTACTATATACCGCTTTATATAAAGCTATATACTGAAATATTTGTTCAATAACAATATGGATAAAAATATGGTAACAGTATTTTTAATTATTCTTTGTAAGTGCAGATGGTTGGTCCTAAAATTTGGTGGAAACAGGTCACTTACCCAGAATGCATCACAAAGAGGCGACATTGTTTACTCCAGGCAATATAACAGAAACATGCCTCAGTGTCTTAGGACATAGACCAAGAAGACTATTAAATTATGGGCTTAGAAACTGAAATCAGAAACAGAATCAAGTCCAAATAAACTGGATAAAATAGTTTATTTTTATATTAGATCTTTAAATCAACTAAATCAATTGAGAATGTAAGTAGTTCTTTATATTCATTTTTTATGGTAGTCATCTGCTCCAAAATTGTCCATGATAAGGTCTGATTTGTTGTTTGTCATCATAGGTCAATGTGGATCAAGGTTGCCATCTGTTGGTGACCAAAGCACATTACAGTTGTTATTCTGACCGAATTTGATTGCTCTGATCAGGCCCCAGCTTGTCACAAGGTGTTTGAAAGCAAAAATTTGCAAATATAAGTTAACGTGTTCATGGAGACCAATGTCTCTGTGGACATGCAGGTACAGCTAGATCTGGAATAAGACTTTCAAAAAGAAATCTAGATCATGTCTGCCTTAGATGATGCAAAAATAAGAAGTACTTGTAAATTTATATTGAGTTTATTTAAAGAGCTTTTTAATGATGTGTGTGTGTATAATACAGTCAGGTCATTTATTATTCTACCTGAACAGTTGCTGTAGGATATACAGTATTTAATAAAGATGAATAAAAAAGTGATCTGACTTCTTCATATAACAGACAAACAGATATTTTTAATATCACAATTATTTCTCCTAGACAAAAATGAGATTAAACAAAGAGAAAGTTCAGACTTTTGGTTAAATCTTCCACTTATTTTTTTCTCTTGAGACTAATCCCACGTGTGTCTCTTTAACAGCTTCAGAAAACATCTCAATTATGTGTAACAAACTGTGATTAAACAAGCTGCTGATGTAATGAAATGTCAGAATTTTTAATTTAAATAATTCTTATTAAATATTTCCTAGGCCAAATTCATGGTCTTATTTCTGTATATTTTTATTTTCCATAGGGAATTTTTTGCAGAACCAAAGTTTATACTGAAACTAAGTTTATAATTATGCTGTAATTGAGCTGTAAACGGGCAACATTTTTCTTGGGCTGCCTGTGATAAAAACAAGTCCTTTCTTTATGAGCTATATAAACTTTAATTTTCGAAAATACCTCATTAAATGTCATATGCCAAAAATTCTTGACAAAGTGACCAATGAAATGTCTTTATTTTGTGTTGCATGGGTGTACGCTAAAAGCCAGTGATATTCTGATGAATATTATAATGTAAAAACTAGACAGGCAAATGTAATTGATTAGTTCTATATAAGAACTCCATATCCAGTGGCCTATAGATTTTAATTAATCTAATTTGAGAAGAGACATCTATAATTAGACATATGAGAATAGCAATTCATTTACCAACTTTTAACTGTAAGACATGGCCAGTAATGGATCATAAATCAAAGTCCCACCCTTCCAATAATTGCAATCTTAAATTATAAAATGCAAATATTGGATGTGTTTTTTTAAATCAATTTTAAATGTCGCAAGAGTCATTGCTCACTGTTTGTTTTCTCAAACTTGCCAGCAGCATTAGCATTTGACAAAATGTTAGATTTGATTAACCGGGAACGTAATTGAATGTGTCATAGAGCAATAAATTATTACAATTAAGGATGGAATTTTATATAATGTATTTCAGGTTAGATCCCTTATTTTAGCTTTTAATGAGCCAGAAGAGGTTTTTGTGATACTCCATAATTGAGAACTGATAATGTTGTCTTCCAGTTTTCTAAAGAGATGAATTAACACAAGAGTTATACAGTTTCTCATTCTTTATATTTATATTTTTAGAAAATAATTCAATTATGGATGTGTCAGTTGAATAATAGTTTATGTTCACTTATGCTCAAGGTGACAGACCACATGACAAAACACCACACAGCAGTGTTAGCAAAAGTTTTGGTAATAGTACATTATATGTGAAACATATAATGTGTTTCACATATAATTAACATTATATAATCACATATATTATTATACATTATATAATTATACATTATATAATCACATATAATTAACATTCACATATAATTAACATTATAAATAACATTATATATTACAGCTATATAATGTTAATCCAGAAACATTATATAGCTGTAATATCGTGAAGCACTTATTTCCTTCCCTGTGCTAAATATCTGATCTCCTATTTCAGCTCAGTACTCCTGATAATAAGTATCAATGAAGAAAGTTGGAAAAATGACACTAAAAGAACTAAGGGGGGCAAAAAGTTAAACATAATATTAACAAATGATTGTGGAAATCTTTGGGATGAAATGCCTCTTTGAAGTGCTAAAATCCACTTCTTTTTATGCAGTTGTAGATTAGGCAGTTGCTTTATGAAGCTCAAAATGAGATCTATGCATTGCTGCCTAGAACTCTTGAATGCTATGGGGGAGTTATTCCCAGAACTCTAAGATATAAAAAATACAACAGGATTCATAGCGTAAGTTCTGCTCTTCATTCAATACATCTAATAGAGATGAGTAATTGTTGTATTATATGTATTGTGAAGCATGTGTATGACTTTGTAATGTGAATTATTGAGAAAGTGTTACATAATTAGGACACGCTCCAAACGTTTATCTCTTTCATGTAGACAAATATTATTTGTCATTTTACAAGAAAATTAAAGTTCAATTTCCACTCTAAAACACTTATTTGTATAATATATATACGTGTACTTTATACTTGTATAATACTCATGGGTAATTTGATTTGTAAAGTCCTAAATTAGACAAAATAAAATATTAAACAAAATAATAAATTGCTTGCTTGCATTTATTCATCTTGTATTATGGAATCTGCTTACAGTATCTAACCAACTGTGTAACTAACATCCTGTCAGCTATCACCCCTCATGTTACCACTCTCACCTGCACAACTTAAACATGAGAAAAAGAGGTGGAACACAAATTACTGGGAGGCTGTTTGTGGCCAGGCCTTCAGAGTTGTTTTTCTGTGCTGGGAGCTTTTTAATCCAGCAGACACCTGCCATGTTTGTCAAGATGATAAGAGGTATCGCACATTCACAGCAAAGCCTGACAGTAGCTCAGGCAAATAAGCACAGTTGACATATTAAGATTTTTCTCATAAAACCAGAACATAACTGCCATTTATCAAAGAAGAGACAGTAAGCCCTGAGAATCAGCAGGTGCTACAGCCAATGTCTTAAGATTATGTGACTGAAGTATGCATACTACCATAGAGGGCAAAACATGTATCACAACTGACATACAGATATACAGTGTTACATACAACCGCTTCTCATGAGATTCTTAATAAGGTAAACAAGTGTGCGGTATGCTTTGCAGCTGAATTCTCACAAGCAATCCCAAGGACATAAAAATGCATATGTTTCATGGTCATATAAGGTAAACTGGTGTACTGTAAGCCCTTACTGCACTCATATATCTTGATAATGAAAAGCAGAAAGCTTGGCTGAGCACCTCAATGCCAGACACATTTGACTTGCATTGACCGTTATGCTTTAGATACGTCACATAAATTTCATTAGTTACAGTTCCGTTAACTCGTTTATAATCATTAACTGTTGCTGGGTATATTATTTTGAAGGAATAACAGTTGTAGGTTTGCTCTGGAAATTGAAGAAAAATATTAGGCTACCTGTATGAATCTGCATTATATAAAAAATATAATTAATAGTAGAAGCTGTGGTAATAGTGGTTGTTGTGTTAGTAGAAATAGTGTTTATTTATTTATACTAATTTATTTATACAAGCAGCGAAGCTTTGCTTGAGTAGGGTAAACCAGGACAACTTCCTGTACGTCTAAATGTTACTATGGTTACAGTTTAAGGAGTCGTTTATTCCAAAGACCAACACCAGATGTCAGTATGAGAATAAAGATTTCATTAGGTTTGGCACTTTTCAAAAAAAGAAGGCCCTGAAATTTTACTGAATAAGTCTAACTGTCTGAGGTAGAAATCTATTAAAAGGTTTAAAAGACTTTAATAAAAAGTGGGCCAGTACAACAAAGAATTGGTGGTCTGTATAGTGAATAGTTCATATTACATTTCAAAACAGCTTCTACACTTTTAATCATGCGCTTTAATGTCCTATTTGATGGAGGAAATCTGTTCAGATACTTGTAGGAGTTGATATCTGACACTAAAACTCAAGGACTGTAAGAAAAATAAAAATGTAAAATATATAATCTTTCTATCACATATTTTTTTCTAGGGTAAGTAAGATTTTCGCTACCTGAAACATTTAAAGAAAAAGTACTCAGTGTACAGTGTACTGTAGAATGTGTCTTAATTCATTTTTATCTTCACTATTTTAGATTTCAAACTCTTTGTCACTATGGGCAATCATGCTTGTATCATACATTGGGCTGTAGAGAGAATGTGACACTCTGATTTCAGTATGTTCTGGTGGATGTGTAGAATGTTACTGTATAATGTATTACTGTATTATGTATAACTTTGGATATTGAGGCAGGAATTGTGACAAAACAAAACTCATTCAGTTCATGATAGACTTTTTACATTTTCAGGTGAGATTGTGGCCAAATGCAAATTCATCTGAGAGGCTGTTTGACAAGGTCACATTGCTCTCGCTTCATTGTCAAACATGTTTTTCTTCCTATTTCTCCACATTTGCCTTATTGTGTCCTGGGAAGTTTGAGCAAGGTTACTTAAACTTGTAATCATATTACTGAGGAAAATTTGTATTGCAGTTTGCATCTATTAAGCATATGGAAACTAAGTTCTAATTAGTATTTAATATAATTATTCTATGCTCCCCATATCACAATATTTTATTGAATTGTTTTATCCCCCAAAAACACATTATTAGATTATCCTCTCAGCCAACAGATGTTCAGATAAATAAGCACTTCTCTGAGGAAAAGATTCCCATCAGCAATTTGCAAATTTGTGAGGGTCAACTTTTTATTTGAAAGGCATTACAAATAAATAAGCATCAATTTTCCCTGTATGTGAAATAATGGACTTTAAAGAAATCCTGCTGACTCTAGAATGACAGTCACATATTCTGAGAACTGTAGTCAAACACATGATTGCAGAATTTCCTTTGATTGAGCTTTGGTGCATTCTGCTCCTGTGTTGACAGAGTTTCAATATGGCTGTTTTCATCCAAAATCAGACTTTCAGTAAAGCTCTGAATCAGTAGCTGAAATCAACAGATTCCATCCCAACAGATTCAACTCAGTAATTTCAAGATGCCATAAGAAGACAGGAACAGATACATTCTTGTAGAGTACAGAAGGTAAATTGTTTAACGTGGAGTAAAGAATGAAACAGGTGACCTGGGATGTTACCGAACATGAATTGTAGGTAAAATGTGGCAGTCATTTTAGATGAGTTTTTGAGTGTCCCATCTGTCTGCATATCTTGCAAATTAGCCTATTTCCAATTACTACAGTCTGTAGGCTGTTAATGCACAATGTAAATGTTAATTTTAAAAGAAAATTGATTTGCAAGCAACAGATGCCCAATTTGTTTTCACTTAAAAATCAGTTTTCAAACCGTGCACGGGCATGTTTATCATTACCATTCCCCATTACCATGTGACAAATGGCCTAAGATCCCACCAGTCTCAGCTCTAACCATGCTTCTATAAAATAATGATAAAGAAAATGTGTTGTGTATCATGTACATGCAAACCATCTTACTGTGAACATCATCAGTTGTAGGCAGTTATGGCCTACTGGTTAGTGAGTCGGGCTTTTAAGCAGTAGGTTGCTGGTTCGATTCCAGCGCCGGCGGGTAGCAACTGAAGTGCCCTTGAGCAAGGCACCTAACCCCCATTGCTCCCTGGGCACTGCAGTGATAGCTGCCCACTGCTCTGGGTGTGTGTGTGTTCACGACTTGCAGTGTGTGTTCACTCCTCACTAGGGATGGGTTAAATGCAGAGGTCACATTTCGGTTATGGGTAACCATTACTGACAAATACATGTCACTTTTTCACTTTCATCATCATACAGTTATCCTTTATCAGCACATAGCTGCTTTACATTTCACTGGTAATATTTGCTCTGCTGTCTTCAGCTTTATACATACTGACGCCTATCTGGAGGATGTATTATTTTTTGTGCTTATTTATATGCTTGCATGCATGTTTGTGTTATACACACACACACACACACATACAGTGTTGTAAAGGGGACCCTTTGCATCCTATTCAACAATAAAAAATGCACACATTGCAAAACACACTTGTCATCAGATGGAAAGGAGGAAATCTGGTATGAACCAAAGTGATATGTCAACCGAATCAACTTTTTGATAAGTACACATGACACATGACTGACAGCTGCCATTAACCCATCCCTGAACCCCTATTGCTTTAAGTGGGTTTGTCAAATTGCTAATAGGGGGCCGTACTGTACATTATTCAGATTTCATAATTGTTTGATGGAGAAAGTTTGATGGAAATGTACTTTTCCGTTGTTGTCCTATCAAATTATGATTCATTAGAAATACATTAAGACCTAAAATAGCTACAAATACAAAAGTATTAGTCATATACAGTTTATTTATATGTGCAATATATTTACTTATAATTGAAGGGCATCCAGAAAACAAAAATTTTTTTTTTGTCACATTGCATTTTGACAGAGAATATAGGCCATATGTCAAGTCAGTCAATCAACATTTATTTTAACATAAGTAGATGGACCACATATATAGAATAAGTAGCCTATACGTTTCCTCTCCTTTAATCAATCAATCAGTTGTGTATCAGTAAAGTCAGTGACAGATAGAACAGTGACAATGACGTGTGATGACGTGTGATAATTTCCTGCACATGCTGCTCAGAAGATCTAGCAGATCACCTCAGAGTGGTTTAGTGGACAGAAGTGAAGCATCTGCTTGGGCTCTAGTGAAGGTTTGCAAGAAGCAATCAGGCACCTTTTATACGCCCGTGTGGAGGAGTTCTGTCGATTTGCATAATCGCCTGCTCACTCTTCTCCGTGGGGTCGGCTTCATGTTGTGCGTGTTGGGCAGCTGTCAGTCTAAGTCGTGCAGGATTACTGCAAAATGGGACTGTTTTAGGTTAGCTGCTGCTTCCCTCCCTTCACCTACCTACCATATACATACACACACATATATATAAGGTACATATAGAGTGTGTGTGTGTGTGTGTATGTGTGTGTTTATATATTCATTAGCTGGGTAATGATGTCTCCACACCTACCAGACTGTTTTCTGGTAGCTGAACTATCACCTTGTTGTCTCATCCTATTTGATGATAAATAAAAGATGCTGATTGGCTGTCTGCGCCATCTTCCACACATCTTTAAGCATCATCATTTTTTATGAGGCGTACACACCCAGCTGTAGATGTAGATGTAAACATGAGTAGAATCATTTTATGGTACAGCCACTGGTTTTTAAATGAATTAGAATGTTGACTTCAGTTTGTTCTACTTAATTCACTTTGTGTGTGTGTCTTCCCTTGTGTTTTTGTATGCCACATTATATTGGCTATAGTTCAACCACCATATATCTATTGGGGCAGCAGGAGCCTGACTGATGTCTAGGAGAGAAAGAGGGAAATCTCAGATTAATGACTTTTTGGCTGTTCCATTTAGCATCAACTGATCCTGTTCACATTTAATGCATTTTTAATGAACAGATCTTTCATGGTAAATCTAAAGTAAATTTCATAAGTTATAAATCCAGAGTAGTGGCTAGCCAGGTCACTATTTCCTTTGATTACTTCTCACAGATGGCCATGTTCTGCTGGTTGAGCTAACAGGATCTCGCAAACCCCGTCTTTGAATCAAACAAGATGATTGTTTACCATTTCAGAGGGAAAACAATCTGCACTTTTTCTATGTCCAGAAAATTATGATTAATATTTATCTTATGAGATTTGATTTGCCAGTGCAAAATATTACTATGCTACAGTTCTGTTACGACAGTGCTTAACATCGGTAGTGATGACTGGTTCTAATCAGCAGGAAAAATTTGAAAAATGTTTCTGTCACATCACAAAAATATAAAAATTAAATCTAGAAAAATAATTACAATTCATGTTAGAATGTCTATGTGTGTATTGTCATTGGTCCCTAAAGCTTGTTTTATCTATGTAATGCTATAGATAAACTGCTCCGGGTGTGTGTTCACGGTGTGTGTGTGTTCACTACTGTGTGTGTGCACTTGGATGGGTAAATGCAGAGCACAAATTCTAAGTATGGGTCACCATACTTTATTTTAAAACAGTAAGGCTTGGGGCTGTTTGTATATACTCACACTTCACTCACTCAAACTGTTACTAAAAAGCCACATGCAGAGCTGATAAGCTTTAAACGCTTCAGACACTTCTGTTTTGTAAAGAACTTACTGGATTCAGTCATTAGATTTATAGTATGGTGAACATTTTTTGTATATTATTGAGTAGGCTGTTTGGTTTGCTTAAAAAAATATTATTTTTAGAATATTGTAATTTTAAAACTACAAAATTTAAAATCTAATATTGCTGCATGGATATCAAGGCTAGAAGGCCAAAATGGTATAAAAGCACATTGAAACAACAGTACCCATGATGACTATAGCACAACCTACAAACTAGAAAAGTCTTTGTTTTCAAAATGAAGGCCTTTATTTTAAAATTAACACTTGTTTGCCAGTGTTCTGCTACCAGTCGTAGTTACTCTATAGAGTGCTCACACTTGTTAGTTTTAAAAGAGGTGAAGTGAAACTCTTTTAGCTGAACAAAAAAGGCTCAGCTGCTTCTGCAGGCAGTGTGTGCTTCACCAGATCATACCAGAGCAGGTCACACCTTTCATAAATTTTTGCTTTTAAGACCAGCTAGTGTAAATGGAACTGAATGCAGGAGTCTTGAGCAGGAGGCCAAGGTTTGGCAGACAGTTAGTTAGACTCTGCTGGTCATAGTGTAACTACACTATTCTAAGTCAATAAAAGACATCTTTCTCCCATGACAGCTGTGACAATAACTCAAAATGTCAAGTAGTTAAAGTATTTTATTTCAGTAAGTCCTCTTTTTACACTGCTACACAATTACTGTTACATCTGTTGCACAAGAAGACTAATCTAATATTAGTAAATATTACTAACCTGAAAATTATGAGAGACAGAAGAAGGTTGACCAAAGGGCAGGTCAGCCCTACAATCCAAGCTCCTATACTGTAAAGAAATCATGTTTTTTATGGAAAGTCATGCAGAGTCAGAGAACTACACACAAATACTTTTTGTTATCCAAAACAGACTCTTAACAAAGAGCAGTAAATTGGTTTGGCAGTTGGCAGAGGGCCCGGAGCAAAAAGTTCCAAAGTTGCAACAGCTCGTCTGTGACAGCCGGAAAAGGTGCATTAGCAATAGCCAGTCACCACCGTAAGTGACCAATTTGTAAATTGCTGGTGATCTGAAACAAACACAACAAGAGAGAAATACAGAGAAACAGCACATAGCAAAGTAATGCACCAAATAATACAGATACATGAGCAGTGTTATAAGAATTGTAATCTGAAGACACACACAGATAAACAGATTTACAGTACATGTATAAGCAAATGTGTAAATATTTCTGCACACTATTATGACAAAAGAAAAACAAGAAACAAGACTGTATTGTTTTATTGTTTATAGTTTATTTATATATCATAACTGACAGCATCATCCATGGATCTGTTGAATCGATAAACACACACTAGTCTCAAACAAATGTGACATTATCTTTGTCAAGTCTTTCAAAGTCCTCCATGCCCATGGAGGTAAGAGCTACTAGGCAACAGTCAATCATGTAGGCAGATTTGTTTGTTTGTTTGGAACAGGAACCGTGGTGTGTCTTTTGAAAGTTAAGCACAGCATGCTTAAGGACAGATTAAAGAAGATTACAGTGCAGACCACTGATGTCCGGTCAGCACAGGCCTTGAGGGTCTGCCATGCAGTCCTACAGATTTCCAAAAGTTCACTCTCTGGATCAACCTCCTCACACCATGTTCAGTACACCTGAGTGTTCTGTCAAAATCCCTGGCTGGGATTTCCATCACAGTTGCTTGAAACTAATGTCTACTGTTAGCTCAGTAAGTCTGCAGTCTAGTGTTGGCTCCATCAGTCCAGAAGCATGCATAAAAGTGATTTAGGTGGCAGGTACTCTAGATGTGTGTGGATCTTAAAGCAGATATTTCACTTATGGAGTTAGTCCTATAATACTGACGTCTTGCAACATGTTTGATTTAAGACTGCTGGAACATAGATTCCACTCCACACTTACACAACTTCTTTGTCTCCTTCAGAGTTCTTCTAAGGTCTTAAGCTGTTTTTATGTTTCTGTACACAAGCCCCTCAATGCAGACAGCAGTGTTGTTAACCCCATGTTGTCTGATTAGGATTAATTCTGACAGTCACCATCAGATGTGTTATGTTCTGTTCAATAATTATATTATTATAATAAAGTTATAATAATAATTAATAGTTGTGATATTGTTCATGTAATTCAACTGGTAGAGCATGGCTCTATAATGCCATAATCATGGGTTGGTTTTCCAGACATACATGCATACTATATACTATTGTATACTTACAGTATATAAGTTACAACAACCTTCTACAGGTAATGGATTAGACTGGGAAAAATAGTGCTATTCATTATCTCTATGTTTAGTTTAAAATGTGTCATGCTCGGATACTATTATGGATGGGTGGTTATGTGGATGAGTGGATGACACACACCCTGGGGCTTAAACAAAACATACACTCCCACACACAAACAGACAAATTTAGAAAACGGACAAAATAATACTGAAATGCTACAACACAATAAGTACAACATAAGTGTATTCACTTCATATGTCAGATGGGCAGCTCTTTGCCCGTGCCTCATTTAAACTGAATGGGCACGTGTGAGATCCATCAATCACAGTAGATACTGTTACCATGGAAATAAAAATTGCTGCAACACAGCTCAGCAGTGACAGCAACACCTGTAAAATATCATAAATTATAGAATTTAATAATTTGATATAGATTATGATATTTGTTTTATACTTTGTTTTAAACATCCTTTGACAATATGACATTCGTCTGAGGTGACTTTGTCTGTGTTTCCTAGAGCACAATGCAAGCAAGACACAGAAAAGCCACTTATTTAGCAGTTAAGGATGCCACAAAGAGTATTGAACAGCCCTGGACTTGGCTGCCTTCAACAGGGCCTCTGCGTGTTCACACTCTGGGACCACAGCCCCACCTAGCCCTTATATTAATCTGGCAGTAAATGTTCTGTTTTTAGTGTGGGATATTTCCCCTGTGAGTTTCAGATAATTATTACACGTTGTAGACACATAAAAAAAGATGAGACACTTTGCTGTATTACCTGCCTGTAAGCATAATTCCCCTTTTAAATGCATAGAGCAATGAAAGCTAATTACTCAAATACAGGGTCTAAATTTAAAACTTGATGATCAAATCAGAAGAGAAGGCCTTAAAAGTTGTGAAACGTTTATAAAAGCTCTTGTTTTATTAACAAGAGCTATATTATTGCAAACTTACCTGGCATTATACACAATCTATATGACAGTCCCATATTTTTAACCATCTGCACACCCAAGATTACTAATTATGAAACGATCTTGACCAATTAGTTAGTTACCAGTACGAGTACAGAGTGGATGTATGTACGTAGTTTATTGCTACCATACATGATACTATGTTTGTTAACAGGCTTCTAAAATAAGCACATGGCATGACAGTTTAAAGTGTGTTAATTTGTCATTTTTGTTTAATTATGTTTTGAAGTATTACAGCATTAAGGTTGGTTAAATATACAGTTACCTTAATTCAGTAAATCACATTTCAGATAGCTGGTGATTTCACAGGTTTTACAATTAACAACCAACTGTGCATAAAACCACCTTGTTCTAAGTAAACTTGTCCATGGCTAACATCTGTTTTCTTTTAAGACATTGTGAACTTTGTTAATTTAACTTTTTCTTCCCTCCCCAGTAAGTTTCATTTAAATGATGGATTGCTCTACATGAGTATAATTGAACTTTTGAGAAGGAAATGGCGGACAAAGTATCAAAAACGAAGAAAAAAAACTTGTGTTGCTGCTTCATTAATCAGAGTGGGAAGGTTTTGCACCCAGATGGGAAGCGAAGGCTGGCAATCAGACGAAAGGCCCAAATGAAAGGGACAAGCCTCTTCCTCTCTCCTGCTAGAGCACTTTAATGAACACAGAGGGAATCTGTTGTCTACAGCATGCTTAATAATGGTGTCTGCAGCCATCTGACAACCTAACAAAATAAATGTCCTTGTCTCTTCAGAAATAAAATAGCAAAATTGAATCACCCATTAAGAACCATACATCACCATTCAAAAGTTTGGGCACACAAACTCATTCTCTGGCATTATTCTAGAATGTGGAAAATAGTAATAATCTTATCAAACTTATAAAATAATTTTATAGAATAGAATTATTTGGAATAGATTTTTTAAATATAACATTTAAAATAGCACTTTTGTGTAGTTTTTATATTTTAGAATAACAGTAAAGAACAATTTTACATTACTGCCTTTAAATTCTTCATTGTCTTACAACAGAAAATAGTAACTTTTTTAATTTACTACATTATTTTGTGTAACATTCCCCAGATGATGTCCAAGAATTAGAACAGAGCTGATAAACAATTTTACCTAAAAACTGTATTAATCAAGTTCCTCCTAAACTTTAGTTTAAACTCCGTTTATAATGTGGTGTGTAGAACCTGATAGTGTAATATAATATATTAATTTATTCCAATTCAGCTGGTTTCTTTTTTCATTTTAGTCAGAGACCTCTTGGAGACAGGGGAAATTACCCTCTTAATTTTTGACATTTAGCAGCAGAATAGAAATAAAACCGCATGTATTATGAATATCAGTTTCTTACAATTGGAGAAAGCTATTAAACATGCTTGAGACTTAATCACAGACATGTGCTCCATTGTCTGTCACTCAGTTAAAGGTTTTGTTATTGCAAAAGACTCGTTTTTGAAAATAATGGTTAACTCTCTTGGAGAGAATCCTGCCATTTCTCTCTTTACAATATTCAGGCTTTATGTTCTCAAGGGTCTTAACAAGTTGAGCACCATATTGAGTAAAAATGAACATCATTTTGGTGTCAAAATCAAAGTAACATTTCTCTGACATGTGGTGTGCTTTCTTGACTCTTATTTTGAAGCGTAAACATCAGATCCAACGTCAAGCCCCAACCCAAAGGATTTACTATATATTTAGAATGATCCTTGTCGTTGTCGTCTCACAGAAATATGCTCATAATACTTGTACACCCACAGCTATACCTGTAATACTACTTATACAAACGACAGCCTGCCACTCATCATCTATCTGTTCTGGGTCTTCTGAGAGCACTTGAAGTTGATTGCATCTCAGCACTAGAGCTGAAGTTTACACTCAGGCACTGTGTTAACCAAAAGATTTGGAGAAAAAGTACTTACATTTGGAATAATTTTAGCCTGCTCAAAGAAGAACCGTTGGCAACAAATCCTATCCTAAAGCGAATTCTTTTACCTATTTAACAGTCGATAAAATGAGATTTCTGGAAGCGCTTTAAGACCCCTTTTTGAAATTGCACCATTTATATCCAACCCTTTTCTTCATTATTCTTTTATGGGTGTGTGTGTGTCCCATTTCTTGTGTGTTTTATTATATAAAAGATGTATTTGCATGTTCAATATGTTCAATAGTTACTTATAAGACCAAAAAATTTGGCAATTTCCGACACAAAGGCACCTCCTGAGCTTTTTAATATGCACTCTTTGCCACCTAAACGTGGATACTGTTAAACATGCCTTTGTCTTGTTTATTTTTTTATAGGGCTTCTTTTATTGTTAGCAGTCAGAATTTAGGCTTGCTGCACCCCAGAGTTTGACTAGAGGGGGAGAGCCCACAGTTTACTGCAGTATAATATTTTGGTGTTGGGAGGCATTTAAATGGCTTCAGACTAAATTGTCATTTCTAGAAAATCAGAAGCTATATCAGAAGCTGTAATAATGCACACAGAAAATACAAATTATACAAAAAATATTTAAAGCAAAAGCCAAATACACACAATGACACTAACTGTATATGAGCACAGCTGTGATTTGGCCAAATGCACAAGGCTGCGGGCACTCACAGTCCATAACTTTGTCGTAATAACATTTTAACAGTTACTATGACAGAGAAATATAAAGCAGCAAGTATCCCAGTGTGGTTATACAGTATCATATCAAAACCTTATAATCTTGGAATGTCTCTCATCCAATCAGATTCAAGGATCTCAAGGATATCCTTTATCTTAGAAGAAATGCATGCAAATAACTTGTAAACATCCTTTACAAAAGACCATATTTGTTTTTCATTCAAGTGCGTAACAAGTTTTAGGGGTTTGAAAGCAGAGACTGACTAAAACAGTAGTGAAAGAAAAGATTAACCCTTCAAGGTTAGAGATAACACCAGTCAGCAGAGGAATAAAACCCCTGCAGGTGTTCTCTGTGTAACTTGTCAAAATAAAGTTAAGCTTTAGAATATGTAAGAGAAATTCCGCTTTTACTGATAATTTAAATTTTTTTCAATTTCAATCTGGCTATTATTTGCATAATTTATGCGTCATGTCCCGGTGGTATACAAATGCAACAAAATGTAAACATGACCAGAGGCAAAAAAAAAAAGAAATGAATGAAAATAAGTGAAGGATAAAAAAGATGAGGGCCAGAATGAAGACGAAAAGACTATATTTGGCAAATGATGTGATAAAGAGATAAAGAGCTCAGCATTTAAAAAGTCATTATCTTTAAATCTGAGAGGCAGTAATGGTTCTGTCAGAGAGAGAAAGCATGATTTACATGTTGAGAACAGCTTCTGTACTAAAGCCACCAACATTTCCTAGTTTTGATATTTTCACTGTAAGTTCTTCTGACAAGACCTCACTAAATAGATGACAAGGTCTCCTACAACGGATGTTCAATGTTTTCATCTGGAGAGTTTTGTTGTTCAAAGGTTTAATTAATCAGATTTTTTAATGTTTCATTAATCTTTATTGATCTGATCTGAAGACATCATTCCTATAACTTCTCTTGAGACCTTTTGAAAAGTGAGCACCTTTAAGCCACAGTCAGGGTGAATACATGTTTACTGTTTGTTCCATGTGTCTCAGTGGTGCCACAGAAATTAAAGAAACTATAGAAAAACACAGGTTTGACATTGACAGTAAAGGATTTTAAAAAGGCAGGAGTTTGACTAGCAAGTTCTCCTCATTTGTTAAGGTACAGCATGACTGAGTTTAATAATAATGATCTCTGCATTTATTGATTAGTCAGATTTGAGTTATCAGATTTGCTGTCTTTTAAGAACATACTTTTTGAGCAATTGAGCATTACCTGTTTGTAAAAAGAACATTCTCACCTATTCCTGTAACAGAAACCCATCTGAATTCTAGAATGGCCTGGGTGTTTTAACATTGTTGGTCAAGGACAAGAGTAATTCTATCTGCTCAGGCTGTGCATTAACTCAGTGAGAGTTTCTCTGTGGCCTCAATCTTAGTCAATATGTGATAATGTATGTTGGACTGTTCAGGTGCTATGCCAGTAATTTAAATTCCATACAAACAAACAAACAGAAATTCACTCTATACCCTCAGTCCACAACCCAACTTGTGCACTGTTGAGACATGATAACCGCTTTTAGTTTTTAGCTATAGGCAAACAAGGTTACTGAGAGCCAGGTTGGAAGTACAAAAAAATACATTTTTGTCTGTCAAAATAATCTTGGTCTTCAGAAAAGCAAAAACCTTTTTAGAAACATTAACAGCATCTTTGAATCCTATACAAACATCTCTCAGGCATGATTACATATTCAGTCAAATTGTCGGTCACAATCTATTTCCGAGCTCTGTGAGTCTTTGCCACACCATCTGAGCAGAGCATTGGCCTCTTCTGTTGCAGGGTAATTTTCCTTCTAAAATTGCTGTATCAAGCTGTAGCTTTATGTACATCAGGATGTAAATGGGTTTTTGGTGACAGTACATCTCAGAAGGTTGGTAAGAGGCCATAACTAATTCTAATACACCAAGAGATGTTTTCTCTTGGTGAAGTGATCACTTTGGGGAAACCATGAGGTGAAATGTCTCCTTAGATGAAAATATCAAGGTACCTGCAGCCGGGTATCATGCAAAAGGAAATTTTGTGAAAATCAGGTGTTAGCTTTTTTTCTAGTTTCACAATTAATATGATGTTGTTAGCATGTTACGGTTAGCTGAGGAACATGTAAAGAACCTGTCTCTCAATCTGTATCTGCCCTCTCCCACAATCTTACTCTTCTACCTTCTGGTCAGACTCACACCTTAATTCGATTAAGACATATAGCACTTTTCTGACTATTTTCATACATAAATGGAACATGAATGATAGAATCTTTATTAAAGCAATTATGAACTGATACCTGAGGGAAGAGACATCTGACATGCAACCTTCAATATTCTGCACTTATCATTTCTCCCCTGTGATCTCCTTTTAAAATGTTTACATTTCATAGTGCTGTTTTTGCCATCATAAAGTTATATAAGAAACATTTTCATTAAAGGCAGTGACATAGATAATATAGGGGAGACTAGGATTGGTTGGCACGATTGGTTGTTCCTGTACTAATCATCTGAGTGCTCCGACAATCTGAGGAAAGAAACTGAAGTAGGAGGACATTGGAAGAACAAGGGTCATCTCAGGTATGGAGTGGAAGGCCGTTCATACCCTCATGACATCTCTCTCTGGACCTGGCAGATGGCGAGTCAGGTCCTTTGGTAATGGGGCCATCAACCGGATCTCCAGAATGGAATTGTCATGTCGCATACATTTAATTGCAAATGGCAGGTGGAGCTGTGGTCACAGCTGAGTGACCCAGAAGAGCTCTTCCTTTGAACAACACCTTTGAACTCAGGACAATATTACCATGCATAGCAGAATGTTGTTTTTCAAGGGAATTTAGTTACTAGTTGCAAACAGATGCAGATAACTGCTCCTGGAGACCCATCGCTGTGATGGGGGAACAGGTTGGATGAGAGAAACAGGTTTTTGATCCAGATGTCTCTGTGACCTTTTGGCCACCTTCCCTCCCGGTATCGCTGTGGGTGAAAAGATTGTGTGCCTTATTTCTCTCCACAGATTTTCAATGTCCAGAAGTTTTATGTTGCCTATTATCCCATTTTTGGACATAATTCTGGCCATTGTTCATAATTCTCATTTCATGCACAAACAGTTTTTGGCCCAGTTTCTATTGTTTGCCCCTTCAATCTGTCCCTTATGTATTCAGCGAGGTTGAAAACTATGGCTATGACTCAGGCTTACCCCGAGAGCTTTAATAATATTTTCATCCAGTACCAGTTAAAATTCATGCATTAGTCTGACACATCTTCTAATCCATCGAACATCCTATTCACATCTGTCTCGTATTGACTTACAGAAGTAAGCTTACACAAATGGAAGAAATGTGCCCACTATTCCTGCCTATATTCCTGCCTATAAAGACAAAACAAAATAGCAGATATCAGTCGTTATTTATGTAATAAAAGCACTAACTTTATGTTTAGGTTTTGTTTAAGGAATGGAAAGCAGAAGGTATTCTGAAAAAAGGGATTTCAGGGTAAGAGTGGTCTGAACAAAATTGCCATAATCCTTTGTAAAACAAGTTTACAGAATGCAGTGGATGGGTTTGAGACATTCTACTAAAAACATGTTAAAAAACCTATTGGATCACGTTTGGCTCAGGCATTTTAAAGACATACCTTATTTTCTATGTTAAAGTAGCATTTCTTATTTATAGCTTTTTATCTTTTGAAATAGCTACAGTAAAAGGGAAAAACAGCTCGTCTGCAGTTCAGTTGCAGATGTCCCATTGTTTGGAGATTAATTTCCATGAAAGCGGATATTCTCTTCCTGTTATTCATCTAAGATTCTTGAAGAGCATTTGAATATTTTCACAGGAACACTTGCGTGTGTCTCTATGTATGTCTCTTCTCTCCAGTCCTATTAATCAACAGATGGCCCTAATGTGGACTTTAATAATTGTTTAAAATCAATCTGTATGTGCCATCTCTCTGCAGAGCTATTTTTAAATGCTCTGGTTGGGTCATTGTCTCTGTAACACCAGTTTTGTCTGATTCCTTAAAGGCTCTGCTATGCACACTGCATGTCTGCTGACTTTAAAGTGGCCTTTATGGCAGGTCTAAAAAATGCACTTTAAGATGCTGTGGGTGATGAGAGGGATGCAAGACTGAGTGCTTCTAATGTTTGATTCTGAATGGGCCTGACATTTCTGACAGCAGAGGTGGCTTTTTACACATTTCTTTAATTTGATTAAGGGAAACATATACTGTAAAAGACGACAACTATTTTTTAAAATGTTCCCTTTTGGCACAAGTTGAATATTTTTTGCACTTTATTTAAGTGCTATATACTGTACTGTATGTACAGCAACCCAAATTAAGCATCTATCTATCTATGTATCCATCTGGGTATCTGTCTGTCAGAGCCAAGCAACATATGAAGTAAGGCTTCATTTCTCTTGTCAATGCATACAGACTAGATAAGGATTAAATGCAATAAAGATTTGTGCTAAGCAATATAGTCCCGCTTATAATAAAGACTTATAGCTAGACGTTTTCTTAAGCCAATAACTGCTCATAACTTAATTTTAGGTTAACTGCTTTAAAACAAATAATACACTATTAAAAAGTGTTTGTGTATTCTTCAATGTCTCATTTCTAAGTAAAATGAGTTGACTGGCACATCAGTTAAAACAATATGATAAATTCTAATTTAGCATTTACATTTTTTAATTTGTAGATGACACACTACACATATTACGTTATTCTTGCCATTACCAAATTCAATTTTGACTTTGCCACATAATTGTAATTGGTATATAGTATTCTAATAGCTCAATACACAGTATTGCAATGCCTTATAATGCCCTGAGAGTGTAACTGAATGGCCTTCTGGATGAGTTTAAACAGCCGGTGGCTAATGCTAGCTGACTTTATAATCATATAAATTCGCATTCAACAAATTCAAATGCTGGGTGCACACTAAAACAATTTTAACAGAATATGACATTTCTATTTTATCCCACAAATGAAGGTAATATAATAAAAATGTGGCTGTGGACTTTTTAAAAATTAATACTCAGAATTTTATGCAAAATATCAACACAATCCCAATGATTTCCCAAACCATTATTCAAACCATTAAAGCAGTGTGATCTGATTATTGTTTCCTGTACAGGAAAATACATTGTCTGTAGTAGGAACAGTGAATGATCCATAGCTTTGTGAGAAAACACTATATTACAGAAATATTGTGAAACCACAAATCTGAATTGATTTTGACTGTAAAACAAGCTGTTTCATATAGAAACAGTACAAAGCTCTCACGCTTAACGTGGTGCCCATAAAACACAGCACTGCAAAAGTGTGCATAATATGAAAAAACCAATAGCAATTATTTGGGATTTACTGTAGTAATTGTAATATGTGATATCACTACATAAATATTATTAGGGCATTTAGAACAAACAAGCAATTCTAATGCACTACAGCATCATTCTGTACTGTAAACTCAAACTATACTGCACAACTCCAGAAATACTTAAAAACATAATGCTGATCATTTCTGTAAGTCAGCTAAAATTATTTGTTCTTATTAAATGACATAAATTGGCTACTGTGTGTCACTGGGGTGGCTGTAGTATAAAGCTTGCAAAGTCGTGGCATTAACACGAATGATCTTTAAATTTTAGACACACAGGAAACAGAGAAACGCACTTTAACACTGACGTGAGACAGGACAAAAGAACTCATGAAACACAGGGCTATATATAGCAAACCAAACGATAGACTAATGGGTTAATTTATGAGCAACAGGTGACCTTAATGAGACTAACAAGGGAAACTGGGTCAAACTAGACAGAACCAAAAAACACATTGAAACATACATGTAACACTAAGACACTGGTCAAAGTATTTTCCTGTTCTTTTACTTAACATACACATGAAGAACAAATACATTTTTGTAAATAAACCTTTTACTGGTAATATGTTTTGCCTTTGTTTTACATTCATTGTAAACTGACTTAAATTAGGTTTTTGGCTTGTCTTAGCTAGCTAAAGTAATGTTCCCACCTTCAATAATAAAAAACCCTAAAAGATTTACTCATTGTTCGGTTTAAACTGTCATTATGTTTTATATAGAGATAATATAATTTGACAAATAAGAGCCTAGTAGGGGAAAACTGAATGGAGCTATTGACCAATATCAAGAAGCGGGAAAAAATAATTATTGTTAGGCAACATTATTGGCAATATATCTCTTTCTATTTTTGGTGAATGAGTCAAAATATATAAAAATACATTATTAACATGCTATTTGAACACATCCATCCCATTCTCCTCTTTACACTCTCTCACTCATTTCTTTCTCATTGCAAATGAACATGTTTCTCAAAGGCCTCTTATGGTCAGTCATTATTCTGTGATGTTTATATTGCTCTCTTATGCTCTCTTGATTGTGGTAGATTTTTAAATAACGTTACAGTTAGTGAAAGTATTTAACTTTAAAGAATGGCTCGGTTACATAGGAACCTTTCCTGTAATTCTACATTTTCACTAAAAGCTGGTAAAGTGAGATCTCCCATGACACCATCACTCTCATTCTGAGCCATGCTGGGTTGCAGAAAGTGTAAGATGGACTGATGACAGCTGTTTAGGCATGAAGCATTTACACTTATGCTGAACAGGAAGTTTGTTTTAAAATTGCAATATAATTATTAATGGGATCGTTATTTTCCCAGTCAGAGTCAAAGTCAACATTGGTTATTATTCATTTAATAGTATTAATATTATTTAAACATCGATATAGATAAATGTCTTAAATGTCGATATAGCTAAATGTAGCTAAACTCCAAATTGACGTGACAAATTTAAGCAAAAGGAATAAAGAAATAAATAAAACAATTTTAATAATAAAAAAATATATACTGTATATTTTTTTGTGTATTTTATTTTTTGTTTATAATATGTCACTACTGCCATAGGCAGTCCCACAGTGACAACAAACAGATTACAGTTTACAGAAAACATAGAGCTGGAACATGTTTACCGTTACAATTCACAAATGACAGAAAAAACACTGCGACAGCTTTTGAATATAAATAATTATTATATCGAGACATTAGAAATCCCAACAATAATTCTGACAACATGAACATACAACCTCCTGCTCATGTGTAAAAAACAAACAACTAATTTTTAAATAATTCCAGTAAAAGATGATCTCAGCGGCCAGCAGTTATTCAAATTAGCACCCCAAAGCTCAAGCCATTATAATATTTGTCCTCATTGCATGTTTAATTGGCTGGTCTATAATTTTGCACTGGGAATTAAAATTCAATGACTGAGATAACACAGGCATCCACTTAACCTTCACCCTTATTTTGAACATTTTAATGACTGCCTAGCTTCAATGACACCATCAGTGTTTATAGCGCTAACGGCAAGTGAGACTAAAAAATCTGTAAACTAAAAAGTCTGGAGACTAAAAAGTCTGGAGAATAAAAAGTCTGGAGAATAAAAAGTCTGGCAACTAAAAGTGAGATCTCATTTAAACTCACGGCCTGTTCTTGCATTTATTTTCACTGCAAATTACCAACCTTTGTGTTTGTTAAAGGACCTCATCTGCATTGAGGTGCACTCAGAAGCGAGCGAGGCTTCTGTGGACCCATTTTGTGTGTGCGGGAAATTCAGATCTCGACTGAACCCCTGGAGTGAGCACAGGACAGGAAATCAGTCTGACATGCAACTGTAATCCATCTTAAAAGCAAACCAGATAAGCAGTTAAAGCATTCAGAAAACGAGGCCCCTCTTGAAACATATACTGTCACATTCAGATCAGCTCCAAGTACCAAATAATTGCAGCTCATTATCACAGATGAGAGCATAAATGCGACATGACTTGTATTTAGATTTATCCTGTTTTAGTTTAGAGCGCATTTATTTATGCAACATTTGCATGCAACATTTCAGACATCATTTTCACTGCTTTTGGGATTAGGGAACTTTCCACAGTGAGGATATCTATTGTGATATAATAACATCGCAGTGTGAAAACGTCCTGGCAGATAAAACATTGCGAATTGCACCAGCAGCTGCAATTCTGAGCAATTCACTGTGTTATTAAGCTCCTAATTACTTTTCCAGATTTCCCTCGGTAACACGTGGCTATATCTGAACTTCTGATCTTCACAGGTTACTGCTAATTTAGCCATCATTCAGATGAAACATCGGGACCATAAGTGTCATTCTTTTCCTGTGAATAATAAAATCACAGGTAGGGACCAGCTAGCAATTATCTGTAAGGAATTACAAGGTGTCATTACCGGAAAAATGGACAAATTGAAAGAAATGTGACGTCATTTTAGATGAAATTGCTCAGCTTGGACCATTCTTGGTTATCATTCAGTACTACAGAACAACATGTTCATGTAAGAGACTTATTTGATGGTTTATGTTGACCGGCAGTAATTTATTCCACCTACTAAGAAATGGCAAGGCAAGAAAGCAGGAAGGAGATAAGAAAAATTGATGAGCAGCTGGCTGGGATCTCTGCGACTATAAGAGAGATGTAAGAGGAAATATCTCTAGGTCATTTGAATACCAAGGGAGACAAATTGGTTTCAACCGTAAGACGTCAAGCTGTGGGTACGTACCCTCCCAAAAGCTGGTGGAATCGTATGAAGTATCAAAACACCAAAAATGGCTGAAATCATACCGTTGGGACTGTGGAAATAAACATATATATCTGTTGGATAGATCAATAAAAATCACAATTATAGCTGCTCTTCTAACATTCCTTTTTGATTTCCAGGGGCCGACAATTTAAGCCATACACACAAACACAGCAAACACACCTATTAAAAGTAACAATTTTATTCCTGTGGTTCAAATAAAAAGTAGCAAGAAACCATATATATTCAGTCATATAAAACTATAAGGAAACA
Organism: Ambastaia sidthimunki; assembly: GCA_036877625.1. Taxonomy (NCBI): domain Eukaryota; kingdom Metazoa; phylum Chordata; class Actinopteri; order Cypriniformes; family Botiidae; genus Ambastaia; species Ambastaia sidthimunki. The sequence goes on along the minus strand of JAZGTK010000017.1, from coordinate 22,564 downwards.
GCTCAAAAATAATTTCCTATAAGTGGCCTTTAAAAAAGAATGAGGCATGTGTAATCAGATGCTTAATTAATTAATGTCCTTAATTAATTTTCACTGCAGGTAAATCTTGATTACAAAGGTAAATGTTTGGAATGTCATCAAGATAATATTGGTTAATATTTTGGCAACAACATTGCTGTCAAACAATCAGATTTTAGGGATTTTAGGGGTTGGTTTAAAGTTATGGTTGAGGTTAGGCTTAGGGTTAAAGGATAGGGTTGAGTTTTCTTTGACAGAAATGTATAGTAATACCAGTACATTTTGACCTTGTGGGGACATTTTACAAATAAAAAATGCAAAATAGCAGAAAGTTTACTATGAGCGTAAGTTTATGGATAGGGTTAGTGTAGGGGATAGAAAATACAGTCCGTACAGTATACAAACCATCTATGGAATGCCCTCATTAAACAATAAACCCAACATGTGTGTGTCATCTGATTAGCAGCTACCAATGTCACCAGACACATAAAACACAAAAAAAAATTCACTCTAACATATGACTTTATAAAAAAAATCAAACAGAAAATCTGTTGAAGATCAGCTCGAAAGTGACATGATAATATTTACGGTTTGTAGCTCACGCTGCTCTATGGCCTTTATATATTTTAAAGAGTGTAGATTTCATTGCCTGAGGAGATGCAGACAACACAACTTATTTAAAAATTTAATTTTTTTTAAAAATGTTATAAAATATAAAATGTTGTTGAGATTGACTTTACTGTCTGTATCTTTTGTGTTCCAGAGACCCCAACAATATATCAAAACAATAATGGTAATAAGAGTTCTTATTAAACCTTTCTTTTCCCCTAAATGTCCAATGACTTTTCACAGTACTGTACCTTTGTTTTAAAGGGGGCATAATTCTGAACTCTTAGCTTGATAATTTTCCTGCATTTTATTGGCTATGTTTACTGTTATTTATATTTATTTTTATGTTATTTACTGCCCCAAGAAAACATGAGGGTTATACAGATTAATATCCAGATCTCAAGTTCCAATAAAATAATTACATTACTGCAAAAATACATTTATAAAATACAGGCATTTGCTACATGTATTAAGGTTAAAACCTAAACTGCTAATAAGCAACAAAGTGGCAATATAAAGTTGTAGTTATATTGTAGAAATGTTAGCTTATGTAGGTAAACATAATTATACTATGTATGTAGTTGAAGACAATGCAAATAAACACTGCAGCATGCAGCTGATCACTTGATTACCTCAGTTCTATTTTATATTACTTATGAACAGGATAAACGTGCTGAAAAGCAGCCAGCATTTGTTTAGAACCGAGTCAGTACTAGAGGAATTAGTTGGGCACATGACTGAAAAATGCAGTTCGTTGTTACTTCATGAATCAGGCACCGCATACAGGTTTGATTCCGTTTTAGGATTTTGCTTCTCAGCGGTTGCCTCTGAGCACCATTTATAACGTTGAATCCAGTCAAAGTAAATGAGCAGACACGGTTGCTTTGATCTGGTTCTTATATCTGCTGAAATTTTCATCTTACAACAGAGGAGAGAGAGACACAGGTAAACCCCGGCCTTTTGATCTCACCCTGGACCGGGCCGTGCGGCCTCTGAAGTGGCATGGGCCATTAAAACCGCTCTGCAATGGAGACTCGCCTGAGTGCGGATGAGAGAACAAGGTTACAGGAGAGGACTGAACTGTCAGGAGCATCTAGCTAAGAGGATTCTAGATCTCTAGGGCCTCAATCCATCTTCCCAAGTCCACATTTGCTCAAAGATGATGAGTACACCGACCGACCTCTAACCAGCGATTCGGGACTACCTGAGATCTGATGTCACATAACTCTGCAGATCAGAGTAAAAATGAAACTGTGGTAAAATAATGTTCTTGTATTAACACAGCCTGTGTTAAAGATCCTTTTATTATCTTTTTCAGAGTAGTATATATTTGAATCAAAGCTGGAATGTCTAAAGCATTTCCAGCATCTGCTGTTTTGGCTGATGGCCGCAATTCAAGAGAGACCCTCTGAGATGCTTTGTAGATATATTAAGCATTTTAATGTTGCCCAAAATCACCCATCATGCCCCACAATGAGGCTGATTCTTTCAAGAACTCAATTCTGCTTTTCAACCCAAACAGGATTGAGTTTGGCAAAGACAATGAGGTCAGTATGAAAACCAATCTTGTGAGGCATAATGTTACTCATACATATTTCAAATATCTGAATGTAATTTGAAATGAAAGTATGCTTAATCTATTTTACGAAGGTAGATGGCAAATGTGTCCCCACCTGTCAAGATACTAATTAGTTTCTTTTTTTAATGAGGGGGAAACCTAGTTATGGGACCAAATAGTTTATTTTTTTCATTTTTAAATGGCAAATTGTCTTCTGGGCCCATAAATGCATATTAAAGGCTGAAGACTGCATAGAGGGTATGATACACACACATTTCTAATTGAATTTGGAAATACGAGACAGAGGGGTACTTACAGACAGCTTTATATTCAGATGAGAAAACAGTAAGATAAATAAATAAACCAATGACAAATGAGCTAAACAAGAAGCGCCTAAAACACAGCAAAAGGAAATAGGTGTGTTTTCTAGAACTTGCAAATTGTGTCTGTGTTGCATGATGTTTTGGAGGCCGTCCAGATATCTATTGTGGCTATCCATCTGGTATTTCCAGATAAGTGAGTTGCTATCGGACTAACTTCGATTTCTAAGCGATTGTATCAACCAGGCTCACAGCATCCCAGAAACACATTAATCCTTTCATTCGGGGATTAAAGAAGGAATTTCAAATGCGTATAAGTCACTTAAGGTATCTAATATCACAGCTGGACTAGCGTTACTCTAAACAGATAGATGGACATTATAGTGCAGTTTAAAAGCCTTTAAAGAAACCTAAAGGAACAATTAGATTCAACTTGTTTTATTCCAAAAAGGAACAATTAGATTCAACAGTTTTTATTCCAAACACTGTTACAGTGAAGGATCTTACGGTCTAATTGTCTTTAACATTAAACCTGTGAAATACTTTTTTCTAATGGTCCATTTAACAGGGTTATTTCAGGGTGTAGTGGACACTTTTTTAGCACTATTGTAGCATAGCAGATGCTCATGGCACTGGCAGTATCACAAAAAGCAATATGCCTGTAAAAACTGACACCAAAACAGGCTGGATATTCATCAATGCAGTGGTGCTAAACCAAATACCTGTGATGGTTTTAGCAGCAGGTGGGAAAAACAGACCTGAGGCTGGCAATAATCTGGGAATCTGGTCCAGAGTTTGACTTTTCCAAGAGGAATATATAGTCACATTCATCAAGGCTGACAGACTTTATCTAAACACCTGAGAGCTGTCACCCAGTATCACATGCTCAAATCCATTCTCATCCAGAAACCAAGGGTCATAACATATCCCCTTACACACACAAACACATACATCATACATCACTGGCTTTACCCATGTCTCTGTTCTAGCCATATAACATCAACAATGTAATGTATAGCAAGATAATGATGACGGCAGTAATGATGATGTTGCTATGGATTACGTCTTTCATATTACAGTATGCCACTTAAAGATGTTTAGTATTTAAGTTTGTTTTAATGTTTTAAGTGTTAAAGTGTTTAGTTTCCAAAACAATAATGAAACATTTTCATGAAACATACTGTATCTTAAAATTTCAACTTGTTTATAAAATATTTAAATTTTGAAGTTTAGGAAGAAACAGTGAAAGCAACACTGGTAATTGTTTCCATGTTAGTTAAGTGTATGTTTTAGGTCAATAAATTAAAGAGAAGCCTAGAGATCGAATAACTATGTTGTTGTTTTTATATTTTAGCATAATCTAAATGTATTAAACTAAAGCACAATTCATGTAAAAACTGTGTAAATTCAACTCGTATTTGCAGTATCAATTAAGTGAAAACAAAACAAGATTTTGCGCAGCATGAAATTCATTAATTTTTATGGGACACTGCGAGTCTAACTGGACTGGAGATTTGCCAAATTGACAGGAAACATCCATAAGGATGTAATTGTTTTACTTACCAAATCCACCTTTTAAAATCAGGAACTTGGACCGGTTTCTCCCAAATCCGCCAGGCAAACTTCAACTACTTCTAAAACCTCTTGATAAATAAAAAATGCCTTTGTAATATTGTTTTCCGGGGCTAATGTTTAGCCACTATAAGCAACAAAGAGAGCGTCTTGCATGTCTCATTCTAGTTAAAGCAGACTGCATAGGGACTAATTATACTGGCACAACCTCAACACACAGTAGGAGAAATTTCTCTCTTGTGGGGAGTTCTGGGTACAGTCCGGCGCCCACTGTTCTGTAACACTGGAATGGTGCATAGCGAGAAATCATTTGTGGCACGACCAATAATTTGACTAATGGATTTTATAGTATTATAATCAAAGAATTTGAACAGCCTGAATGTTCACAAAGGTTTAAAATTTGAGATGTCACGCAAAAACAAAAGGCACACAATATAAAGATGATAGTTTTTTGGGGGCCACTGTCATCATGTGTCATTTTGACGTGAGGAATTCATGACAATATGTAGTATGTGGGTTATTAATTGAAATGTATGGTGTAAAATAGAAAAACCTTAAAATTCATGACAGGCTTATATTGAGGTTATACAACACATAAGCAACCATCTTCAAATTCATCTTCTTTTTACACTCTGTTGTGTTTGCTACACCGATTGGACAGCTTTCAGATGAGAGCATTTTTTACATCACGGCCCTGATTAAAATGCAGCTGAAACTACAGAGAACAATAGAGGTGCATTTAAATGGGCGACGCGTGCGGTGGCTGAAGAATTGAAGTGAGCTTGAAATGAGGCAGGCTTCAAAGCAGGGTGGCTCGGCTTGCCTTTGTTACCCAGACATTTGTATGAGGATGGATAAAACCTTGAGTTGATTCTGTGAATATGCAATGGCTTACAACAAATCCCCGGGCAGTGTCAAGAGCTCCCATTTGAGTCGTTGTGTTTAACAACAACAGCTGTCCTCTGGGGGCAGCAGTTTCAGCATATATGCCACAGGGTTACATGAATTATCAACAACAGTGGATATTCTGTTCGCTATATGTTCTGTTCAGCCATTCTAAATGGACGCTGTCCTCTTATCACTCTCCGTTGCTGGGTAACAGCTGAAAAGAACCGTTACATGGTTGTAGTGCCTTTAGAGGAACCATTTTGAGTCATCATTCCTAAAAAGAATTTTCAAATACAGTTTTGTCTTTTGTGTGATGAAACTAGCCCCTCTGTGCGCATAGTACAATGTGACCTGATAAGCACAACTTATTATGGATTATTTCTTCTATAAAACAAAAACTAATTATATGAACTATTTATATGCAATTTATCTTAGCTTAAGAGCACCAGTATAGCTATAGCAACATTTGCTGAGTTAAGCTAAATAAATAAATAAATTAAAATAAATGTTTTGAACACACAGGTGAGAATTCACTAAGACTGAAAAGTAGCTGGTTTCCGTTCCTGTTGTTTTAGTACCTGATTCGTTAAATGAATTATGCAAATCAGGTATCACCAAAAACATGCCTCAAAAATGTGATAAACGCAATGCTAGGGGCAACTTTTCATCCTGCAGGCTGGTTCTGAATGCTTGTGTGGCAGACTATTGATATTTAACAATACTAGTTCTGTGCAGCTCTCTGATTCAGGCACATGAATTGACTATTTTAAAATGCTGAAGGTGTGCTGGACTATCATGCATTTAATATATTGTTGGCTATACTGCTTTTCACCATAACTTGATGAATTACTGATGCCATGATCCATAGAACATGTAATAGCACTAATAGGCCAACACTAAGTTTCTCCTTTTAATAGCACATTAAAAAGTTTTGTGCATAATCTATAACATATAGAATTTGCATTGAGAGACGTGTTTGCATTAAAAATAATAAAAAAAAGACTTAAATACAAACATGCTCAGCATATTTAGTGCTGAGTGTTTTTTGTCTGGTTCAGCGAATTTGCTAAGATAGATAATCTAGAGAAAAGGTTATTGGGTCCATCATTGGTAGGTAAACTTCCATTCCCACAACCTCTGCATTTAATGCTACAATTTCTTCCATTCACATACATAAGTGATTTGCCTCTGCTGTAATGTGTGTGAGTGAATAAGAAGCCAGTTTTTTTACTATAACACTTTGCACAAAAGTCATGCTGTTTAAGGAATTCACCCAACTGTCTGCCGATGTCTGTAAGACACGTACATGACGTATATTCGCATAGACAGAGCACAGGTCAATTCTGACAAGCCAAGAACACACCGTGATGTGCTAATATCACATTCACAGAGAGACACCTGAATGAATTAATTTATTTTGCACAACGGGTCCCTGCTAACCTCACAGCCTCACTGACAGACTGTCTGTGAAGAACATTCACCTAAGCTTTGTGCCTGCCATCGATTGTTCCCTCTTCACATATACCCTCCAAAGAAAGGCCTGTTGCTATAATGCTTTTGGTTTTCTGAACCAAGTTGAATAGACTCTACAAAGAAACACATTTACTGCAGAGAGGGGCAGTGTTCTGAAGACACAGTGGCATTTATCTAACCTTGTTATTCTGTCCTTTAAATGAGCGTGTCCTTTCTCTCATGCCCTTTACTTTGTTTTACTCAAAGGGCATTGCAAGGAAAATTCACTCTGTCAACATCCAGAAACACAACAACCTTCAGTCAAACGTATAGATTCAGTTAGTTACTATCATTTGACGATAAGTAAAAGCTACATATCATAAGAGATTTAACACCCACTCATGATAGCAGCATTAAATTCCTCCAATTCATAGGCAGAAACACACAGGAAGTATGAACACAGGCGATAAGAAGAAATGAAAGGGAGATGATATGACTAGTGGGATCACAACCATTGCCATGACATTGTGGGAGTGGTAAACATTTCATAAGCTTGGCGTTCATATGGATCATTTGCATATGCATCTATTATCCTCATATGCACGTATTACCTGCAAAATCTCTGTAATATATTTCAGATATGGATATGTTTTAAACTAATGCTTAACTGAGATCCCTTGTTTTAAATTGCATTAAAATACTAAGAGTGTATCTTTAGAAGAACATGTAGTTTAAAATTTTTATATATTTGTTGCCATTTTCATATGTCAATAATGTCTTCATCATGATCTTTGATGTCTTGCCTGATTTGTGCCTTTAAAAACAGCCTAATTAAAGATGCTACATTTTGCTATCCGGGACTATTACTATTTCACTATATTTTTTCCAATCATCTTTGGTATTTTTATTTTATTTATAACAAAGCACATGACACAGTACTTCGTTATTCCTATAGTTGGATAATAATAAGTTATCCTAATATCTAAAGCAGACACAGGACATAATCAGAGAACGCTCACAGTCAGTCAGTTATGTATTACAATCACCAGTCATTGTGTAAGGTTAATTGTCTCACTTCCTTATGTGTGCTCTCATTGGCTGTGCTCAAAAACGAAGACAACGTTTCTGTCAATGATTTTTGTATGCTAAGACATAACCAAGCAGATATTTAGTGACTGTAATGTATATTTCATTTTAATATATTTTATTTTTTAAGTTTTATTAAAGTAACAATTCTGTGTAAAATTACTTAACTGCTCCCTAGGATGCAATTTTTATTATGCTGAATCTCATGCACAGGATTGTGGGATATCAGGCAGTTAAGGACACATACATCTTCAAAAACAATCAAATTGAGGCATGTAAGTGGGCAGGATGTGACGCAAACATTGAATTTAGACGTGTCTTGATGTCTTAATTTCTCTGTATACAGCCAGCAGCGTTTTCAGCTTTTGATTACTCTTAAGCATTCTCAAGAGTTAAGATTACTTGGCATTTAAGATGCACCTCTGTGTAGAAGTAGATAAGCATGTATTGATTCATTAATTGATTACTTTATTGGGAAAATAATTAAGTTGTTCTTTAGGTCTGTGTACTAAAATTGCAGCAAATTAAACAGCACATATAAATGGAGCTTTTGGACACATTTGTAAGAAAAACAGTTTCATGGTAAACAGTAAAGTGTGAATCTGCAAAGCTATTAACATAAACTGTTAAAGTGTTTTTGTGAAGAGAACAGCTTTTCTGTTTTAAACAGTAGAACAAAGATCACCTTCACACCTGTCCATACTCAGAACGGAGAGTTTGCATGAAAAGTTTTTTGGAGAGTCATTCAAATAAATTAGTTATAAACTTTTATTTCCATTTTTAGATCACGGTTATGCTCACGGGCACATAAAACATGAATTTGCGTTTTTGGCACTGCACTCAGATCAGTTCACCTGCGCTTGTGTGCTGCATGTCTTGCTTGCTCTGATCCATTTATCTGCCTGCATCGATCAGGTCTTGAAATGTAATTGTTATTGATAAGGTCACGGGTCAGACACACCACAGGTTTAGTATTGATCAGTAAAAAAAAATCTGCATCAGTCAAGTCAGTGACTAAAACACCTGCGAGCCATTGTGCTCACGATCACTTATCTTCCAACCGCTAAAAGCTTAGCTAGCAATCAATACAACCCAAACACACAGGTATCAAAACAATCCCGGTTTGAGCTGCTGTCCCTGATTTACTCACCACAAAACTTTTACATTTCTGTTAATTGCATATTAACACCAGGCTGTAAATCCGAGTGCCAGCCACCAAACAGAAGCACTCAGTACTGGAGTAGTTTTAGAGAAGAACTCATGTTTATGTAACAGGAATAGTTTTAAATTATAATAGTTTTATTTTTCATTTTGCTAACTGAATTTACAAAATGTTTAAAATATGTTGCCATGTTCCTAGTGTGTTTCAGAGTTGATCCCAAATTAGAAGAAGTATATTAAATGAAAATGTAATAAAAATAACAATAATCCAGTTAATTAAAAAATCAGTTTAATGTATGTTATATTTATATTCCAGATTATTAGAATTTAGATTAGTATTCAGATTATTATTATAGATCTGATAATGTTCCAGATTATTTAAATCATACTTTTTGTTTTTCAAGGTTTTTGTTTTTCATATTTTCTGTTTTTCAAGGTTTGTTTGGAGCAATATTTTATTTGCTTTATATACCACATTTATTGTCATTGTAATTGTTATGTATGTTGATTTGTTTCTTTGTTTTAGTAATTGTAAAAAGAGAGGCAAAAATGAGTGGGAAAAAGTTACATGGCTGGGAATACAGCTGTTCCCTGAGCGGCATTTAAACCTCCTCAGCTGCATCATCTTATCAATCACTTGCTAAGCACTCGGGACATCTCTGAATACGTTAATTTTCACTGATGTCAGCCACAAAGGGAGACAACATGAAATACGAGCAAAGCCCGGTGAATGCTTTCTTCTCTGACTCAACTGAAACCAATCGCACATGCATTAATTCTGTGCAGCTGCAGAGCAGAATTGTAATCTGTCTTTTCTTTCTCTTTTTATCCTAGCTGTCTTAGCATTATGCTGCTGTGTCTTAGCGAGAAGCCTTCAGGCAGTTAGCATTGCTTACTGACAGCAGGCTTTTGTCCACGTAAAGAAACCTTCCCATTAATGATTTCTAAAAATCAGTGCTGAGAATGTGTGTCTGTCCCTTTAAAGTTTACGGTCACAATGTCTCCACTAGATGCAAAGACTTGCGTAGTAATTCATGCTAATATTTGAGAGGTGAAGTCCGTCAACCTTGAACTCAGAATTAAAATATATAATTGTGACTTAAAATACTGCTTTAGTCTATTGAACGTCCTCCAGCCTTAACTGAGATGTTAGTCTAAACAAATGCATAAACAGACCCTTTGGAGTGCACGCTTAGCATGTGTTGACCTTCTTTTCGTTGAAGATAGGCAGAAGATTCTCTGAAGTGTTTGCTGATGGTGGAGATAAAAGGCACTTATTTCTGCCGCTCGTTGCATGCGGTTCGAAAGCAATTTTTTATGGCAGCGGATATAAATAATAACAATCTCTGGTGTATCATAATTACAGCAACCTTGCAGACCACAGAAAGGACACACCAGCAACAGATATGTCTTCTAAAAACGATATACTGTAGAAGCACATATATGTGTGCGTAGATTAAGGTCAGGCCCATTGAAATTAAGAGTGAACCATGTTTTATCCTTCTTGATAACACATAGTTTTAATTGTACACTCATGAGGCATGTCTTACTTTCAGTCAGGTCTAAGGGGAAACTATGAGGATCCCTTCTGCTGATTCTCCAAACCTCCCACTGTTGTTATCAACCTGACACAACACCCACCCTCAGACAGAGAAATGCTTAAGATGTGTGCCTCCATTAAATGGCTATTTAAGTCCTGGAGAAATCACATTCCGATCTTTAAGAAGTGAGGTGGAGGAATATTATTTATTTATCAGAAGAGTGTCGGGTGGAGCACATCTTTCCTTGAGGGAACCGTGTTCTTATAATGCAGATTAGACATTGTGCTGCCTGACTTTCTGAAAGATCTTTAGGGCTAAAGATCTGGGCTAATGCTTTATTTGCACCCATTTAATTATGTTGTGCCAACAATTTCAATACCGATAATCTTTTACCCACTTAATATTTTGACCTATTTAAAGACTTGATCTAAATAGCGTTGAATAGCGTTCAGATCGCTGAACGCTATTCAAAACTAAATCAATGGATTCTTAATGATCCTTAGCAAGGAAGACTTCGATCTGGTGAAATGAACTGTGCAGTGATCTTCAAAGTGACCTTGAGTTTCCAAAGAGGAACTCTGAAAAAAATTGATTCAGCTCATCCTTGTGTCATATGACATCATATGACATCCCTAAACAATGAGTGACTGCATCCACATGTACTGAAGGTCCAGAGGTAAAGGCATCTAGTGAAACGGACTAGTCAATTAAACTAATTAGGTCAGGATGGCAATTATAAGCAATCAGGGGAATCCTTTACATTTTAAGACTGCTCTTTTGGGGGTGGTGAGTTTGTGGACTTCAGCGTGATTTTCAATGCATGGTGGCACCAGCAGAAAACCAAAGCCCCTTATTTCCCCCGAGTGGGAGATGCCCTATCGATCATACTTTCTCTTCCTCACTCCTGAGATAAAGGCTGGCATACGATTGGTTCCTTGAGCCGCTGGAACACAGTGCATGCATTATGTTGCCATTATTGCACCAGGGTCCCTCCGCAGCAAACATGTCGATTAAAAAGAGGCTGAGTGCTCTCTCTGTGCAATGCTGAGAGACAGCTAACCCTGCTGTGTTAAAGGAGGCTGATGCTCTCTGGAACAAATAAAAGGTTTCTAGCAGATGATGAAATAAGAATAGACTTTGTGTTTTGTTATATTTGAATTCTTACTGTTACTATTAATAGTTAAAATGTGGCCATGTCTGGAATTGTTAAGGGCAAGGAATCCATTTACATTATTAAAAAATGTTGACTGTGGTATAATTGTATATAGACAAACATGTTAGATCAGAATGGTGGTTAATTTTTCTCATCAGTTTGTGTGTAATATACCTAGAGCAGTCTGGTTTTTTTTTTTGGTTGAAGATTGTTCTCTGTGAATGCAGTATTAAAGTGATTCTGTGATAAAGTACATATGTCTATTAATATATATATAGCTCTGTCAAAATCCAGCCAGCAGCTCCACTCATGAATGATTCTGTTCGTTTGCGTCACACGAACTGACCGATGTTACATGGCAATTCCGTCATACATAGCGTGACTACATTCATCAAGTGATAACAAAAAAATACAGAGACATATGTTACCCGCACTAGTTCTCACACACATATCTCATACTGTTCACATCGCATATCTCATACTGTTCACATCACATATCTCATACTGTTCACATCACATATCTCATACTGTTCACATCACATACCTCATACATACAATTTTGATTTCAATCCTAAATTTCAATGTCATTATTTACACTATAGCTGACAAGCCAACAAGTGAACACAATAAAACATTAGCTTTTCCTGTCTAAAGAAATGTTTGTTTTTGATCATTGTTTTAATGTTTAGCTGAATCTAGCTGACTAGCCTATAGTAGGCTGTTTAATGGCACATTCACATAGTGACAATATACCCCATATATGGTGAAGAATTTAAGATATGTGCCTCTACAGAAATTCTTCCCAAAACAAACCTTGAGAAGTATTTAATAGAGTAAAAAAAGTGTGACAGCAAGCCACAGTCTCACCTACTTGTTTGAAGCATTGTATGGAAAGTTTTAACATTTTCAGCTAATAGAGAAATAAGAACAGTATATGATATTATTTTGAATAATACATAGTATAAGCTTAACTTATAAAATGTTGTAGGTATGTAAAGGCTCTGAATGAACACTTAGGTGATAACACTAAGGTGATTTCTATTTATATTTACTCTCAACTATTTATATTTATATATAAATCTATTTATATTTACTTTCAACTTTATATACTCTCAACCTAAATTCATTGCTCCTCTAAGACTTATATTTTATCCTCAATAACTTTTTAATGTATCAAATTGGCCCTGATGTCACTGTGAACACAAGTAATGGCAGACTCAGTTTATCGATGGCTAAAGTATGCACCATTCATCTTTTGGCTTGAGAAAATATTGACAGCAAATCTTGCCATCCATCAGAGATGACGGTTCACAATATTGCCATCCACAAATTATCATCCATGCCCATCCCATTACAACCACCACTGATCTATTATCATTGCAATAAGAAGTAATTCTTTACTGATGTATTATACGCAGTGATCGCTGTGTTTATGGAATTTGCAATACTAAAGAGACGATTAGTTATTTAGGGATGATCTGCACACAACTGAACAATGAATCTGCGGGACAGTCCATAAAGTGTATGGAGTGAGTGACAACTGGAGCCAGTCATTGCTTCATTTCAATTGAAACTAGGGCAGGAATAAATGAGACTCAATGAAGTTAATGTAGGAGGTGGAGAGGAGCCATGGAAGCACATCTAGATGACAAATAACCAGCATCTCTGCTGGAGATGCTGTGGGCGGCCATTACAGATTCTGACAGGTCACTTCCTGAGGGCAGGGCCTTGTTTAAATGCTCTGTATGAGGCTACTGATTTCACACAGTTTGTTTTAAACATATAAAGATAAATGGCATTGACAGTGTGTTCTGGTCAGTGGTGTGTTTATCTTATGCAACATGGGAATTATGTTTATTGTACAAGAATTTAAAAGTAAAACTTTTATATTTTGTTTTTCCTAATGTGCTTTTTTCTTTTTATTTAATTTAATTTGATTTATTTTGAATTCACTTAGCCTTTAACGTTTAACATCCATGAAATATAAATTATATGTCCAGGGGGGTTTTGCTTCTAAACGTAATTTGTCAACATTGCTACTAATAGAAGTGTATTTTTGAATGAAAAAAACAGAGTCTGGGACCTCCAATGTTTTAAGTCCAAAGTTTTGAAAGTAAAAATACTAATGCTGACTGAAACATTCAGATGTTTCCAAAGGTGAAACACATTTAAACATGCACCCATTGTCTGTCAGCATCCAGAAAAGTTATACTAAAAACCAATGAAACTTCACAGAGTCTGACAGTTATAAAGATCACTAGCCATGTCTCTGTGAGTCTTTGCCAAGGGAGAAAAAACCATAATCGTTACTCTGCAAAAGTCTGTGTCTGCAAAATGGACACCTGGAAGGGATTAGTTAATGATCATTGGAGTCACATCAAACACATGGAGAATGGTTCAAGATGATCCATCTGGCATCCATCTTCCCTCCTATTCTTTACAGTGAAAACCATCTCAACAGTTTGTGTAGTTTCAGAATAAAGCCATCCCTTCTGTATGTCAAAATATCAAAATGTGTGACCATTTGTGCTTATGCAGGGGTCTTTAAAATCAAAGCACCAGAAATCAAAGCATTATGAGGCACGAAACTGTTGAAAAAGACAAAGAACACACATGACTACATTTGGTAACCAAAAGCAACTTGATCTGTATGCATGTAATTGAAAAGTAAAACAATACACTGAAAACAAAATATTTATTATGACCTTTGAAAATTATGCTATACCCCCACATAGAATTAAAGTAAGTACTAAGTCTTTGAAAGTAAAATAAAAATTGAAATAACATAGTAAGTTAGCAGAACAAGAATGTTCTCGATATAATACAGTCTTTATAGCAGGTGTTCTACATTCAGAAGACTTAGCTTGAATTATTTGCCTTGAATGACAGAAAAAGCACAGGTCAGCTTTGAGTCATCAAAGCAATCGGACCATAAAAATTTCTTTTTTCCCATAGCTCTCTCTCTCTCTCTTCCTATCTTTCTTTCGCTCTGTCTCTTTGTCTTGAATCCTTTTACCTTTTCTCCCCAATTATCCCATTAGGTTTTTAATGGAATCACAGACTGTAAAGGTATTGTGGCTCACTTTTGCAGAATTCACAGCCCTCTTGTAGCATTTACCAACATAGCAACCAACCTCAATGACTTTTGCATTATTGCAGCTGTATAAGAATTAACAATTCTAACATCTAACCAATCAATATTTTTTTCAATTTCAATTGTTTTGTGACAGACACATTAAAGTATTACTAACTAATGGTTGAATTCCAATTATATTCTGGATAAGAAGTGTTCAGCTGCTCAGTGCGAAAGTACAAATTGTTTTAACCCCAGAAAGAAAACAGGAAATGACAGTATTAATACAGCAATGTGCTCATTGGCTCTGCTAATGGGAAACTCTGGTGTTATAATCTTCTGTGCAATGTGACTGAGAAAAAGAATGTCACAATGGCTAGTCTGCCACGTCATCCGATTAGTCTGATGGCTTGTGGTCACTTTGTCTGATCCAAGACAGATGAAACCTAATGACCTATATCAGTATCTCAAATAAATGGTGGACAAATAAACAGGATTCAGTTCAGACTGTTGCTTTATGAAGTAGGCAGCTTATTTATTTTTCAAACATTTTTTGTTTCAATAAAAAAATGTTTTTAGAAGGAGGCATGTGGCATGCAGGTGATCCAAGCTGTAAATTGCTGTGGGGCAGTTGTGGTCTACTGGTTAAGGAGTTGGGCCTGTAATCAGTAGGTTGCTGGTTTGATTCCAGCGCCGGCAGGTAGCAACTGAAGTGCCCTTGAGCAAGGCACCTAACCCCTGATTGCTTCCCGGGTACTGTAGGGATATCCACTCCTCATGAAGGATGGGTTAAATGCAGAGGACACATTTTGGTTATGGGTAACCATAACTGACAAATACATGTCACTATTTCACAATATGGAATAAAATATGCAGTTGTAATTTTATTGCACCTACCTTACGCGCAGCTCCTTGTAGACTAATACTGTGCGTGACGATGTAAAGTCTTCAAATGTCAAATCGTATATATTCATATGCAAAATGCAGATTAATGCAAGATTTATGAACTTTGAACACACTAATTCCCTGATGTCTCTGATCATGTACAGAGATAATATTAAAAGTGATGTGTGGAAGAACTTCTAGAACGTCTAGGATTGTATGTGTATATAATTTAGTTTGATTTATGTGTGTGTACAAATGGATCCAAACAGCCCCCCAATATTTGATGTGTTGCATAGAGCACTAGTCTAATTTATACAAAAGTTTTTATAAAAAAATTTATATAAAACATACGTCTTTCTAGAATGTTAATTTAGTGTCATAAAACTGCCTCAGTATCAATATATATCATGATCATATTGTTATTTCTAGAATTCAAGAATTTAAGCTACCACTAATCCAGAACTCGACCACCAGGTCGGGTGACAGATTCAGAAAGAAAGCCCACCCTTCCAGGACAGCACAGAGAGTACCCCTGCTTAATCTTGTATGTAATGATCCAGGTGGCTGGTTGTTTATCTGATTTAAATTATTTCAGGAAAGAGTGAAAAAAAAAACATGCGTTCGAAATGTATTCTGACATTTGACAAGCATATCAAATTGTTGGAAAGGAACGGTTCACTTCTCCAGAATTTACAATGAGTGAAGTAGATGCACTACAATCCATCCACTGCAACAATAAAAGCTGTCACATCTAAATAGGGTCTGCGCTCTATTTAGAATTAGTTCTTGAAATCCTATAAAAGGTTCGACACACTGGTGCATAGGTTGCGCTTTGTTGCATGGGAAAACTCATCTCTTAATCTTCTATCTAGCTTTAATTCAGTGTGCCAGCACTTTAAATGTGTCTTTAAAGGTTCTCGGCTTCCCATTTTATCCACCACAGAGGAAAATTTGTTAAATGACCAGAATCTCGAGAAGCCTCTGGACTGATGTGCTTTTCCTTGCAAAGAATTTCACAAATCCAACTCAGAATTCAAAAGGCCTTTGAGGCATTTGTAACAAAACACTTTCATTTGCTTTTGTTCATGATTCGTTTAGTCCATGTGGTTAAAAGAAAGACTGCATGAACTACAGTAATTTACAGAAAGATGCTATGCAGGCAGAAAGACAGAAAGATGCTATGCAGGCAGTCTGGGATGTACACCTTTATACAATGTAACGTAATTATGTATTTTGGTATAAATTGCCTTTAAACAATTTAACAGAAACATGCAAAATCACAATAAAACTAGCAATCAATGCATTTCAAGGATAAAGGAATACACATATCATAAGAACACAGCAAGGCTGCACTAATAATGGAGTTAAACTGTTGTTCTTAAAATGTGATTTATTTAAATGATCTATAATGGACAAATGTGTGAAACTTCTCCGCACTGACAAGATTTTGATAAAGCTGAAAAACAAGCAGCAGAGCATCAACACCTCATATGTTCAGATATTTCACACTTTGTTTTAGAAATGTTTTGTGGCTGATAAGATCTTGATGGGTATGAGAGTTGATTGAATAATATATGTGTAAAGCGTAATACAAAGTGTATAAAGTGTAATATATAATTCATGTATTATTGCACTCTGCAATTATCAGCAAATTATCAAAATCTTGTGTAATTGTTATTGTTTGGATTAGCTTAGTTACCACAAATTAGTAACTTTCCTCTCTTATCCTGAATACCTTATCTATGATGTATAGACTTTGTCCTGCAAATGCTAATATATATATTATACCACAAGCCCTAACCAGCTAAAAAACTCAACCTTGCTCCACTATAAGTTATTAGTGAGAGTGAAAGGGCAGCAACTATATTCTACTCTATTTAAACCCAAGAGAAATGAACAACAGACGCTGTTCAACCAAACAAGTAATTTACAACTATCTCAAAATCATTATATGTAGCTAGACCTAATGTGAGCCCTCGTGAGCCAGATCACATTACAGCCCAAATAAAGAGTTTACTTTGTCAGGGTTATTTTTGAAGTATTAGGCAATTTACCGATCTGTCCCTCTCTGATCAGATTTAATCTCTCTAAATATTAGATGCAAGCACAGTGTTTTGGTCCCCACTGTAAATCATTTGTAAATCTTACTGTTGGTTTGCAGATGTAATTCCATCTAAGCTCATTGTGGGACCTTCAGTTTATTTTTTTCATCAACGAGTAAACAAGAATAATAATGGATTGACTGTGACTGATTAATCGCTTGGGCTTTGGATGTCAGTGGATTAAACTGCTGCTTCTGAAAGAAGATATTTACTCATATGACAAGGATGGAAATTCATATAAGGGCATCTCAATAGGATGACTGCGGGTCATTTCAGGGGCCAGGGCACCAGGTCTGTTCTTTTGTGTGTGTGTGACTTTGTGTTTGCACGCTTATGTCTGAACACAAATAAGTGTGTTGGATGGATTTGAACAAGAATTTTGGCCGGTGCATTAATGTGTGTGTGCATCACCATGCTGAGAGTAGCATAATAATAAAAAAAAAAAACAACATCAGAAAAAAATGATTGTAGTATGTCTGTTTTTACTCCTGTTTTTTTTTTTTTAGTAAAAAACATTGTTTTAGAGTCACTAAATATATTTGTTTTATTGTTGACCTTATTTACAGAGATGTAAAAAAATACCACAGCGTGGCCTGACCACTGATTTTGTCCATTTTACTCTGTGCACAAAAGGACAGTTACGCAAAAAAGCTGGTTATTACAAAACCTCATATCACAAGAGGTGCATATTATTTAGACTGAAAATGAAAAAATTATAAAAAAAGTATAAATAACAATTTTCTTGTAGATACATTTTGATGCAGGTTCACATTTTGTCCTGTAAATGGACATTAGCCTGTGAGAGAGATTTTTTCTCAACTGAAATGTCATTGTTAACATTGTTATTATTTTTCTAGTGAATAAAAAGCGTAACCTTGCTTTGTATCAACAGAAAGAACATACTTTTGAAATGCCCCACTCTCAACTCACAGATGTTGATGTCTGCAAGCAGATAAAATCTCTGTCTATTTCTCCTCATCTGTCTCATTGTGTCTTCCACCCCTTTGCCTTACAGCTACTGTATCACACCATTCTTCCTGTGCTGACAAAAGCCCATAGAAACTGTAGTACTTCCTTTTTTTGTGACAAGTTTGCTTTATTTTATTTTTTTTGTCCACCAATTCATGTCAAATGCACACTTTCAATATCTCCAATACTTTAATAATTGCTTTATTATGATTATTTGTTCTGTGGGAGGTTTGTCTAACTATCACAACTGAAAACATGCAAATTTGGCTTTGCATGCAAATTAATCCATCAATCAAGAACACTTGTAGTTTATATTGTAATATTTCTAAAACAGTGTTTTACATATGTACAGTATACTGCTTAGTGTACTGTAAATTGGCATTTTTTAATAGGAATCCTAATGACCAAATAAGCACAATAATTTAGCGCAATAATATGGGCACCTAAAATACATAATGTGTTAATTTGCTCTTAACTGCTGTCAAGTCTTTTTGATGTTAATCAAAGCCTGTGCATTTTAAAATCGCTACAACAACATGATGTTTTTTAACAAAAACATTAAAAGCGCTTTAAGTTCATGCTTATCGTGTAATTTTTAGTCAAATATACAACAATAAACTTATGCCATTTTCCACACGCAAACAGCAAGTTTATTTGAAAAATCAAAGTCTCAGCAGCGTAACTGCAGTGTTTCTGTGTTGTTCACGTTTTGCCACCATCCTTTGCACTTGTCGAACAACTCAAGGGGCTCTGAAAAAAATAAAAATAAATAAATCAAATCCATAATGAGGAGAGGGAATTAGGCAGCAGGGAGACAGAATAGTAATGTGTCATTTACAAATGATGAAACGGCTAAGGCGCTTGTGTGCGGGTTAATAGTGTCTTGTTTCCCCCCGAGAATCTGACAGCATTGTCCAGCAGGAGTCCTGTCATAACTTCAGTGCAGCAAAAACAACTTCCAATCAATTCAAGTTTGCATCACACAGCAGTTAACCTTCTGCCTCTTGTGTGTGCTGCACAAGTTTGGTCATCGCTGAACTCAGCGTGATCAGTGTGGTGCTATGGTGCTAATTACATCAGTGGAGTTTAGGAGAAGAGTGATGGGCACCTGAGAGACTGCTGAGGCAGGCTGCAGGCTCACAGTCAGTCTCTGTGATTGAGGGTGTGTCGACTTTTTCTCCTATGGCAATTGCAAACCAGATGGAATAATTTTGATTATTGCTAAAATAATCAAAATAAATTGATCAAATGTGCAAGATAGATACACTGGATTTTCCAAAGGTTACCAGCACTTACCAAACTGTTTTTAAAGCAATTTGTAGAAAATCAACTTTTATCAAATATCCCAAAAAATCCACAAGCTAAATTATTTATTCTGCTTATTTTTTTTTTTTTTTAACCAGATGCAAAAACTATATAAAGAATTTTGGTTAGACAACTGTTTTTTTTTTTAGATCTTTGGTATTCAGTTTTTGTCATTACAATTTGGACTGTTGGCATACATCTTGTTTATAGTTTAGAAATACAAATTAATGCAGCAATTTTGAGATCACATCTGTTCTGGCTAATCGAATATTCACATTTCTTATGTGAATAACATCCTAATGACTTCTCAGCAGAGGTTGTTTATAGTCTCAGTTCACTAAAGTAATGGCATTAGAAAACACATTTTTAAATCATTTTGAAGGAAGCACATTTTTATTGTCATTTTGTAATTCTTCCTTTCAGAGGATAAAAGATGGAGATTTTTGATGAGAGTTTTATGAAAGAATGTGATAGAATTTCTCATTGTTTTTAGATGCATCTGGTAATTCTATCACATAGCGGTTGAGTGGAATGTTTTGCCTTAATTGAACTTTTGGAGCATGACCATTCAGTCTATAACTGATGCATTTTTATCTGTAGAGCACCGGAGCAATAAAGAATGATAAAACAGAATTAGGAATGCAGGTTTAAAGACGTAGTTCTTTATGCATAATATGTTTATGTGACACTAAAAAAATCTCTATTATTTTTACTAGTAGTTTGTACTGTAAATAGCAGCTAAATCAGTCAAACTGCAGAAACTGTTGGCTGGCTATCTGGTCTCAACATGAGGGGGCCACTGATGTAGTTTTCAGGTGTACATCTTTTTTTAAATAACATTTGACAAAAAGTATTTTTATGTTAGGAAGCTTTTAAAATAATATATTGTAAAAATATATGTGACCCGATCTGGCAAAATAAATTGGATGTCGCAAAAATTTCAAAATTAAGATTTTGGTATCAGTGGAAAGAGGACCATAAGCTTTAAAATGTTATCCTAGTCAAAGCCATACCTTGAATGGTTTTAAAGATATACCCATTTGAATTATGGTCATCTACCCTCTTTTTCAAATTGAAAACCTGAGAAAACCAGGCTGAAACTCAAATTAAAGTATTTATTTGAATAAATATTTTAAAATCCAACTGCAACACATTTGGCATTTAGATGCTTATCCACAGCGATCTCCATAAACCTTAACATGAACTACAAATGACTTAAACAACAATAAAATATGCTCACCACTCTAGGATCAGGAAAGAATAAAGAATGTAAAGCAATTTGGATGTTACTTGATCGTTTAAAGTCTTAACAATAAATCTTGTGCTGTGCCTCAGTTTTCATCTTTCTGAATGATTCAGAATTACATACACTCTAAAGCGTCGCATTCTTAAAGGGGCAGAAGTCAACTTTAATAGTCATTTAAACACACTTTGAAATTAGCTAAAAAAAGAAACATTAATTTTTTTCATTGTTTTTTTACAATATCGGCCGGTATCTTAAAATGGAACATTGCGACTTCCGACTCATTTTGCCGGATCGGGTCACATATAACATCATACCTGTAAAATGAAGATATTATATGTGTTATCAGTTACAACTTTGCTGTTTTTCCAGAGGCTATTGTATATTCAGTGAGTTAATGGATAGGAAGATGCTAAAGATCAGCTGTCTGACATGAATTGATAACTGGAGTAAACTGTCAGGACATCAGAAGGATGACATATATAAGGTCATTTCTCTCTATTTGCTCTGCTATCTTCTCTATTTGTCATTGCTTTCATCTTTGCATTAATCAGAGCAATCTTGCTGTGTTTTTATGTCTCGATTACACTCAAACTACATGTGTACTACACGTAACCCTTTATTCTTTACTGTAAAGATTGCTTTTGTCATGATACATATGGTGAAATTTTCAGACTAACAGATTTCATTCTCTCACCTTCAACATTATCCGTGAAAACTTCAGTCCAGAGGTGTTTGCTAATCCTACTTAGCAAGTGCTGGATTCTCTCTGGGTGCTATAGGTTAAGACAGTGGTATGTAGAATAAAAGACTAACAGATGAGTAATCAAATTTTTTTTTCCAATGAAAAATGAAGTAAAATAATAGTAAGAATCTATCTGAATTGTGACAGTATACAGAGCTTATCAGAGCAGCACACATACAGGGTCACAATTATCTTTATATTCAAGAGCAAGGGCACAAAGATTCTCCAATCCTGTCAAAAACAAACAAGCACCATGGTTCCTCTTGACTCCTTTCTGTAAAGCATTCTTAAAATTGTGATGTGCCTGTAACAAACAGAGCTAATGCCCTAAAAATCTCATCAGTGTTTCATGTGGGCAAACAGTGGGGGATTATTATAGAGAATTCCACAAAGCCACACACCCATGTCCCCAATGATCATCACATCTCCAAAGTCCTGCTCCCGTTGAATTGGAAAGCTTTAGTCTTATCTGTAAGGATAGGCTTAGTGCAATGATTGGATAGAGTGGAACAAAGGGAACATTTGACAGAAAGAAATGCAGCACAACGGACACAGAGTATCCCAAATCCCAGATAAAATATTTCTTCATCTTGGCTTTAAGATACACAGATGCTTTAGGTTGCAAGTGGTCAAACAAAGAATCTGGCCATTGGCTTATCTCATGCACTGATGAAGGCTGCTTTACATGGTAAATACATCTGACTCCTAAACAGGGAATTGTGGGACTGGTGAGAAGGTCAGACCTTCTGAACAGACAAACTCTAGATCTTTGCAGAGATTCCTCAAACGCATTCAGTGTTTGATGTGTCTTTCAAAGAAACAGCATCTCTTTACTGTTTCTTTACAAAATCCACCAGTATGTGTGATTATATCAATGCATCTGA